>CM042403.1:6527127-6620611 GCA_023634145.1 Thymallus thymallus | reverse complement strand
GAGTGACATTTCTTAGCATTACACACTGGAGCACTTTGAAAAGACAGAGTACAATTCAATTTAATTGGGTGAGATTTCCCTGAAGAGTCATGGCTGATAGACTTATGGCCTGTGATTCAGTCAGAAGCACTTTCCTCAGTAAGAGGAGGTGACAGGATGTTAAATGACTTGTTATTCTATCACCTTCAGTTATATAACTGGAAATATGTATCAAACTTGTACACTTTCAACCAGCTTTTCCAAGGACCTGTTATTTTCAGTGGACAAACTCCAGATTTGGCCCGCCAGACGATTAAATGCGGCCCTTGATGGATTTAGTAATGTTTGCTCACCCTGGTCAATGCCTTTGTAACTGTAACTGTTAAAAAGTATATCAAGGACCTCTTTATAGAAGTAACTATATGCCATATAGAGATGGCCTATTTAAATGGAATAGGTGGACAGTTACAGATCACCAGGCACATTGGATCAACCCCACACTACTTTCAGGTGCATATGAACTGAAAACACATCCAGTGCCACTTAAAGGAAAGGTTCACCCATTTTGAATGTTATATTGTTATCGTGCATCTCTAACTGATGTTATATCGATTCCCTGGGTCATTTTATGTTTTCATGTGTATCTTAGTTTTTGGTGTTCACGCAGGCAGAAATCCGGCCGGTATGACGTAGCACTGTGATAAAGTCGCTCTACACTGGAAGTTAATAGGATAGAATACTTCTTTTAGATTGCGAAAACGTCTATCATACATGTCAGATTTCAATACTGGTCGATGTCATAACTCGGGAGGATGTCATCTCTCGAATGAGCCATTGATGACATTTTTTGCGATATTCCTACCTCGATAAATGTGTAATTTAACGGAGGGTCTAGCACATTTTTCCTGTATTTGTCTGTCTCTTTAGCCCAGGGAGCATTGCATGATGCAGTTGCCATATACTGTATATTATAGAAAGGAGACAGGAATCCCACACAGCAGACTGTTGACCAATTGTGTTCACGTTGTCATGCTGCGTCACGCGGTTGCTAAGCATCTCAATTAATTGCAATTGAGATTGTTTGTCAGGGTTTTTCCTTTAGGATTGACACATTTTAGGGACTCGCAAGAATAAACTCAAACACACACAATGCAAATTACATCAGTTTCAGGTTTGCCAACTAATTTCTGGTAAACTCAACAGCATTCCTTAACATTGTTTGTTGGGACTTTCCCATATTGAGAGTTGGCCTGTGTTAAGGAGATCAAAAGCTATAAACTATGCAAATGACATCAATTTCAGGTGCATAAACCTGAAACCACCACCCACTCATTGTTAACACATTTCTGGTAAACCCAGCAACCCAACAACATTCCTTGATATTTTTTGTTGGGACTTTTCCATGTGGAGAACGTTGGAACGTGTCAGGGAGTTTATTACTTGGCACAGTCTCAAGGATCAACCTCACGCCTCGTGCCAAGAAAGGCTGCTCTTTATTATAACTGGCCCGGCTTGAGAGAGGCTCAATCAGAGACCTGCTCTTTATGGTCTGTGTCTCGGGGCATCTGAGAAGAACATCATGGTCCTGTGCACACGTTTCCCCGACACACCATGGGCCTCTTCTCTCCAGAGAAAACTCCTCCTTAGCACTGACCACCCTCTGACCCGTGAGATAGAAGGATGGAGGGAGGGAGGGATTTGGCTTCCTACAGTATAAAACCTTCTATGCCCCCTCTATCCCTCCTCTCCTCTCCTCTCCTCTCCTCTCCTCTCCTCTCCTCTCCTCTCCTCTCCTCTCCTCTCCTCTCCTCTCCTCTCCTCTCCTCTCCTCTCCTCTCCTCTCCTCTCCTCTCCTCTCCTCTCTCTACCTCTTCTCTCTACGTTCAGAGGAAGGGCACACCCAACCTTGGCATTCCTTTCTGACAAGTCCAAGCGCCGTGAGGTGAGAAAAATAGTTAGGCAAACACGGGCACTAAAAGGTTTTCTGGGTGGGGACAGGAGAAGACCACAGCAGCCAAACGTGTCCACCCAAAAGGAAAAGAAAAGCTTCTGATGACTGCACTTGAAGGAAGGAGGGTCCGGGCATGCAGGGTCACCCATGTGGTATATGAGTGGATCACACACAAGCACACACACACAAACAAAAGCATACACACACAAACTCACATGCACACGTAAATGCCTATGTATATACCTGTATGGCCTCATTTAAACACAACTGACATCCTACAAGCTTCCCTCAAAGTGATGTTGTTATGGAAAACTACAATCTTGTATTTCTGCCATGCACAGATTACCAGGGCTTCGGGCAAGGGAGGTATAAGAATGTTAGTCAGGCATTCACCTTATCAACTGACAATTCCCATCATTCAAGATGGACTAATTTCTCTTTTTGCCCCTACTCTGATGAGGTGCTGGAATTCCAGTTCTTTGGTCTTCAAAACAATACTACTATGCAATGACTTGTGTATGGGAAAAATAACCTCCCTTCTGAGTTACTGAGTTAATTAGCAGTGAAACACTGTCATAATAATGACCAAACTGCCATTGGACAAACACTTATAAATATGGGGTTTCTATTGGACCAAAAACAGTCTGATAAACATCTCATTGGACGACATTCATCTGTCCAGGAACATTCCTCTCTCCAGTAACATTCATCTGTACAGTAACAGTTATCTGTCCAGTAACATTCCTCTGTCCAGTAACATTAATCTGTACAGTAACAGTTATCTGTACAGTAACATTCCTCTGTCCAGTAACCAGTGACGACCCATCATTCAGGGCAGGTGGCAGAACCCCACCTGTTTTGAGCCCCACATTTTTAGCAATAAAAAATGGCTTGGCTGTTTTGCATGTTATTTAGGCATTAATACGTGTCACTTATCAGTTTGAAAACAATGTAAAAAAAAAAAAAAAGTATAATATTTGAGTTAATGAAGCCACAGTTGAGTAAGGCAGCTCCAAAATGTAGGTGTTTCAGCCTAGCTCTGTGGTGCTTTCTGTGGTGGTGGGGCAGCCAGCGGAAAATACGGAGCGTAGGTGTTGGTAATGTCTCTAGTTGCACCGTGATTGGCTCAGTGTTCTGTCACTCACTCATGGGGACACGACGTCACCGCCAAGTCTAAGGGTAGAGCTCGAAAATGTAATGCCCTTGGGTGCTGCCACAGAGTTACATTAGAAGTGCCCATCTAAGAAGGCTCAAGGTCATTGGCCACAGATAAGATGAGGTCAAGTTACGTTATCTCTACAGTAGCTTTGACTGGACTGATCATGTCAACATCATACTTTCAAAATCTTAGCTAGCAGTCATCATCATGAATCAAGTCGACAATCTACTGGCAAATCCTTTTTAATGCTTGTCATATGAAGAGAAATAATGAAGAGAAATTTTTGATAAAGTTGAAAATCAGTGGCTAACTGCAAGCATAGCCTGCTATTCAGTGGAGTGGCTGTGTGGTCCCATATCTGGGATAAAGGGACTCTTTTCCAAGTTTAAAATGATAAACATTCAACATTGGCCATGCTGTCAATGAAGTATGATTTGTGCCGCGCTCAAAACAACTGTTAACTCGGAACTGCGAAAACTTGACTTCTGTGAGTTACTGGGAACTCGGGGAAAAAAACTAATTGTAAATCTGGAAGTCGGGCCTCTTTCTAGAGCTACGACCTGAAGATCACTGACATCATCATGAATCAACATTGTTTTTTCAGATTTCTCAGTTGTCTTGAAAGTACCATAAATTCAGAGAATGCCAGACTTTGATGACAATTTGCCCACGAAGGACTGCCACGCCACCTTCCAGTTCAAGTGAGCACAGCACAAGGTGAGTCCAAAAATGTATTGTATGCTGCTGCATAAATTATGTAATATGCCAAGGAGATATGTATACTGTAGCTAAGAAAGTAATCCTAAGTGTATGTTGTGTTGTAAGCTGTTAGTAGCCCATGTGCCTCACCCTAATAATTTGGTCTATTTTCCCCTTTTAATTTCACCTACTGTTCTGACTTGGTGTTGCACATGTAGCCTATAACCTGTTTTAGAGAAATGTAATCATCAAATATTGTAAGAGCTTTCATTGCACCTGAAGCTTTCACTGTTTATATGCCCCCTTTTATTTATCCTACAGTTCTGACTTGGTGTACAGGGAGAACACTGTAAGAACGGCCCATGTTCTGAATTCTGTCGCTGTACATTTCAAAAGTAAACAAATAGTTATATTGACTACGTCCGTCCCAGTTCGCTCATTAACGTCTTGATCGAAATTACGGATTGCCTCTTATCCGCTTGTCGTCCCCTTGTGCCATAGTTTGTACATCTCAATTGTCAGTAGAAACCAACTTTTTTTGAAGGCAGTAAATGAGGCTGAATGAATTGTTTCGCTGCCAGACAAGGCTCCGCTGATAGCCAGGTGTAGCAGTGGTAAGGTGTTGGGACTGCTGTTGGGACTCTGCTGTTGGGACAGCTTTATGTAGGCCCTAACAGTTTGTGGGCACCATTCGTCACCGTTATAGTGCAATTAGTGTATTGCTAAAATTGCCACTGTCCAGTAACATTCCTCTCTCTGTCCAGTGACATTCCTCTGTCCAGTAACATTCATCTGTCCAGTAACATTCCTCTGTCCAGTAACATTCATCTGTCCAGTAACATTCCTCTGTCCAGTAACATTCCTCTATTCCTCTGTCCAGTAACAGTTACAGCAACACATTTGAAGTTGGTTGCTGGAAAGGTGACACTACACTGTCGGAAAGGGTGACACTACACTGTCAGAAAGGTGACACTACATTGTCAAAAAGGGTAACACTACACTGTCAAAAAGGGTGACACTACACTGTCGGAAAGATGACACACTGTTGCCGAGCTTCAATCCAAGGTGTGTCATAGAGCACTTGTAAAAGGCGCATTTTCAGCTGTCTAGTGCGCTTCTCTATAACGCACCTTGGATTGAATCCCAGCCTTTGTCAGTTAACAGCGATCAAGTTACAGGATGCAGGACCTACATTGTCGCCATATTATCTTGTCAGTAAACATTTTGACTTGACTCTCTGTATGTCTCATCCATATAGCTAATAATGGAAAATGGTGTCCAAACCCCCACCCCTTTATTCTTGTGGTGATATTACCTAGTCAGTACCTTGTCAGTACCATGTCAGTACCTTGTTGTATCCTGCCTTTCTGCTTTATCCATATAGATAATAACGTAGCATTTATCTTCTCTGACTGTATCATCATACTGCCTTCTCTGACTGTATCATCATACTGCCTTCTCTGACTGTATCATCATACTGCCTTCTCTGACTGTATCATCATACTGTCTTCTCTGACTGTATCATCATACTGTCTTCTCTGATGTTTTGTGTTGGTATTGGTTCTGAGGGGCATATTTCTCACTTCAGACCGTCGTCAGAGTTAAACAACAGCTGCTGCACTCTCCCTGGGGGGGGGGGGGGGGGGGAAGCAGAGACCACCAGAGAAGTATTGGAGAATGTCGCTATAGAAACCAGTCCAAGCCTGTGTTTACAGTGAGGCATTGACACAAAAACACACTTACAGACAAACACTTGTGTCCCCACTTGTGCCAGCATATGGCTAGCTTGTTGTGTGGTGCCGACTGGTAGAACGCTTCAGGAGGGCGATCAGGTGTGCCAGCAAGGCAGAGGTCCTGGGTTTGCTGCACACAGACTGGCAGACAAGGAAGCAAGAAGCACACATTGTAGAATAAGGAATTCTTCGTTTTTTATGTACTCTATGGATATTGATTCCTAAGACCACTTGTGATGTTAATACAGATAATGCTCTAATAGTACTAACAATACTTTGTCCAATACTTCAGGGTAGTACTATTATACAAAGTAAAAGCTGAAACTGAACAGTTTATTGATGCTCTCTACTTGAACTCATAGGAATCACACATGGCACAACGATACACCCAGTAAGTAACGGTTCCCATACTGATGATGAACTACTACCAGCTACACCACTAATCACAGACATCTGGAAATATTCCATTCTTCTTAATCTACCATAACAACGCAGGTTTTAAACCCTGTCAATTTTAACTGTTTGGCAAGCACACTCCAAATATTCCATGCTTATTAATCTACCATAACAACGCAGGTTTTAAACCCTGTCATTTTTAACTGTTTGGTAAGCACACACCAAATATTCCATGCTTATTAATCTACCATAACAACGCAGGTTTTAAACCCTGTCATTTTTAACAGTTTGGTAAGCTCACACCAAATATTCCATTCTTTGTAATCTACCATAACAACGCAGGTTTTGAACCCTATCAATTTTAACTGTTTGTTAAGCACACACCAAATATTCCATGCTTCGTAATCTACCATAACAAAGCAGGTTTTAAACCCTGTCAATTTTATCTGTTTGGTAAGCATACACCAATTTGGTCATAGCCTTCCCATCTGCAGTGGCTTCATTGCCAATGCTAATCACCTCATTAGCGACCATGTGACTACCTCGTAGAATGGTGATTTGGCCAATTTGAAGTTATAGACACGTATGTGTCTTTCTAATAGGCTAACCTGCATGGATCTATTGGCTCTCTGTATGTCACAAATGGCAAACTATTCTCTATAGTGCAATACTTTTGGCCAGAGACCTATGGGCCCTTGTCAAAAGTAGTGCACTACATTGGGAATAGGATGCTATTTGGGACGCAGACTGTGACTCTCCCGGTGGAGCAGATCAAATGTAATGGTTGGTTTGCATGCCAAACCAAATGTACAGGCCTATAATGTTATAAATATAATAGTAACGATATATTTTGGTATATAAATATCATTGTAGGAGAAACAACAACATTGACTGTGGAATATATTTAATTATTTAGGCCAGTTTGATCTGTTATAGTATCTATGCTGCAATTAAGCTTTTAGCTGCAAATGTGTACAATGCGAAATAAACTTTGAACAACTTAAAGCGATCTCTTTGTGGCAACAGCTCTCAAACAATGCATTGTGGTTGAAGTTGGTGACAGGCCGTAGTGGGCGGATCCCTCCTGTGACATGCTAGTTAGAGGATGATCATAGGCAGGAAATAGATGCCGGCCACAAGGGCATCTTCTGAGAATAAAACAACATTTTATTTGTCACATGCTTTGTAAACGACAGGTGTAGACTAACTGTGAAATGCTTACTTACAATGCAAAGACAAAGAAATACAAAATTATAGAAAAATAATAACACAATGAGCAACGATAACTTGGCTATATACATGAACGATAACCCTCTCCCTCTTTCTCCGTTGCCCTCGTTTCTTGCCAGATCCCGCCATAATTGATGGAAAATGACTAGGCCTATTCTGAAAATGAGAGATGATAGGGCCAAAAGAGATGCAGTAAACAGCCCAGGAGTGAAACTAAAGATACATTTAACAGCCTAGGAGTGAAACTAAATCTATTCAGTGGTGTAAAGTACTTTAGTAAAAATGTTTTAAAGTACTACTTAAGTAGTTTTTTAGGGATTCTTATTCAGTAATAAAGCTACGCATAACTTGTTATTCCTTCTTATTCAGTAATAAAGCTACACATAACTTGTTATTCCTTCTTATTCAGTAATAAAGCTACACATAACTTGTTATTCCTTCTTATTCAGTAATAAAGCTATACATAACATGTTATTCCTTCCTATTCAGTAATAAAGCTATACATAACTTGTTATTCCTTCCTACTCAGTAATAAAGCTATACATAACTTGTTATTCCTTCCTATTCAGTAATAAAGCTACACATAACTTGTTATTCCTTCTTATTCAGTAATAAAGCTACACATCATTTGTTATTCCTTCCTATTCAGTAATAAAGCTACACATAACTTGCTATTCCTTCCTATTCAGTAATAAAGCTATACATAACTTGTTATTCCTTCCTATTCAGTAATAAAGCTATACATAACTTGTTATTCCTTCCTACTCAGTAATAAAGCTACACATAACTTGTTATTCCTTCTTATTCAGTAATAAAGCTACACATAACTTGTTATTCCTTCTTATTCAGTAATAAAGCTATACATAACATGTTATTCCTTCCTATTCAGTAATAAAGCTATACATAACTTGTTATTCCTTCCTACTCAGTAATAAAGCTATACATAACTTGTTATTCCTTCCTATTCAGTAATAAAGCTACACATAACTTGTTATTCCTTCTTATTCAGTAATAAAGCTACACATCATTTGTTATTCCTTCCTATTCAGTAATAAAGCTACACATAACTTGCTATTCCTTCCTATTCAGTAATAAAGCTATACATAACTTGTTATTCCTTCCTATTCAGTAATAAAGCTATACATAACTTGTTATTCCTTCCTACTCAGTAATAAAGCTATACATAACTTGTTATTCCTTCCTATTCAGTAATAAAGCTACACATAACTTGTTATTCCTTCTTATTCAGTAATAAAGCTACACATAACTTGCTATTCCTTCCTATTCAGTAATAAAGCTACACATAACTTGTTATTCCTTCCTATTCAGTAATAAAGCTCACAGTCAATAGTTGACAATTCTATTTAAAGACGTATCATCTACTATATTAGAAGAAAATGGTTAGTAGGAATCCTCACAGCCATGGAGAGGTCACAAATAAAACATTATTTAGCACTCTCTGTCAGGTAAGCCGAAAGCTGATAGCTACTTTATTGAGAAAAAATGTACTTACTATGACTGAGATATGTGGTTGTCCCGCCTAGCTACAGCATCTTAAGATAAATGCACCAACTGCAAGTCGCTCTGGATAAGAGCGTCTGCTAAATGACAAAAATGTAATTGATCTGCCGCTAAGAGATCAGACAGTGATGTCCTCAGAAAGATAGAGAGCCACACATCTTGTTTAGTGTTGATAGTTCTTGATAACCTAACTGCTAATGGCAGTCTGTTTATATATAGCCTGTGAAAACTAACCAAGGCCTTTCATCAAATTTACACCCAACATGAAAAAGCTTTTCTGTTCCCATCACTGTCAACAACACCATGAGTAAACAAAACAGAGAAAATATTTTTTGGCGTATCCTCTCTTCCACTGGATATCCAATTAATATGAACTAAGTTTCTGTTAACACATCTGACCATATGATAAGTAGATAATGCCTTTAATTCAAAATAATTGAGTGAAATCCTATTGTTTACTATGACTTTGTGAAAGCACTGATGCTGTTGACTTGGCGTAGTCGATTTCTCAATCTCCCTCCTAGTTACCTGTGTGTCTAAATGCAAACGTTAGCTCACGTTCAGGCAGGCAACCATGCATTGACTCGGTCTAATAGTTAGATTGTCCATTTGTTGTTTGGATGCCATGAAATGTTTACTTATTAGAATATTAAATCACGTTTTCATTTCCAGCGCACGAAAGGTGACACATCCACAAACACTCAGTCTGTCATCCACAAACACTCAGTCTGTCATCCACAAACACTGTCTGTCATCCACAAACACTGTCTGTCATCCACAAACACTCAGTCTGCCATCCACAAACACTCAGTCTGTCATCCACAAACACTCAGTCTGTCACCCACAAACACTCAGTCTGTCATCCACAAACACTCAGTCTGTCATCCACAAACACTCAGTCTGTCATCCACAAACACTCAGTCTGTCATCCACAAACACTCAGTCTGTCATCCACAAACACTCAGTCTATCCCCAAGCTTAATGATGATGACATTGAAAAAACAATATGCTTGATTTCAGATTTCATAAAAAGAGTCACCAAGTTCAGCACGTGAACTTGTGTATGCATGGATGGTACAGTGTCCATATGAGGACAGACTCAAGCCATGTGTTTTGACACACCAGCGTTACAGTAACTTAGTGTAGGAACATCTAACTGTAAATAACTTTAGCTAGCTAGCTCACTAAGTTGGCTAACTTTATGATGCTATAACCCCTATCTGACCTAAATAACTTGTATGTTTATGATATGATATGTATCTGATATGTATCTGTGTAGCTCAGTTGGTAGAGCATGGCGCTTGCAACGCCAGGGTTGTTGGTTCAAGTCCCACGGGGGACTAGTATGAAAGAAGTATGAATATGTATGTAAGTTGCTCTGGATAAGAGTGTCTGCTAAATGATAAAAAATGTATCTAGATCACAGGTCAGTGTTTTATTTTATTATGAATGTATTACTGTCCTTGAGCTGTTCTTGTCTATTAACATTCTGTATAACATGATGTCATGGTGTGGACAAGTAGCTTGCTGCTATAGCAACAGCTAATCCTAGAACAACATAACTAATAACTCACCATATCTGTAAACAATTAACTAATTGACAGTTATAGTTAGCTAGCGCAACAGTCTTTGCTAGCAAATACAATGCTGCCTACAAAACTGATGAGATGGATCTGTTTGTCAGGAATCCCCTTTCCAAGCAGATACATTAGCATGTAGATTGTAACAACAGTGCGGGTACACATTGTTACATAGAAGGGTTAATGTGTACCTGTTTGTAGCCTGCACAAGGTAAGAAGCAAATATACAATTGGAGGGTAAATGTTCCGTTGTTGTGAGTGTAGCTACCACTCTCCATGTACAAACGGAGTGAAGAAAAAGTTTGAGTGATTCTCATAGTTAGCTAGCACTCCTCCAGGCTCTCTCTCTCTCTCTCTCTCTCTCTCTCTCTCTCTCTCTCTCTGTCTGTCTGTCTGTCTGTCTGATGGGGCATCTATTTGTAACTGTTGTTTTACAGCTCTCCCACTCCTCACTCCTGAGTCACTCTGTCACTCCTAGGAGTCCTAAAATTATCCCTCTTGAACACTCAGATGAGCATGGCAACGATTTCACTTCAGACACATCCACACACACACACACACACACACACACACACACACACACACACACACACACACACACACACACACACACACACACACACACACACACACACACACACACACACACACACACACACACACACACACACACACACACACACACACACACACACACACACACATCCACACACACACACACATGCATTCACACATGGATAAACGCCAATGCAACATGACTTTCTCATCGGGACACACTACACGCACCACCATCCCACCATTTCCGAGTGACCCCACCTCGGCTGGAAAATGTATAGGATGATTGTATGTTTGGATGTTGAACTTTCCATAAAAGTCTATTTCTGCTGCTAACCAACCGGCTTTATGAACTCAGTAGAACTCATATCAGAAAGAGTGATATATTATCTTTCTTCTGCCCAGCAACACAACATTATCTTTCTTCTGCCCAGCAACACATTATCTTTCTTCTGCCCAGAAACACAACATTATCTTTCCTTATCTCCTTCTTCCTGCTCAACCACAGCACAGATGCAATTTTCTGATTGCAATCCTAACATGCCTATGAGATAAAATACAAATGGACTGGGGAACGGAAAGAAAACATAAAGTTCAAACACACTACTATTTACTTTTTGCAGTGAGCCCACAATCTGATTTTACAGCAATATAGTTCAAAACAAAATCAATTGCTAAAAATAGCTAGGCATTGACGTTTGATGCTGTTACGAGTTCGGGTCTTTGTCAATAGTCCTGCCATTTGGGGGGGGGGGGGGGACAAACAGTCCTGCCATTTTGGGAGGGGGGGACAAACAGTCCTGCCATTTGGGGGGGGGGGGACCCCAGTCCTCAGGGCCTACAGTTCCCAACAGGGATGGGAACCCCAGACCTCAGGGCCTGAGTGTAATAGATCAGATTAACCCACTGGGGTCACTGTTAACACCTTCACTATCAGATGACTGGCCTGTTGGCTGACCCTTTGTCCCCTATGACATCATCACCACGCAACTGTTGCTGACCTGTCATGAGGGGGGTCCTGAGTTCACTACCTTGCTGCTGTGAAATGACCTGTGACCTTTAAAGTCGGGTCACTTCTCTGTTCTGGTTACTATCCAAGTCTTAGTGGAAAAGAGGGACAGTTAGTCTTTCAGAGGGACAGTTAGTCTTTCATGGTACATATGCATAAACATCTAGGTACATATGCATAAACATACAGAAAATGTGGTGTCATACAATACAGGTAAACAGGTACAAGCTGTAATACAGGTATATAAGGCTTGTATCAGAAGGGCTTCAATAAGTAATTATGGGCGGCAGGTAGCCTAGCGGTTAGAGCGTTGGGCCAGTCACTGGTTCGAATACCCGAGCCGACAAGGTGAAAAACCTGTCGATGTGTCCTTGAGCAAGGCACTTAACCTTAATTTGCTCCAGGAGCTGACCCTGTAGGTAGGCCGTCATTGTAAATAAGAATTTGTTCTTAACTGACTTGCCTAGTTAAATAAAAAAAATTAAAAAGTTTGCCAGGTAACATACAGCATTCTCAGTGCTGGATATACCGTATATCTCACATAAGTCTAAGCTTGAGGTCATTTCAACCTTCGGAATTTTAGCTCAGCCTCAAGGCTTTGAAATTCCCAGCACAATGAGGACCAACCTGTATAAATGTTTAGCCTTCATTTCCTCCCCGGGGCTTCCAATGTGAGGGGTGGATGGGTGGATGGGTGGTGGGGAACGCTTAGGCAGATGGACGTAGCTTCCTCTGTCACTCCTACATCCTGTTTCCTCAGGTTTATCATCAGAGTGTCTCAGAGGAAGCATCTGAGGATGAGAGCTGCATCCTTCATCCTCTACAGCTGCCCCCCCCCCCCCCCCCCCCCCCCTCCCCTCCTGCCTCCTCCCTTTCAAACAAGCCCGTTACCAACAATGCAGTTTTAAGAAAAATAAGTAAATAAATAGAAATATTTACTAAATAAACTATAGTATAAAAGTAACACAATAAAATAACAATAACGAGGCTATGTACAGGGTACTGGTAGGGAGGCGGTTGGGGGTGGTTAATGTAAATAGTCCGGATGGCCATTTGATGAACTGTTCAGGACTCTTATGGCTTCGGGAGGATGGAGTCTTTCCTTCCTTCCATCCTTTCTTTCTTTCTTTCTTTCTTTCTTTCTTTCTTTCTTTCTTTCTTTCTTTCTTTCTTTCTTTCTTTCTTTCTTTCTTTCTTTCTTTCTTTCTTTCTTTCTTTCTTTCTTTCTTTCTTTCCTTCTTTCCTTCTTTCCTTCTTTCTTTCTTTCTTTCTTTCTTTCTTTCTTTCTTTCTTTCTTTCTTTCTTTCTTTCTTTCTTTCTTTCTTTCTTTCTTTCTTTCTTTCTTTCTTTCTTTCTTTCTTGGATCACACTCCCGCCGTATTTATGATCCCCGCTGGACAGGCAGAACACCCCGCTGGCCAGGCAGAACACCCCGCTGGCCAGGCAGAACACCCCGCTGGCCAGGCAGAACACCCCGCTGGCCAGGCAGAACACCCCGCTGGCCAGACAGAACACCCCGCTGGCCAGGCAGAACACCCCGCTGGCCATTAAAGAGTGATTTATTCTCCCCTCATTGGAAGACAGGGACAGAGGGAAGAGAGGTGAGGAGGCCTGCCAGGGGCGGACTGGTCCATTTTTAGCCTAGCAGACCTGTCTAACTAGTTTTTTTTGAGCAAAATGATCATAATCTGTCTAATAATGGGGTCCTCGAGGGGAAAAAAAAGGCCGGTGTGGGGGCATCAACAAAAAAAATGGGCCAGTGTGTTAGAAATGCCAGAGCTGATTTCTAAACCCAGTCCGCCCCTGAGGCCTGCTCTGGCCTTAATACCTCTGGAAGCAGCAGACCCACCCAGAACTGGACACACTCTATGAAACCTTGACTGGGTAAACTGACAGATCCCCGCTATGTTCTCTCTCTCGTCCCTCAAAGAGTATCAAACCCATCGTTGTCTCGACCTAAGTGTGGTTGATGATTGACTCAAGGAGGGGTGAGGCCTGAGGCTGAGGGTGTCCTGAAATGTGCACCGTTATACGTGCAGTGATACTCAACAGTGGTTGCTGTTCAAACACACAGCCTTACACTATTTACAGACGACTACCCCTGAGTGCTCGAGGCTAGCTGGGAGCAGAGGGGGGGGCGGGGGGGGGGTATATGTACTCAAGCATGGACCGCCAAACTAGGGGAGGGTCTCTGTAACAAATGCAGGTGAAACTTTTGCAGTTGTTGGGTGAAAAGAATCTCATGAACAAGGTAATGCAGTTTGTGTAGTGACAAGGTTGCTCTTGTGAAATTATATTGTCTGTCTGTCTGTAGCCAAATCACAAACATTTTGCCTTTTGGGATCAGTGAAGTATATTTATTTTACCCTAGTGATTTAGCTTGTTCCTTGAGAGGCTAACATCTGTACTTTAAGAATCTAAATCCCAACTCTAAACCTATAGGCTACAGTCGGAATTGGATACACAGCTGCTAGTGCAATATTTTTGGCTCTTCAAAAGTTGTGGTTTGTGGTACATCCTTCCTCCTGTGAATAACCTCTCTAACCTTCGTCCAGGGAACCCGATTCCATACCATTGGTGAGTGATCCACTGCAGATGTGTAAGGGAAATATGACTGGTATTCAGCCCATCGTGTCTCAAAGTTGGTACTGAAGGGGGAGTGAGGAATCACTTGACAATCAATACAGAATCGTAAAACAAAAAACAGCTTTTTCTTATTTTCCTAAATGACGTGCGTCTTCTGCAATCCATTTTTCTCTTTCATATTCTATTATATTCTACATGGGATTCCACTACATCCCAGCACATTCCAGAGGAGAGTACAGTCAGTAAATGACTATGTGCCTTCCCAAACCCAGAGTGGTAACCTGAGGCTCCTTTGCCAGCCCTGGGAGCATTCCAGGGAGCATTCCAGCTTCTCCTTCCTGGAATATCAGACCTCAAGAGGATCCTCTCCATCATCTCCTGGTTGCCAAGAATCTGCTGGATTGATAAACACTCTTTAGGCCTCTGGGAATTGGAAGAGAGGGGTAGCTTGGATGGAAAGACGAAGCCACTTTAGTTCTGCCCTTTGGTCTTATCGTAGTCTGAATGGAGGTGGCTGTGGAAATGACCTACTGCTCTTGAAAGACATTACTTTTATTGAGAAACAATAGAGGCAGCTCTACGCATGTGACATCATCAAGGGTTGGGGATTTTTGCTGGCCATTAGAGTCCCGGTTTCTGGTCTGGGTTAAACCAAGGGAGGGATGTACGGTTGTCAGTTGGATTATTAAACAATGCCGGGTTTTATATTGTGTTTATTGCCGTCAGACTTGGGAGATGTTCTGCAGTAAAATGGAGAATTGATGGACATTTAAATGTAAACTAATTGTTGTGTTTCATCCTCCATTTCTCCCATCTCCAGTGTTATTACACTGTACAAAAGATATTTGAACCATTTTACACAGATCCCAAGGTGTAGACTACACTGAGTATATCTATACATCAGGAACACCTTCCTAATATTGAGTTGACATGCTGGCCCATGTTGACTCCAATGCTTCCCACAGTTGTGTCAAGTTTGGGTGGTGGACCACTCTTGATACACACTGGAAACTGTTGACTGTTGACACAAACCATGTTCAAAGGCACTTAAATCTTTTGTCTTGCCCATTCACCCTATGAACGCCACTCAATTGTCTCAAGGCTTAGAAATCCTCTCCTTCATCTACACTGATTGAAGTGGATTTCAATCAGTGTAGATCATGGGATCATAGCTTTCACCTGGATTCACCTGGTCAGTCTATGTCATGGAAAGAGCAGGTGTCCTTAATGTTTTGTCCACAACTATGCAATGCTAATATTCAAATTATATTCTGAAAATGATCCAATTACTCACCAATTGTGAAGCCCTTTCATGTTATTCAACTCTCCTTTTATCACAGATCGTGAGTATGCCGGCGTGAAGTTAGACAGATCCGTGAAATCACCATGCTATTTTACACCTCAACACAAGCCACATACAGTGTTACAACAGGCGTTGGCCAGGCTCACCCTGTTACTTCTGCTGCATGGAAGATGTCGTAACCAGCAGATATTTCATATGAACTTTCCCTCTTTCTCTGCTTTTTAATTGCACTCCCCTTACGTTGTGAAATTTGTTGTAAAATTATTAGATATTACTTTGTTAGATATTATTGCACCTTCGGAGCTAGAAGCGCAAGCATTTCGCTACACCCGCAATAACATCTGCTAAACACGTGTATGTGACCAGTAACATTTGATTTGATTTGATTTGAGCTCACAGCAGCAGCCCATGGCTTTACGGCCAGATTAGACAGATTAGATTGAGGTTTCACGCTTTCGCACATTGGTTCTAGTGACAGTGTTCTGTCCCCAGACGTTTCTCTGCGACTCCTGTGACTCTGTAACTTGTCAATGGACATTAAATGTCTACTTTGATAAGTAAAAGTTCAGAATTGTACTGGAAAAATTACATTTTTACATCTTTCCTTTTAATGGACAATAAGCTGTGGCTTTAATTCTTTGTGTATTTCTCTCTTTCTCTCTCTCTCACTCTCCCTCTTTCTATGTCTCCATTTCATTCTCATTCTCTCCAGCGTTCTACCTCTCTCAGCTGTTCTAAAGTGGTGCTTATTCAATCGTTCTCAGCATCTGTTTGCAGTCCGTCAAGGTCAGCTAAATTAACCAAAAACAGCGACTCTTCTTCATCATCTATGTGTTTATGCAGCGTACCATCAAAACAGCCGCAACGCAGGTGTGTCGACTCGTGCATATATTACAGTGTGCATGCTGTCATAATAGTGTGCATGTTGTCACAACATCGCGGGGGTGCTTTCCAGCCATGTTTACAGTCATTTTGGCCCACTCGCCGTGATAGCTGTTGAAATGCCCGTTGTTTAATGGCTGCTACTAGCTTTGTTTGGCTGTGTTTTGACAAGCCAGCGTTTGAATACTGGGAATGGAGAGAGGCAGGAACTTCAGGCCAGTTTTCCCCTTCAGGCCAGAGAATGAGAGGACAATGGAGTGAAGGGTGAACCCAGCTTGAACACAGCTCCACCCTTCAGGAAACAGCTATTTAGCTGTGGAAGACTCAATGCTGAGAAAACTATTCAATATCTAAAACAATATCTCAACATTATATCGTACAATATCTATTCAATACTGTATGAAGCAGTATTCTCTTGGTGTGGAAACTGTCTTACAAACCAGTGCATGTGTGTAAGAAGAATGAAAACATACTGTATATGGTCGCGTTGAAAAGACATTTCATTCAGTACCTCAATCTAAGGGAAAGATGCTACCTTTGTTTTTGACTGACTTCTGTGATGTTTTTGCAGTAAAATGGAGCGAATTGATGGGCAGTTGAACGTGAACCACCGCACAAAACGTACAGCAATTGGTACATTATGTAACTAGGCATCTCCTCTTCAAAGAATGACATTTTTTCCAAGTGATTATATCTCCTTTTACTTTGACAATGAAACGTGGACAAATAGTCCCTGAGCCAGAAATGGCACATGTCTAGCAAATCCAATGAAAATAAGGACATCAAATTGCACCCTTTTGTGCACACAGTACTTTAATCCAACTGAAAAAGCTTTTCAGGTATTTTTGCAAAACATAGAGTATTGATTAATTGAGGACAGTCGAAAGACGTTCAGGTTAAAAGATATTCAGAGTGGAAGATGTTCAGAGTGAAATATGTTCTTCTGATTTAAGGGGAAGCAAGCAGACCCTTACTGTACCGTACTGGTAATAGTGTTCTGTGGGTAGAGGTAATTTAAGGCCATGGGAAACGTCCTGCCGTCTGCTGTTCAGATACATTCGAAACGGGAGAACACAATTAACATGGTTATCTGTCCCAAATGGCACCCTATTCCTTATGTAGTACACTACCCTATGGGCCCTGCTGGTTAAAAGTAGTGCACCATTAAGGGAATAGGGTTCCATTTGAACGAACCACCATTCATTTACTACCTCCCCACACTGGACACAGAGGTCAATTCAACGTCTATTCCACTTTGTTTCATTTCATTGAAATGTGGAAACAACGTTGACTTCAACCTGTGTGAGCCCAGTGAGTGGCAGGCGGTGCAGAAATACTGTTATACAGTACATAACGGCTCAATCATATAATACCCCAGTCTTATAATGGTGCTTGTGCACGTGTGCGTGCGCACGCGTGTGATTAGCTAATGGTGATTAGTTCCATGTTGAGGACCACTTCTCCACTTCCTCTTAATTCTAAAGGTAAGTGTCTATGACGACCTTGTGACCTTATTTATTTGCACACAGAAGATGACAGATGACCTTTGACGATGTCATCTCCACATTGAATGTCATACAAACACAGGCTCCATCACCACAGTTTTTCGGACATGTTTCTATCGATGCAATATAGATGCGGGAAAGCACTATTCTTCAAAACCATTTCATTGCTTTCCTAGTCCCTTTTAGTGAGTAATTAACGAAGCAGAAACATCCAGTATCTTCGAGAACATCCCCTCCCCGACCCCCACCCTCAACCACCATCTCCATCACCACCATGCAAAACACGATTGCGTTTCTGTGGAGACAGAGACGAGGGCACTTCACACAGATAACATGTGCAGCTGTGCTACTTGACACCCAAATGGTCGCCATGGCAACATATAACATCGACATTATTGTACAACTACAAAAAGGACACTTAGTGCCGTTTCGTTGATGCCATATAATAATATTCATCATATTCAACCCATTCAAAACATTTGGACGAGCAAAGATCGGTCTTGATGTCATATGATGTCACACTGACATAACTGGCTGACTGACATACATAATCAACATAATTTTATTTGCATAATAGAAAATATGAGGCTGGTATTTCATTCTAAATGGGGTTGAGTTAGAAGTCTGGATGTTGCATTTAACACAAAGAAGATCACAGTCCGTGCTACGGTGTCCATTTTAGGACACCCTCAGCCTCAACCCTCCTTGAGTCAATCATCAACCCAATTGACTCAAGAAGGGGTGAAGCCGAGGTTGTCCTAAAATGGATACCGTACTCAGCAGTCATTCCATACTGAGTGGGCTGCCTCCCTGACCTCCTGCATTCCTGCATATGTCAGATGAGCTCACTGCGACTCAATCCACTTCTGTTCCTCTTGAACTGAGGCTTTGTCCAAGGCTGTCTGTTCTACCTACTGCTCACTGTCATGTGACCCTCCAATGGGCTTAGCTCCTTAAACTATAACTAGCTGTTCGATAGGTTAGTGTAAAGTACATGTTCTGACTGTACCCCTGCTTTGCTACCGTGGCTGTTCTGTCAAATCTCTTTGGCTACACTACCTGAATTTGGCTGTAATTCCCTATAGATCGCCACACAGGTTATGAAAAGACAGTGTTCTATCTACTCCTAGCCAACTGATTTGACAATGTGTTGAGCCACAGCAGCTGTTCCAGAGGTAGCTGAGGCCATGGTAGACTCATCAGGGGTAAGATATCATTCAACTCAACTCGTCTGATGTGTCTGAGTGAGGGACTGTGCTGTATTAATCCCTTTGATATCCTATCCTCTCCTCATGTGCCCTAGAGGGCAGCAGTGGATGGATAGGAGCTTGATAAGGATCAGAAAGGATTAGGTTTTATGGTTATATTCATCTTGCCATCTGATAGGCTAGGTAGAATTGGTCTTATATTGCCTGGGCTGGGGGTAAGGGGATAGTGGTCATTTTTGAACGGGGCCGATATGTTTTTTTAGCTGAGTCAGATGAGAAATATGGCTGCTCAAGAGAGACTGCTGGGTAATCGGATCACGCGACCATGAAATGGAGCAGAGATGAGTGTCAGCACACTGGGTGGTCTCCAGAGTGGACTTCCTGTCGCTTTGGGTAAAAGCTTCTTCTAAATGGCATTTATTATGTCTGTCTGTCTGTCTGTCTGTCTGTCTCTGTCTGTCTGTCTGTCTGTCTGTCTGTCTGTCTGTCTGTCTGTCTGTCTGTCTGTCTGTCTGTCTGTCTGTCTGTCTGCCTGCCTGCCTGCCTGCCTGCCTGCCTGCCTGCCTGCCTGCCTGCCTGCCTGCCTGCCTGCCTGCCTGCCTGTCTGTCTGTCTGTCTGCCTGTCTGCGTCTTGTCCTCTCACTACATTGTTATGTAAAGGATATGAATGTATAAAACGACCCTGTGTTTTCTTCTATTCCCTCCCAGTTTTAGGGACCACCTCCAGGAGCTGTTGGACTAGCGATGTAGGATTTCTCATTATGGGTTATTAGTCTACTTAGCTATAATGTTCTCTCACTAGCGGTTTGTTTATTACGCCTTAGAAGGGAAAATTGCCGGTTCAATGTGTGCACTGGGTTTTTAATTATGAGTTTAATTGATATCCTGAGTTTGCAGCTTTTAAAGGAAATGTTACCGCATTCGCAGAGATCACATTAAGGGTAAACACTGCAGATGTCGGCTCAATTTGAAATTACCTTTAATTAGCGTGGTTTGGATTGAATTCCGGCATAAATTAATATACATCACTCATCACAATACAATACTGATGATATACAGTAGAGTAGATTTACAGAACATGTAATGTAACTACGTAGATATTAAATGAGCAGAACATATTTCACCTTTATTTAACCAGGTAGGCCAGTTGAGAACAAGTTCTCATTTACAACTGCGACCTGGCCAAGACAAAGCAAAGCAGTGCGACAAAAAACAACACAGAGTTACACATGAGAATAAACAAACATACAGTCAATAACACAACAGAGAATCTATATACAGAGTGTGCAAATGTAGTGCAAAATGCAGTAAGGTTAGGAAGGTAGGACAATAAATAGGCCTACAGGATCAGAAACTATGTAGATATTGAATGAGCAGAACAGATATGCCCACCCTGTCATGTTTGTGACTCTCCCCTTTCGATATCGGTGACATATTAGTCTATAGCGCACACGGTTCGGGTTTTACAGACTATTTCTTGAAAATGTTCTTGTCCTCTCATGTAGAAAAAGGCTGCTTTCACAAGCCCCGTGTTATGGAATAGGCACAAACTTTATATAGGGAAAGAGGGGATTGCGCTCCAGCCATAACAAGAAAGGGGAAGTCTCTAGCATAAACACACAGGGACCTATTCAATATTCAAAATGGTGTCACCTTGCGACGCACGGGTGCGTCAATCGGCTCTAGGGGGTTTTAAAAGGCATTGAGGGAGTGTGATCTTCCATCCGTGGTATATAAAATTTATGATGCTGTCAGATACGGAGCGCTGCTGGAATTGAAACTTTCTCAGCTCATGAGGGCAACTGGTGCTGAACATCCTAAGCAAGTGCTTGGAATGTCCTTTTGTTTTCTGTGTCTTGAGTAAGACAAGAGGAGGACTGCCGTATGAAATGTCAAGGCCTTCGCCTCAGATGTCTGAGGCACCTGCCGTTGTGGCGGGCAGATTCTCATGGTCTCTCGTCTCCTGCGCAAACAGAGATGAGATACCGAAACACGACTGATATCAGCCGCTCGCTTTGTTCTCCCCGGACCTCAAAGCTGTGAAGAGACAAGCGTTTGAAGATAACGTGAGAAAAACCTTGACTGTCAGAAGGTGTTGTTTTCACATGTTAACACTACTGTATTGTCCTGGAATGTGAGAGGAGTGGTTTAAATCTCTCTCTTTCCCTCTCCCACTCTCTTTCTCTGTTCATTTCATTCTCTCTGTTTGTGCTCATATGAATGTTTTCTTTCTTTCTCGCTATACACTTTTTCTTAGTTGGCCTGACAATGCTCACCTTATTATCGTTTGCTTAAACAACCATCCTTCTGTTATACAGTCAGTTGTGTAACCTACAACGGTTCCTCAAAGGGTTGTCCTATGGAGACAGCCGAAGAACCATTATTTCTCAGAGTGTACCTTCAGTCACGTACCTGGTGAAATCATTAAAACAGTGTGAATTAACAGGTTTATTTTGTAATTAACCTACATTAAACTTTACCTCATGAAACCATTTTCTAGCTCAGTTTATAACTCATTAAGATACTGTGAAACATAATTGGACTCTCACTGAAAGTCCATGAAGAGGTGTGATGCATTTGTGATATTGCGAGGAGTGAAAGTGAGTGATGAGGCTAAGAATGAGAGAGAGAGAAAATTCAAGTAACGAGGATTTTAATAAAGCACGAACAGACAGCAATACACAAAATAAACAATAACCCGCAAGGGTTGAACAGAAAACACATGGATTAAATAGTGACCCTGATGACCGATGAGGAACAGGTGTGGGTCATCAGGGTGTTGCTACCATCTTCCCCCGACCGCCGGTTAGAACGCCGGCGAGGATGATCGTTGGAGAGGAGGAGGGACCGGTGCTCTGCGCGGGGCATTCGTTACAGCATTATTGCTGAACTGTGTGTTTGTAGACTAAAACTTTACAGTAGAAACACAAAAAACTGTCAGTGTATTGCAGTAACTCAAATCCAACAATGTCCTGGATTTGAGCAATGTTTTGAGGCAGCAATGTTTTGAGGCAACAATGTCCTGAGGCAACAATGTCCTGAGGCAGCAATGTTTTTAGGCAGCAATGTTTTGAGGCAACAATGTCCTGAGGCAACAATGTCCTGAGGCAGCAATGTTTTGAGGCAGCAATGTTTTGAGGCAACAATGTCCTGAGGCAACAATGTCCTGAGGCAACAATATCCTGACGCAGCAATGTTTTGAGGCAGCAATGTCCTGAGGCAGGAATATCTTGAGGCAGCAAATCTCTATGGTTTTGCCATCCCAAGATGGAAAATATCTCCAACTTGTCTTTATTTCTTGACATGTCCTGCTTTTCACTCACCGTCAACACAAACATGAGGTAACTTTTTCATCAAATGTTTATGATATCTCAGAGAATCTCGGACCATCTACTGTCAATAAGGCTACATTGTTGCCTTGCTAAACCCAACATTGAGAAGATGGATAGAACAGGAAGTGACAGGCACCCAGGCTAACTACCTATTTTCTCTCTTCATACTGTACATAATTGACTTCTTGGTCCTACAGTCAGCCATCTTGGCTTTGACCCCTGCTATCTGGCCATCCCATGGACTCATTACAGAAGCCCAAACACGATGTTATCTGTATAGGCTTCTCCGGTAAACCACGGGCCCTGTAGCCCAATCAGACCCTCCTTTGGACTTTGGAATGGTGTAGAGAGCAGAGCTAGCGTTGAAGTCTCTATTTCCTGCTTCATCCTGCCTCTCCTTATCAAGGGACTGCACTGTTTGTTTGTGGTAAACAATTTGCTGCTTTTTTCTGCTCTCCCTTGAAGTGTGGACCCACCCACTAAAACATAGTGATTAGATTGATCTCTCCTGGGGAAGGAAATGCATTTGTGGATCACAAGGCGAAAAGAGTGAGGAAAGGCTTTATGGGGGTTTCAGGGAGACCCAAGCATTTTTAGGGGCATCTAGGAAAAAACTACAATATGAGGCTGATGACAAAGAGACTTAAAGCATTTACATTTCCTGGTAGACTTTGCAAGATGTGTTCAGCCCTCCTGTAGCCTATGGGCTAATAGTTCATCTTATATGCTTCTTTCCCAAGGTTATCCCCCAACTATTGGTAAATTACCAGGTTCCAAACAAGTTCCCAAACCTTTACGTTGAGATTTATCGAGATTTATTAAGATATAATTCAAAAATATATTCTCTCCTCCCTTGATCTATTCACACAAAAAATACCTGTATCATGAATCATTAATAGGTGAAATGACGATACAAGGAGAGGGGTGTGGTAGTGCGAGCAGGGCCATGCACCTGCATGCAGGAGGAAGCAGAGACAATGGGTCCTTCCCCTTCACTTCCCCTGGGCAAGGAAGCTGAGTCAGGAGTCCTAAGTGCTCTGACCTATGGCTTTGGATGACATCTTAACACACACCCGCATGGACACGGACACGCACAGATGGATGGACGGACGGACGGACGGACACACACACACACACACAGATAATGGAGCACAGATAAACATCTACAAGCAAACCTTGCATTTGTCAACAAATGTAGGATAATAATTTTCCTGTGGCTGCAGGTTTCTTTTCTTAAAACTTAAGATCCTACATCTGTATGTGAAACTGCCTTTGCTATTCAGAGCATTGAATAACCTAGGAAAAACCAATTCCAGCTGATCTAATCAATCAATGTGTCATTCAGATGGTTACTCCAGACTGTGGGAGAGGCTGTGTGTGTGGGGCCGCATTGTTGATAAGCAGCTATCGACCACTGCTATAGCATTTGTACTAAAGCTAGTGTAGTGCTAACATGGAATACAGATCCTTCCTAGGCCCAATGGAGCGACAAAGTGTGTCTACATGTTAGTGGACCATTTGCTGTGGGGTCACTGATTCAGAAAGTGGTAGTTCAGGGAAGCTCAGACTGCTCCCATAGACTAGACTGGGACACTCAAATTTGAATGAAAAGTTACGTTTGGTTACATAAGACAGAAGGTTGCTTAAGACAGATGGTTACATACAGTATATTATGATGCATTAGCATTGACGATGCCCAAATAATATTTTTGTATCATCTCATACGGGTGATAGCAGCATAGAGGTAAGAGAGGCTGGATGAATCTGTAGCTTGAAGGTTGCTTGTTCAAATCCCCTGCAGGCCAATGTAAAGTGGGAGAACAACTGGTTACTGGATGCTGGCAGTTTCAGGTCCATTTTGAACTCTTTTAAATTCACACACAGCATTCTTACTTAAATATCATCAGCTCATGTCTCAAAGTCCTTAAGTATTTAATTCGCAGAGTTGTGTTCTGAATTATCAAGGGAGTATACCTCATGTTCAATTTGCAGGAAAGACTACTTCATAAAAACCCAATGAGACAGCAAACTGATGGGCTCAGCCATTTTCCAAAACAAGCTTGAGGTCCTTCAGCAGGCAATGCAGCTGGTGCTGGACCTGACTCCCCAAGCAAGTCTAATATAAATCTCTCAGCTCAAATCCACTCTAAAGCCGCTCATGCAAATACTGTGGCTAACCCTATAATTTAACCAACCTACAGTAATGCTGACGATTTGACCAAACACCCAACATATCATACTGTAACTTCTTAGAGAATGGCAACAGACTTTCACAAACTGACATGTATTGTCCTCTGGAAAATAATGAACGATGTGGAAGTTGCATTATTATCCAGAGAATGCATAAAGTCCTGAGTTGATTATCCCTTTTATACCATGGCTATAATTTAACATTTGCCACTAGAAATGTGTTCATTTTCATTTTCTGGTAGTAGCTAGCACGTTTACTAGATAGCGACAGAAGTTGCCTTGGTAACCAAACAAACAGACTTGCTAGTTTAGCTAAGCAAACCATAAATCCTAGCTTGCTATTATGAAAATCGAATTCAACAATAACAATAATGTTTTCAATTCGACTTTTGGTTTTCAAAAGCAGCTCAAACATAGAACATGTAAGAATGAACTATAGCCATTGAATTCTACCGTGTGTATTACAGGGAAATAATGAACCCAATCAGGAGGGGAGTGGAGTGGAGGAGAGGGGTGGTGAGTGTAGTGGAGTGGAGGGGAGTGGAGGGGAGGGGAGTGGAGGAGAGGGGTGGTGAGTGTAGTGGAGGGGAGTGGAGTGGAGGGGAGGGGAGTGGAGGAGAGGGGTGGTGAGTGTAGTGGAGGGGAGTGGAGTGGAGGGGAGTGGAGTGGAGGGGAGGGGAGTGGAGGAGAGGGGTGGTGAGTGTAGTGGAGGGGAGTGGTGTGGAGGGGAGGGGAGTGGAGGAGAGGGGTGGTGAGTGTAGTGGAGGGGAGTGGAGTGGAGGAGAGGGGTGGTGAGTGTAGTGGAGTGGAGTGGAGGGGAGGGGAGTGGAGGAGAGGGGTGGTGAGTGTAGTGGAGGGGAGTGGAGTGGAGGGGAGGGGAGTGGAGGAGAGGGGTGGTGAGTGTAGTGGAGGGGAGTGGAGTGGAGGGGAGGGGAGTGGAGGAGAGGGGTGGTGAGTGTAGTGGAGGGGAGTGGAGTGGAGGGGAGGGGAGTGGAGGAGAGGGGTGGTGAGTGTAGTGGAGGGGAGTGGAGTGGAGGGGAGTGGAGTGGAGGGGAGGGGAGTGGAGGAGAGGGGTGGTGAGTGTAGTGGAGGGGAGTGGTGTGGAGGGGAGGGGAGTGGAGGAGAGGGGTGGTGAGTGTAGTGGAGGGGAGTGGAGTGGAGGAGAGGGGTGGTGAGTGTAGTGGAGGGGAGGGGAGTGGTGTGGAGGGGAGTGGTGTGGAGGGGAGTGGTGGGGAGTGGAGTGGAGTGGTGAGGAATTCAGTGGTGGGCCAGGAGAGCCACTGCCAGATGGATGCCGCCCACTGGGACTCAAAATGCTCACAGTAGCCCTGTTTATACCTGGTGCTAACATGGGTCCTTTGTCCTGATCTGGTCTACATTCTGATTGTGACCACATTTCCTGAAATGTGTCTACACATGGTATTAAAATGTGTATGTTATCTGTCTACTGTGTCTGCATTGTGACCTGATTTCCTGCTTCCTTTCTACAAATTATTTAACAGCTATTCTTTCAAAATAATATGTATTTATTTATTGTAAGACACATAATGATGTCTTCACTCAAAAGTGCCACCTGTCTAATAATGTTGTAGAGGGTGGAATAATGATGGTTTAAATGGTTTCTCTGTCCATATCTGTCCAGACACAATGCGTGTCTCCGGAGGTGGGCAGAATGATCTGATGATCTGATCACAATCAGATCACAATGTGTATTTTTGATGATCTGCACCTACACACAATCAAAATATGGACAAGGACACAAGTTAGAACCAAGTATAAACGGGGCTTAATAAGAGAAGACTGTCAGTGTAGAAAGCAGAGGGTACAAGGTGTTGTGTAAATATACTAGCACACACAGACAGATTGAAACACACACACACACACACACACACACACAAATTCTCTATATATTATTAATCCTTGTTCTAAAGAATGTCTTGATACATTATGAGAAGATAAATTACGTGATACAATATAGCATTAAATCTAAACATGCATTATATTATACTTCTCAATCATGGAACTTAAAAAAATATTTAAACAGAAACGTGAATACATAAGAGTGTATAAAATGCCTTTGGCTAAAATGACCTTTATGAAAACCCATTGGTATTCCAAGCAGGTGAACGCAGTATAAACAGTTGGGTTTGGCTATAGAGACTAGACTGTGACATTATTTTCCCTCCTAAACACAAATTGCGTTTGTAGTTGAAAGACAGAGAGAGGAAGGGTACTGAAAGATTGCATATTCTCATCTGCAAAATAAAAGGGTATGAGGTTCCATTTTACAATTACTTTTTTTCATTACAGTACTTCTTACATTCTTCTTCAAATATCAAATCTCTCCACCAAGCACCTTTCCGTTTGGCAATCATTGTCACGGATCCCTCTGGTACTGCTGCTCATTCCGTGCCCTCATAAATGTGCCCTGTGTTAACCATTGTCTTGTTGATTATTGTTCCCATGTCCGTTGGGCTTGTGAGTACCTGTGCTTTGTTGTTTTGGCTTTCGTGCTGCGTTTTGTGCACTTGTGATTACGGGTCTCGTCCCTTGTGTTACTGTGCACTTGTTGTTTCGGGTCTTGTCCCGTGTATTGATTAGAGGTTTACCTCGCTCTTTTGTTTGGGTCACAGTCCTGTGTTTTTGTATATTCGCCCGTGCATTTACATGGCAGGCTTTAATTAGGGTAGAAATAAATACCCATATTACGCATTCCTATGCCTGTCTCCCGATCATTCATATATAAAACATGACAATCATCTCCAAAATAGGATTAATGATGCATTCGAGTGGGCCTCAGAATCTTTGATTTCCCAGTTGTTGAAGACATTAATGATGCATTCGAGTGGGCCTCAGAATCTTTGATTTCCCAGTTGTTGAAGACATTAATGATGCATTCGAGTGGGCCTCAGAATCTTTGATTTCCCAGTTGGTGAAGACATAAAGAAGACATGAATGATGCATTCGAGTGGGCCTCAAAATCTTTGATTTCCCAGTTGATGAAGACATAAAGAAGACGTGAATGTGTTTGAGTGCTTTTGAAGTCTGAAAAACTCTTCAATGAGATTATAGATAGACCATATTTTGGTTGAAAAGGTGAAAGGTCTGTGATGAAACTCGTAAACTTGGGTATCTTTATTCTGGCCCAAGTTTCCCACTTGTAATTCCGACTTGGAAAGTCATTCAAGTGGTTATTTCCGAACCATTAACTCGTATTTCCGAATTTACGACAGCACTCCAACGCACGATTACACCCATAACTTTGCTGATCCTTTCATAAAACACCAACATTTTTGCTTGACAATTTGATTGTATGTCGTGATGTTTCTAGGGATATTTGATCAACTACCCCAGGGATGAGTACACTCTTAGATAAAAAAGGGTTCCAAAAGGGTTCTTTGGCTGTCCCCATAGTAGAACCCTTTATAGTTCCAGGTAGAACCCTTTTGGGTTCCAGGTAGAACCATTTTGTCCCACCCACTATGGGTACTGCCGAATAAACCCTTTTAGGTTCTAGATTGCACCTTTTTTTGTAAGAGTGTACACTCATCCTTGTGGCTTGGCTACTGTACATTCTATAAGCTGTTATAGTACTACATGAACTGATCCCATCTTCTCAGGACCTGACAGGGACATCTATAAGTCTTCTCAGGACCTGACAGGGACATCTATAAGTCTTCTCAGGACCTGACAGGGACATCTATAAGTCTTCTCAGGACCTGACAGGGACATCTATAAGTCTTCTCAGAACCTGACAGGGACATCTATAAGTCTTCCCAGGACCTGACAGGGACATCTATAAGTCTTCTCAGGACCTGACAGGGACATCTATAAGCTTTCCCAGGACCTGACAGGGACATCTATAAGTCTTCTCAGGACCTGACAGGGACATCTATAAGCTTTCCCAGGACCTCTGCAGTGCTAGAGCAAAACTTTCACGTGTTGTACCTCATATATTTTGAAAATACCAGGTCAGTGCCAGTTCAGGTTCTGTATGAAATGGCCCCATTACTTATTAATAAGGTCTGAGTTTTGGAACTAACGTTGAACTTGTCAATGTATAAGTCCATTATTTTAGAGCTATGCCTTATAGAAATAACCAGTGAAAAGCCAAAACATTAAAATAACAATTGATAAAACATTTCAGGTATTCTGTTTAAATATAGCTTTAGCTTTTCATAAGTTTGTCAGAACATACAAATCCTGGTTTAACTAGTCCTCAGACACACCATGAGTAGAGTGAATCAGGTGTATTAGTGCTGGGCTGGAACACAAACCTGCACACCTTTCAGACACCATGGTTGCCTTCCCCTGCCTTCAAACATGCCCAGGCATGTCTGTCTGGTAGTTTAGAAACAACTGTATTCAAGTGAAATCCTGATAAGGGAGGCTTATCTATCTGAATGAGCAGCACATGGGTTTTATAGGCTCTAATCAGACTGAACTGTAGACAATGACATCTTTAGCCCCTACAGGCTATTTACATCTCAGGAGTGAGATTTTACATAACAAGATCTACTTAAGAATGACTTTGCGATTCAAAAACGTTGCAGCATTTCTTCACGTTAGTTACCTCACTAAGATTGTCAAGATAATCAGTAGACTTTATAGCATAGAGAACAAGACTAAGGACCAGAGCCAGACACAGACAGAGAAAAGGGAAATACTATATATCCTTTAACTAGTATTAATTTCTGTTCATGTACTTTCCAGAAGGATTATTGTGAATAACACGTAAACACCAGTCTCCATTTCCATACAAATGTCAGAATAATAGGGGGATTATGCTTGGGCATGTTGGAGAGGAGTTGATTTTCTTTACACACACATACACACACATTCACACTAAATGTCACTCTTACCTATAAAGCAAGCCGTTTGCCCAGTGGCTTTGGTTTAGTGCTGACTAGGTTTGGCCTCTCAGGTTTACCAGGGCTTGCGTCAGTTTCGGTGAGAGTGCTGTCTGGTGCTTTCCATTCCCTGGAATGTGTATCATCTGGGCGTGCCACGTGGATCACCTGGCCACATGGACACGAGAACAGAGGCTGCTACTACTTGTGTGTGCGTGTGTGTGTTTGAATTGCCAAAGTTCCCCTAACAACATAATAAATCCCTTAGATATAAAACACTGACTGATTGGGTATTACTGAACTTTGAACTGTCTGTGATACTAATAAAGAGCACTATGTTAACCTATTGAAGTGATTGGTCAACAAGTGCTATTGTATTTGGGTCAGATCTGGTCAGCTAAATCTTCCATTAAATGCTACTGTGGATTGATGTCAATCAAGTGTGGAGTGACTGACAGCAGGTGCTGGATCCATCCAACACCATGGATGTATAAACAGTTCACATTCTGTATCCACCAGATCTAGGTCAATATCTTACAATATTTGAGCTGGCCTTGATTTATTTCGGCCTGGGTTATAGAAACAAACCAGTAGATCCAAGCAAAATCAAGCGCACACCCAAAGACAAATGAGATGTATCTATGTGTATATACTGTACAGTGTATATATATATATATATATTTATAAAAAAAATATATGGGGGATTGGAAATGATGGAGACAATTACATCGATGGAAGCTACAATCTATCTGCAATATTAAAGCAGATCTGCCCCCTAAAAAACGAAAACCCTATGCTATCCCTATGCTACTAGTGCAGTATGCGGACCCACATACTATCACTACTTTCAGGTCAGACAACAGTTGGATCATTTTGTCAATACGTACGTACTATAACCAAAGGCCATTTTATTTATACATCCCTCCAACCATAGGATATGTCTGAAATGGCCCCTCTGTTGGCCCTGGTCACACAGTGCACAATATAGTGCACAGGGTGCTTTTTCAGACGTAGCCATAATCTTGCATTGAGAAAGCCGTGGTAAATGGTCCTCAAGGTTTAGTTTACATGGGGTAAGTCGGAATGGATTCTACCAGCAGAATTCATGTGGGCTAGCCTGGTTTCTTTGCCAATCACTTGGACTTCCATGAATTGTTTTACTTGGCTGTGCTTACAGGGGTTTGTCCACACTGCTTTAAAACAATCCTGATTCACTCTGGTTGATTATGATACGGCACATTGTTTATCCTGGCCAACTAAAGCCGTCATGAAATGATGGGATAAATCCTTGGTGTTTTTCTTGACTCGGTAGACAGTGCAAGCGGAGAGAAAACATTTAGACTGGAACTCCTCCACCCCTTCTTGAGTTTATGGATGCTCGGTACCTTCTGTGTACAGTGGAAAGTAAAATGTTATCAAGATACGTAAATGCATTACACTACATGTACACAATCATTTAATTACAGTCATTCAATCGGAACTCTGCAAGAGTGTGCTATATATTTTACACAAAGACTTACTACATACATATTCTCATATCTGTAGATAATGTTATCAATACAATAGGAAGCTATGTCCACAGAGAAATAAGGAATTTATCTCAGAGGTGCAGACAGTACAGATTCAAAGTGTAGTTGTCAATCTATTTTTGTAGAGGCAATGGAAAACACCCTTCCAGAGGACTGCTCTCGTCAATAAAAAATAGCATTTGAGCACTGATCAAATCAGTGTAAACTATTTGACACACCAGACAGACAGACAGACAGACAGACTAGCAATATCCCACGACCCAGTATAATGAAACGCTGGCACATGCTTCATCCTTCTTATTCTGTCATGGATACTTAATAGAGCCAGAACCACTGTTCAGTGACAAATATACATTATGGGACGTATCCGAGAGCGGTATCTGTGGTTGAAACTAACAACCAAATCAAATGGAATGCACTGTAAACAATCCAACTCATTGCTAGCATTCAGTCTGGTTAGGAAGTGGAATATTACCTTCTGATTTGTGCCTTAGGAAAAATTCCCATCATGCCTTTCAATCCGTACGGTGGAATACTGGCCAAATGAAACCAGTTCCGGTGCTTTCAGCTTAGGGCTCAGCAATGTTTATTATGACTTCTGAGGGTTAGCTCAAAGGCCCTGGGCGAATGTTATGAAGCGTGGCTAAATTTGTCCAGCTCTTGTCAGAACAGAAGCCGGCATGTTTTTGAACGAGGCAGGAGGGTCAGCAAATAAGTTGTAATGACTTAGACCTTTTGGTGCTAACAGTAGATCATTACACCTATTGTTGCTAACAGTAGATCATTACACCTCTTGTTGCTAACAGTAGATCATTGCACCTCTTGTTGCTAACAGTAGATCATTACACCTCTTGTTGCTAACAGTAGATCATTACACCTCTTGTTGCTAACAGTAGATCATTACACCTCTTGTTGCTAACAGTAGATCATTACACCTCTTGTTGCTAACAGTAGATCATTACACCTCTTGGTGCTAACAGTAGATCATTGCACCTATTGTTGCTAACAGTAGATCATTACACCTATTGTTGCTAACAGTAGATCATTGCACCTATTGTTGCTAACAGTAGATCATTACACCTCTTGTTGCTAACTGTAGATCATTACACCTCTTGTTGCTAACAGTAGATCATTACACCTCTTGTTGCTAACAGTAGATCATTACACCTCTTGTTGCTAACAGTAGATCATTACACGTCTTGGCCTCAGCGCTAACAGTAGATCATTATACTGCTTGGTGCTAACAGTAGATCATTACACCTCTTGTTGCTAACAGTAGATCATTACACCTCTTGTTGCTAACAGTAGATCATTACACCTCTTGTTGCTAACAGTAGATCATTACACCTCTTGTTGCTAACAGTAGATCATTATACTGCTTGGTGCTAACAGTAGATCATTACACCTCTTGTTGATAACAGTAGATCATTACACCTATTGTTGCTAACAGTAGATCATTATACTGCTTGGTGCTAACAGTAGATCATTACACCTCTTGTTGCTAACAGTAGATCATTACACCTCTTGTTGCTAACAGTAGATCATTACACATATTGTTGCTAACAGTAGATCATTACACCTATTGTTGCTAACAGTAGATCATTACACCTCTTGTTGCTAACAGTAGATCATTACACCACTTGTTGCTAACAGTAGATCATTACACCTCTTGTTGCTAACAGTAGATCATTACACCTCTTGTTGCTAACAGTAGATTATTGCACCTCTTGTTGCTAACAGTAGATCATTACACCTCTTGTTGCTAACAGTAGATCATTACACCTCTTGTTGCTAACAGTAGATCATTACACATCTTGTTGCTAACAGTAGATCATTGCACCTCTTGTTGCTAACAGTAGATCATTACACCTCTTGTTGCTAACAGTAGATCATTATACTGCTTGTTGCTAACAGTAGATCATTACACCTATTGTTGCTAACAGTAGATCATTACACCTATTGTTGCTAACAGTAGATCATTACACCTCTTGTTGCTAACAGTAGATCATTACACCTCTTGTTGCTAACAGTAGATCATTACACCTATTGTTGCTAACAGTAGATCATTACACCTATTGTTGCTAACAGTAGATCATTACACCTCTTGTTGCTAACAGTAGATCATTACACCTCTTGTTGCTAACAGTAGATCATTACACCTATTGTTGCTAACAGTAGATCATTACACCTATTGTTGCTAACAGTAGATCATTGCACCTATTGTTGCTAACAGTAGATCATTACACCTCTTGTTGCTAACAGTAGATCATTACACCTATTGTTGCTAACAGTAGATCATTACACCTCTTGGCCTCAGCGCTAACAGTAGATCATTACACCTCTTGTTGCTAACAGTAGATCATTACACCTATTGTTGCTAACAGTAGATCATTACACCTCTTGTTGCTAACAGTAGATCATTACACCTCTTGTTGCTAACAGTAGATCATTACACCTCTTGTTGCTAACAGTAGATCATTACACCTCTTGTTGCTAACAGTAGATCATTACACCTCTTGGCCTCAGCGCTAACAGTAGATCATTACACCTCTTGTTGCTAACAGTAGATCATTACACCTATTGTTGCTAACAGTAGATCATTACACCTCTTGTTGCTAACAGTAGATCATTACACCTCTTGTTGCTAACAGTAGATCATTGCACCTCTTGTAGCTAACAGTAGATCATTACACCTCTTGTTGCTAACAGTAGATCATTACACCTCTTGTTGCTAACAGTAGATCATTACACCTCTTGTTGCTAACAGTAGATCATTACACCTATTGTTGCTAACAGTAGATCATTACACCTATTGTTGCTAACAGTAGATAATTACACCTCTTGTTGCTAACAGTAGATCATTATACTGCTTGTTGCTAACAGTAGATCATTACACTGCTTGTTGCTAACAGTAGATCATTACACCTATTGTTGCTAACAGTAGATCATTACACCTCTTGTTGCTAACAGTAGATCATTACACCTCTTGTTGCTAACAGTAGATCATTACACCTATTGTTGCTAACTGTAGATCATTACACCTATTGTTGCTAACAGTAGATCATTACACCTCTTGTTGCTAACAGTAGATCATTGCACCTATTGTTGCTAACAGTAGATCATTACACCTCTTGTTGCCAACAGTAGATCATTACACCTATTGTTGCTAACAGTAGATCATTACACCTCTTGGCCTCAGCGCTAACAGTAGACCATTACACCTCTTGTTGCTAACAGTAGATCATTACACCTATTGTTGCTAACAGTAGATCATTACACCTCTTGTTGCTAACAGTAGATCATTACACCTCTTGTTGCTAACAGTAGATCATTACACCTCTTGTTGCTAACAGTAGATCATTACACCTCTTGTTGCTAACAGTAGATCATTACACCTCTTGTTGCTAACAGTAGATCCTTACACCTCTTGGCCTCAGCGCTAACAGTAGATCATTACACCTCTTGTTGCTAACAGTAGATCATTACACCTATTGTTGCTAACAGTAGATCATTACACCTCTTGTTGCTAACAGTAGATCATTACACCTCTTGTTGCTAACAGTAGATCATTACACCTCTTGTTGCTAACAGTAGATCATTGCACCTCTTGTTGCTAACAGTAGATCATTACACCTCTTGTTGCTAACAGTAGATCATTACACCTCTTGTTGCTAACAGTAGATCATTACACCTATTGTTGCTAACAGTAGATCATTACACCTATTGTTGCTAACAGTAGATCATTACACCTCTTGTTGCTAACAGTAGATCATTATACTGCTTGTTGCTAACAGTAGATCATTACACCTATTGTTGCTAACAGTAGATCATTACACCTATTGTTGCTAACAGTAGATCATTACACCTCTTGTTGCTAACAGTAGATCATTACACCTCTTGTTGCTAACAGTAGATCATTACACCTATTGTTGCAAACAGTAGATCATTACACCTCTTGTTGCTAACAGTAGATCATTACACCTCTTGTTGCTAACAGTAGATCATTACACCTCTTGTTGCTAACAGTAGATCATTACACCTATTGTTGCTAACAGTAGATCATTACACCTATTGTTGCTAACAGTAGATCATTACACCTCTTGTTGCTAACAGTAGATCATTACACCTATTGTTGCTAACAGTAGATCATTACACCTCTTGTTGCTAACAGTAGATCATTACACCTATTGATGCTAACAGTAGATCATTACACCTCTTGGCCTCAGCGCTAACAGTAGATCATTACACCTCTTGTTGCTAACAGTAGATCATTACACCTATTGTTGCTAACAGTAGATCATTACACCTCTTGTTGCTAACTGTAGATCATTACACCTCTTACAATGATGGTGAAAAGTATTTGGGGGGTTAGTAAGTAAGATTTATTGAATTCTCTGTGTGGTTCTCCGTTGTTAAAGGGCACTTAATTTCATATAACTTGTATTGGTGCATATAACAGGCTTTTAAAATCCAATATATGAAAGGGACACAAAAGGCACTCATTTTGTGGAACAACCCAATACACGTTATCAACCCAGTACACGTTAACAACCCAGTACACGTTAACAACCCAGTACACGTTAACAACCCAGTACACGTTAAGTTCTGCCTTTGTTTTATTGCTTTTTGGCCTCCAATGAGACGGATTGTCATGTGTTATGTTGTGTTCTATTTAAAGTCAGGTTCTCAAATTGTTCCAAGAACATTAAGAAACAATGTTCTAAGAATGTTCACACATACAAATGACAAAATACAGGTGCACACAAACATCAATGACATCACACCTGCCCAGACCCCCCTTCTCACACCCCCATCTCCAGCGCCCGCATCACTCTCCGCCACATGCACCATTTTGTTATGTCGCACTTTCAACATTTAGATAATAAAGCTTTTGACCTTTCCATTGTTTAAAATATGGAGGATGGTGTCACGAGAGGGGATGTGGAGAGACCAAGACGCAGCGCAGGGATAGTAGTTCGACATGATTTATTATAAATTTACTATGTAATATAATCAAACAACGAACAAACTACCACACTCAAACAAACACGAAAGACATAACGTCACGTTCACGAAAACAAACACGACTGAACGGACGTAACAAAACACACTTACTTCACCCGTGACTGCGAAATACATCAACAACGACCCACACCAGAGTGAAGGACAGACTCAACATATATGGGATCCCTAATTATAGACAATGCTGTGCAGCTGCCTCTAATTAGGGATCCAACCCAAACCCCACACAGAAACAGAAAAGAACGACACTGTCAGACTCTGACCATAACTACATAGAGAAGCCTATTTGCTTCTCTATGGCCAGAGCCTGACAGATGGGTTGATTTCCAGTTTATAAGTATAGATTTATTTCAAGATGATTGACAGGAAAAGTATTGTCCAACCCATCGGGTATCTCACTGCACCCTAATATGCCATGTCTTGAAATATGCATTACCAGAAGGCATGAGTTATTGAGTCATTGTTAGTTTTACACTTAAGACATGACTCTACTGTTGTGTTATAGAATTTTGTATAATACATTCCATAAATGAGTTCATACTGGATTAAGCATACATTTTTGTAACTGTCATTTTCTTTTATTTTAGCTAACCTTTATTTAACTAGGCAAGTCAGTCAAATTCTTCTTTACAATGACAGCCTACTGGGGAACAGTGGGTTAAGTGCCTTGTTCAGGGGGCAGAAGGACAGGTTTTTACCTTGTCAGCTCGGGGATTCGATCCTGTTCTTATTGTTATCCTTTGAAAATAGACACGTAAAAAGATTCTGTACCTTTAACATGTATCCATTGTTCCTCGTTAGTGCATTTAACTACGGATATGTCGCAAGTAGAAGCCTTAAGTGGCAAGTTGATACAATTCCAAGTCTGGAAGGTTAAAACCACCCTCAGACTTTTTATTTGCCCATATAAAGTCTGTTATGACCGAGTATACTTTTTTAAAGAATGTCTTCGGTATGGTAATTTGGTATTAAAAGCTTTGGGAGTCATGTATCTCTGATGAGGTTTATTGTACGTGTAAGATTTCTGGGACTATTTTTCCATTTAATTAGATCTACTTTCATATTTTTGAATAATGGAATACAGTTATCTTGATATATTTGTTGTTTGTTGTATATTGTTTAATATTTTTTGTGGTCAACATAAAGGATTGCTGTAGGCCTCACACTTACTTCAGAGAAGTGCCTGGTGCCCTCCCAGCCACCCCGTCCCAGTCCCTCCTATAGAGACCCTCTCCACTCTCACCAATAACCACCATTGAATCTATAATACAAACAAGGAATAATAATGAATAATAATGACTTGACGTCCTCTCCTCTCCTAATCTATCCAGAACTCTTATTCATTTTACAGAAGGTTTGCAAGTCACATAAATAAATACAATTATATAGTAGTACACTTAAATCCTTCCTTCTCTCTCTTTAACAAGCCAAACCCAAGCCAGACCCAAGCCAGACCCAAGTCAGACCCAAGCCAGACCCAAGTCATACCCAAGCCAAACCCAAGCCAGACCCAAGCCAAACCCAAGCCAGACCCAAGCCAAACCCAAGCCAGACCCAAGACAGACCCAAGCCAAACCCAAGCCAGACCCAAGCCAAACCCAAGCCAGACCCAAGCCAGACCCAAGCCAAACCCAAGCCAAACCCAAGCCAGACCCAAGCCAAACCCAAGCCAGACCCAAGCCAGACCCAAGCCAAACCCAAGCCTAACCCAAGCCAGACCCAAGCCAAACCCTAGCCAAACCCAAGCCATACCCAAGCCAGACCCAAGCCAAACCCAAGCCAGACCCAAGCCAAACCCAAGCCAGACCCAAGCCAAACCCAAGCCAGACCCAAGCCAGACCCAAGCCAAACCCAAGCCAGACCCAAGCCAGACCCAAGCCAGACCCAAGCCAGACCCAAGCCAGACCCAAGCCAAACCCAAGCCAGACCCAAGCCAAACCCAAGTCAGACCCAAGCCAGACCCAAGCCAGACCCAAGCCAGACCCAAGCCAAACCCTAGCCAAACCCAAACCATACCCAAGCCAAACCCAAGCCATACCCAAGCCAGACCCAAGCCAAACCCAAGCCAGACCCAAGCCAGACCCAAGCCAAACCCAAGCCTAACCCAAGCCAGACCCAAGCCAAACCCTAGCCAAACCCAAGCCATACCCAAGCCAAACCCAAGCCATACCCAAGCCAGACCCAAGCCAGACCCAAGCCAGACCCAAGCCAAACTCAAGCCAGACCCAAGCCAAACCCAAGCCAGACCCAAGCCAGACCCAAGCCAAACCCAAGCCAGACCCAAGCCAGACCCAAGCCAGACCCAAGCCAAACCCAAGCCAGACCCAAGCCAAACCCAAGCCAGACCCAAGCCAAACCCAAGCCAAACCCAAGCCTAACCCAAGCCAGAACCAAGCTTGTCCCTACCGCCTAAACACACACACACCTACACTCCCACACACATACACACACAGGCACACACGCACACACACACACACACACACACACACACACACACACACACACACACACAGGAAATGTGTCTTATCTGTGCTTGGAGTATTATATATATATTTTTACATAAAATAAGCTAGCAGTGTCTTATTGAAACATTCAACTTTTAAGGAAGTTTTAAGAACCTCCAAATAACCTATAATTTCCATTCTCAGAGAGTTAATAAAACCTCCCAGAAAAACTTTGAAGGAACCAGAATAAAACGTTCTCAGAACCTCTGCAACCTGAAAATAGACGTTCCTATTCACTTCTGTCCTCAGACCGTTAAAAAAAATTCTGTTTTATCAGCCAGGAAACGTGTGGCTACACACTACAACCAGCGTGATACCAAAAACATATGTTCCCACAACTTCCCACAACCAAGGAACCAAATGTGCTAGCTGGGCTCTCTCCTAATGACTTTGCATGAATGTTTGCATTTTCCCAGGCCTATCTGCTAGGTTTTTTTTACTTTCAGTTGTAAGAGGTCTGTGGCTTATTTACCAGCCTTACTTACTGATGGTGATACTGTTTCTATTTCAGTAACCTGCTGAATGACACACATCCTCCCTTTTAGATGTAAGCTGAAAAACATCTCTTTGAGAAAGGGGCTTCACACACAGGCTGATTCGAAAAACATGTTGTCATGCCACTTCAGAGTTGGTTGTCACATGGTTGTTATCATTGTAAAAGGGTTTATGTAGGGATAGTGTCAGGACATTTCAGATAGACTCACTATCTACTTTAGAGGACCAGTATGGCAGATACTCTCAAGTTGTTAAGCATCTCTATTTCTCACTGTTCTCTGGCTTTTTCCCTCCCTCCCCCACTTCCTCACTCTTCCTATCAAGTGCACTTGGTCAAACAATCCATTTCCTACCACAGACTTTTGCAGCAGGACCTGCTTTGTTTGACCACAGATATTATTTGAACAGGACCCATTGTGAAACATGAATCGCTTCTTGGATACTTTTAAATACATGAATAGCTTTAATGCATCTGCATATTTAGCCCCCCTTTACTTCATTTCAGCCCTCCTAAAAATGTGTAATACCAGCTAATTTGCAGGCTTTAGGACCACACGGAAGCCGCGGTGATAGACATACGTGTAAAACTGACCAATGACCAGCGTTAAGGCCCCTTACACGAGTCTCTTAGACACCGAGAGGCACCGCAGCTCGGCAGAAGGCAGCATTCACGAGTTGTAAGCTTGCGAAATACACACAGCTAATTATTGTAACATGGACAAGCTATGCCATGCGGCAGCCTAGACATTTGCTGTTGTCTTGTCTCTTTGTTAGCGATGCAGCGTTAGCAATAGAGTTAGCTAGCTGACATCTCAAGGCTTTTGCTAGGATAAGTTAGATGGATAGCTTGCTAACTATGTGCAGCAACACAAACATTGATCTTGACAAGCTAGCTAAGAGACTAGCAAAATATGACTGAAATGTCATCCAACTAACATTGTACAGTAGTCTCTCATAATCCACTTGAAGTTGCCAACGCTACATGCATGCATAACGTAAATAAATGTGTCTCTCCATAGATGGATATACGAAAGTAGATGAGACAGGGAAAATGTAGAGCAGCCAGGTGAGCGAGTGAACAGGCAGTCAGGAAGCTGCCAAGTCTGCTTCTCACAGTCTCTGCATTGGTGTTGCACCACAACAAGTGCCTTGAAAAACTATTCAACCCCCTTGAAAGTTGATCAGATTTGTCTGAATTACAAATTATATACTGAGATTTTCTTCTGTGTAATATTTTATTTTAAAAGAATGACCCTTGAAATGTATTATTTTAAAGTGACATTGATTTTATGTTAGAACATATATTTAAGAAAAGTCATATATGAAATATGCTGTTTGCATAAGTATTCAACCCCATTTGCTCAGTAAGCTCCCAGTTAACACAGATGAAACATAATGCCCTAACAAGGACACACTTGGCTTACCATTGGCCTCTACCTGTGAAACATTTCAATAACTCACATTTTCTGGATTAAAAAAAATATATATGTTTAATGATCATTTAACAGACTATGAATCTGAAGGAAAGGTGTGAAAATGAAGACTAAAGAGCATTCTACGGAAGTTAGAGATAATAAGTAATACACATGCATACATTAGGAAAAGGGTACAAAATAATATCCAAGTGTTTGGATATCCCATTGTGCACTGTAGGATCAATAATGAGAGCACAGTGTGTAAATGTAAAAAAACGAGTGGCAGCAGAAGAGAGAGAGAGAGAGAGGACAGGGTCGGAGAGGCAGAAGAGAGAGAGAACAGGGTTGGAGAGGCAGAAGAGAGAGAACAGGGTTGGAGAGGCAGAAGAGAGAGCACAGTGTCGGAGAGACAGAAGAGAGAGCACAGTGTCGGAGAGGCAGAAGTGAGAGAGAGAGCACAGGGTCGGAGAGGCAGAAGAGCGAGCACAGTGTCGGAGAGGCAGAAGAGAGAGAGAGAGCACAGGGTCGGAGAGGCAGAAGAGAGAGAGACCACAGTGTCAGAGAGGCAGAAGAGAGAGAGAGAGCACAGGGTCGGAGAGGCAGAAGAGAGAGAGAGCACAGTGTCAGAGAGGCAGAAGAGAGAGAGAGAGAGCACAGGGTCGGAGAGGCAGAAGAGAGAGAGAGCACAGTGTCAGAGAGGCAGAAGAGAGAGAGAGCACAGTGTCAGAGAGGCAGAAGAGAGAGATAGAGCACAGGGTCGGAGAGGCAGAAGAGAGAGAGAGAGCACAGGGTTGGAGAGGCAGAAGAGAGAGAGAGAGCACAGTGTCGGAGAGGCAGCTGCGACTAGAGATGACTTGGGAGATAAGGACACAGGTCCTAAGCAAGTGAAACTGCAATACTATCCCCAAGAGTGCTTTGCCACCAGAAAAGAGCCTTTCAGGAAAAGTGGTTTGACACTTTTAAATGTTTAGAATACTCTGTTGGAAAAAAAAATACATCCTTCTGCATGTCCAATATTCGGTAGAAACCTGAAACACAACACATTTGTTGAAACTGGTTACAAAAATTTGAAAAAAGCTCTGAACGTGTTCCAAAAACATGAAGCAGCTCAATCTCACAAGGAAAGTGCTGCTTCCTGGAAGAGCTACAAGGCTAGTGCCTCACAAGGAAATGTTGTACAGCAGATAAAAGAAGCACATGTAAACAAAATAACGGAGAGAAGGGAGTACATACGCCGTGTTGTGGAGGTTACCTCTGTCAGGCTCTGGTCATAGGGAAGCCTTTAGCTCCTCTATTTAGCTATGATCAGAGCCTGACAGATCTAGTATTGTATTTCTATGATGGTTTTGTGTTGGTCCCCAATTAGAGGCAGCTGCTCTGCATTGTCTCTAATTGGGGGACATATTTAAGTTCTAGGGTTTCACCTGTCTGGGTGGATCATTAATCATGAATCAAATGAAGGAGTTGAAGATGTATGCCATTATGAACCATTGGCAGTCTGTGTTACATATGTTAGCACAGAGGGTACAGTTAAGGAATGGTTCCTAGCCCTAACAGAACTGACAGGTTTTGATGCTAAATCAATAACAGCTGCATTAGAGCACCAATTGCAGGAAAAAGGAATTGATGCGTTAACATGTGTGGCACAGACCTACGATGGGGCTGCAGTCATGAGTGGGTCAGATTGGGGAGTGCAAGCCCATTTCAGAAAGCAGCACCCCGACGCAATATATATGCATTGTTATGCACACGAGCTAAACCTTGTCTTGTGTCACACATGCAAAGCAGTTTCTGAGGCTACAGAGTTTTTTGACATGCTGGAAAGTGTGTATTCCTTTTTCAGTGTCTCACTGGTTAACCACCGTAAGTTTGCAGACACTCAAAAGAAACTAGGATTGCAGCCCTCTGAACTTGTGCAACTGTCAAACACCCATTGGGCATGCCAGCTTCAATCAGTAAATGCAATGCTTGACAATTTTCCAGCAGTCATTGAGTGCCTTTCAACCATCAGAACAGCTATGGCAGTGGGATTGAAGGCAAAACTGTGCAAAGTCTCCACGGTCTATTTGCTGCTGATGTTCCAGCATCTTCTGTCTGTGATAACAGGTTTACACAAGTATCTACAAAAGGAGAATGTTGACCTTGCTCAAGCATTGACATACAAAGAGGCTGTGTATGACACTCTCAAGGAGAAACGCAGTGATGCTACAGCTGCTAATCAGATCCCAGTACCAGAACCATCTTCTAGAAAAAGGCGGATGCAGAGGCGGATGGATGATCTTGTTATGGAATCAACTTGCGGGGCAAGTAGGGAACTTAGTTGTTCGGCAATTTAAATTAGAATGACAGCTGAGATGGAGAAGCGTTTTTCAGGTGTAAATGCTGAGCTACTGAAAGGTATGCAGTCCGGCCTCAGATCACTTCCTATCAGTGCCACATTTGGCAGAGATGGCAATGCATTACACCATTGAGCTGAAATCAGAGGAAGTCATGGTAGAGAAAAACTTTCTGACTTGTAAGTCACAGGCAGGTGCTGCTTCTCTGGACATGATCACAGTGTACAACCTTCTGGATGCTGATATGTTTCCATCATTGAAGGCTCTAATTCAGGTTGCCCTGACTATACCTGTCAGCAGCTGTAGCTGTGAAAGATCCTTCAGTGAATCACATCGTCTCCACACCTGGCTCAGGAGCACCATGGATCAAAACCGACTGAATCCTCTGGCTGTAATGTCCATAGAAAAGGATGTCCTCGAAAGGTTAAGTCAGTATACAATTGTTGACAGATTTGCTACGTTCAAACAGAGACGACACAGTCTGATGTTCCCACCAAAGAAGTGAAATGGGATGGCAACAAGAAACCTTTCTGAATGTAATTTAAAGCAGACTTTTCTTTCTTGTAGCTTTTTATCTGCTGTACTTTGGAGTACTTGGTACCATGTACCCTTCACCTGAACCCCTGGACTGGAGGAACTCACAATTCGTTTCAGTGAGTAAAGATCCTATTTTGCCAGACCGTGCAGTGTTTTTTATATTATAGTATGGTATTGTATTACATGATTAGAGATTAGGGTATCACACCTCAAAACCAAACTTTCCCAGGTATTTTTTAGATCTTAATCTCAAATGTATCTTTTTTGAGTAAAACTCCAGTATAACTATTGTCCCTAAATACAAACACACAGGAGTGAGATTATAAGCACATTGTAGGCTACTGTAATGAATTTCAATGAGTCTAGTCAAATTGAGGGCAATTTTACAGTAAATAAATAAATAAATTCTGCATGCTACCTCACCTCATGCCTGTAATCCTATGATCGTCCCTGGCTAAATGCAAAATACCGGCCTGCTACTTCCATCACCTTAGTTAACCCAATGGCTCTACGTTTGCCGACATTGGTTTGATCTTCGATGTTTGAGGCCTTTGGGTGCATCCCGAATGGCACACTATCCCTATGTACTACATTTGACCAGAGCCCTTTTGGGCCCCTTTGGAACGCAACCCAAGTCTACAGTTCTCACCAGAGGCAGGTCTGTGGTCATTGATCAGATCAATGTGTGACTAAAACATACACTTCAAAAAGCTCTGGCGATCAATACACACCGTATACACAGGGATTAAAGGCTTGGGCACTGAGGCATTGGCTGTGGACTCAGGGTGTTGATAAAGTTATTGCAGGCCTTGCTTACTATAACTTTTCCGATTGCACAGAAGGGTTCTTTGAAGGGTTTGGTAGGTGTTTATAAAATGTGTTTTGTCTTTTTTTAACATGATTGATGAGTCACTCCATTGGTTTTTGACTATAAGGTAAAATCAATTACACTTCTCTATGATGCTGCCTTTGATTTCACGAGTTGCAGAATTAAGACCTCTATTAAACAAACATTTTCTTTTTGAATATATTATAAATGTGTTATTTCAGAGAAACACAGTTCTCTAAACAAAAACACATTGTGAATACTAACACGATGTAATGGCGTCGTTACATCCTGATAACTTCACAACGACATCATCTCATCCAGCTTTGCCCACAGCGGAAGCCTTCTTCGACCGTATTCTAACACAGCCAAGCTTTACTCACCAAGCAGGAACCCTACATTAACAAGTCTCTCACCCATAATCAGCTTCTCTGTGTGACATTCTCCCGCTCTGTCAGACGTGGGGGGATGCAAAGCCAAATGCAGCCTGCCAGCTTTAGTCTCTCAGCTGAGGTCTACCACAGTCACTGTTGCTCACTGTCAGTGTGAGCATCCTCCCTGTGACGTGGGTAATCTTAGGTCGTGCGTCAAAAGACCCATTCTTTCTTTCAACATGTTGTGTAAAAAAATTCATTTTATTTTAGGGAAGGTAAACCACCAGAACCGGTATGAGAATTTAAATATTGCACGTTTATATAGAGTTTCATCTTTAGCAATAAGCCTAATGCTGTTAAAGATGAGTGTCCTACAGTAGTACATACTGTATGTATGCCTTTCCCTGATTTTGGTCTGTAGACACACAATGGAGAGCTAGCTAATGCTTTTGTGCAGAATCTGGATAACAAAGTGTAATTCATTTAGAAAGGAGTACCACAAGGTTCTATTCAAAGGCCTGTTCTGTTCACCATTTATATGAATGACAGCTGGGAATAAGTATAAACTTCACCTATACTGATGACAATGTTGTGTATTCATCATGCATCTGTTAAGTGAAGATTTATGGTCCCACAGAGCTTTTAAAGGGATAGTTCACCATAATTACAAAATGGCAAATTGGCTTCCTTACCCTGTAAGCAGTCTATGGACAAGGTACGACAGCAATCCATGCTTTGGTTTGTGGCACAAATCCCATTCAAGTCATGTGGCTGGTATTAAAATTTTTCGAGCATCATGTTTAAATCATCTATAAGTGACTTTGTTGAGCTTCACAATCAATTTGACATACTTTTGGATGATTTGGACATGATGCACAAAAAATGCTAAAATGTTAGCATGTGGAAACAGTGCCAGGGAAACCGAACCAAAGCATGAATTGCTGTCATACCTTGTCTATAGACTGCTTCACAGGATAAGGAAGCCAATTTGTCATTTTGTAACTTGGGTGAACTATCCCTTCAAACACAGTGCTTTAAAACCTTGATAAAAACGTTGAAACTGCATTGCAGCTGTGTTGTGAATACGTACTTCGTCAAGGAGTTTGTCACGTGCATGTGTAATGTAGTGTAGAAGCTGCCCTCCTTGGTAACAGGAAGCAGGCCAGTGCTTAGAAGGTCCTGATGAGAATTAGTTAGTGTTTTATGTTCAGTGACACTTCATACAGTACAGTTACGGGGACATATACTGTAGAATATAAAGTATTACAATTTCCGAGTTACTATTTTCTGTGAAAGCTAATGCATTCAAAGGTTAAACAGGAAGCTTAACAGTGTTAAATAGTTTTAATGGTAATTAAGGATTCAAACGGGTTCACCGATACAGTACAAACATGGGCACATCAACTTACCAATTAATTACTTATTACTTTCGGTGAGAGCTGATATTATTATGCATTGACACTGTAAGCTATGGCCTTGGGATCCTTTCACTCCTCGGATAACCGCTGCCATCATTTACATGATTCATGGTAATTAGCAGAAGCCCTCCCAATACTTCTGTAAACGTTGCGCTAGTTCAACAAGGGTGGTGTCATAGCTGAGTGTTCAGGATCTCGTGGGAGATACAAGCTGTATCCTGCCCACAACAGTGTGGAATGCAACGGTGCGTAGGTAGTGAATGAATTTTAACGTGAATAAATGTGTAAATTCTGACTCAAAGCTTCCCCATATGGATCGATCAACGACGATTTATACATTTTCACTTGGATAGTAGACCTGCAATGATAGAGATTTGCAATGCTGTATCTTCTACTGAGTGTATGGAGTTAGTTGTTTGAATCTTCTACTGAGTGCATGGAGTTAGTTGTTTGAATCTTCTACTGAGTGCATGGAGTTAGTTGTTTGAATCTTCTACTGAGTGTATGGAGTTAGTTGTTTGAATCTTCTACTGAGTGTATGGAGTTAGTTGTTTGAATCTTCTACTGAGTGTATGGAGTTAGTTGTTTGAATCTTCTACTGAGTGCATGGAGTTAGTTGTTTGAATCTTCTACTGAGTGCATGGAGTTAGTTGTTTGAATCTTCTACTGAGTGCATGGAGTTAGTTGTTTGAATCTTCTACTGAGTGCATGGAGTTAGTTGTTTGAATCTTCTACTGAGTGTATGGAGTTAGTTGTTTGAATCTTCTACTGAGTGCATGGAGTTAGTTGTTTGAATCTTCTACTGAGTGCATGGAGTTAGAGTCCCCTATCTATACTTTCTGTCTCTGCTTTCCCCTTTGGCGGTCACACGTCTGCCCTCTCCTCCTCTCCTCCTTTCCTCCTCTCCCCTATTTGACACACGCCCTGTGACTTCATTAAAGTGGTGAAATGTTCTGGGTGAGATCAGATAGAGTTGGAATGGAGCCAAGGTTTCACACCGAAACCCGCCAAGGTTTGCCTTTCAACCAGGGTGCAGCTGCCGGAAATGAACAGAACTTTGTATTTGTTCTCGAACCACAAAGTTTGCTCCCTTCCTCTCTCAGCTTATCAAGGGTGTTGCCAAGGTGTTGCAAGGTGTTCTTGTGGGGACATAGCCAAAATCAATACTCTGTTTCTCTGCGTTGATAATTACATTGTGTGCTATGTCTGAGACAATAACAATATATGAGAATGGTAATAAGAGAGAACCAATGCTATAATTGAGATTTTGCAACTGGCATCATCCAATCAGTGATAAAATGAATCCTTGCCCAGACCTATCTTTAATGATCATATTATACTCATTGCCTCGTAGATGTAAAACCAAACATTCATCATTGTGACTGGCTGCCACTACGGATTAACCTATGGAATGGTTCACATTAGTTGATCGAACAATATGTCAACGTCTGCTGATGCGGACTTCAATCGAACAGATTTAGAATCTTAATTTGACCAGTTTCTCACAGCAGGAAAAGTGAATTATTGAGGGGATTGATATTAATGGACATTTTTGTAGGGGTTGATACGTTTTAGTTAGGGCAAAACAAGACCTACAACAACATGGTGATCAAATTAAGATCCTACATGTTCCGCAGCTCGGTTCAATGGGTTTCCATTATAAAAACATCTGCCCAGGCGATGGGAGAGGGTAAAGTGATCAATTGTAATGGGATGCTATGTTGAGAGAGAGAGAGAGAGAGAGAGAGAGACTAGCTGCAGTCTCACAACAGATTTGAGGATAGATAGATACTTTATTGATCCCCGTGGGGAAATTACTTTGTCTTTTGCAAAATGCCAGAACAAAATACACAAAAGACAGATACACCATACATGATACATAGTGTGGCAGTATGAAAAAGTCTAGAGTGCAAAAAGCTATAGAAACGCATTGCATAGTATGTTAATGACTGAATAAGTACACCATACATTGTTATAGTGTTGGGTGAAATAATTATTCAATTATTGCACGTTGATATAAATAATACAAATATTTGCATTAACTATACAGGTCGATGGCAGGGGGGGAGAGAGGGAGGGTGAGAGAGAGGGAGGTGAGAGAGAGAGAGAGGGAGGGTGAGAGAGAGGGAGGTGAGAGAGAGAGAGAGGGAGGGTGAGAGAGAGCGGGAGGGTGAGAGACAGCGAGGGAGGTGAAAGAGAGAGGGAGGGGCAGAGAGAGAAGGAGGGGGAGAGAGATCTGACCTCCACAGAGAAAGAGAGAGAAAGGGAGGGGGGGAGAGATATGACCTCCACACAGAGAAAGAGAGAGGGGGGGAGAGATATGACCTCCACACAGAGAAAGAGAGAGGGGGGGGGGGATCTGACCTCCACACAGAGAAATAGGGAGAGAGAGAGGGGGGAGAGATCTGACCTCCACACAGAGAAAGATCTGACCCCCCCTCTCTCTTTCTCTGTGTGGAGGTCAGATCCCCCATCTGACCTCCACACAGAGAAAGAGAGAGAGGGGGGGAGATCTGACCTCCACACAGAGAAAGAGAGACCAAACAGAGTAGAGGGAAGGCGGCCATCTTACTTTGGTTTTTGGGTAATGTACACAGTACAAACCTCAATCACTGAAAACTAAAGGGAGTCAGAAAGCTCGGCCAACCCTCTGACATGTTGTTGGTTCACTTCAGGATATGACCGTCATGTACCGTTGATCACAGGAGACTGGTAAGGGGAGTGGTATCACATGTTGGTTGATTCATGTAGGCCGTGCAGTGAGTAGTTGTTGAGGTTTAATGGACTCAGACCAGCTGAAAAGATTAAAACAATTTGTTGGAGGAATGAAATACTGCATATCGAGGTGCATGCAGGTGGGTTGTTTTACAATCAGATAAAATATCGGTGCCTGATATCAAACAAAGAGAAATTTAAAATGTTTGTGTTCTCAACAAATCCAAGCCAAAGTTGTAATCGTAACAGTAATACATCTCGTTTATAACTGCATTATTAGCTTCCTGGTGGCCATGGCAAATGTTAACCCATTGTAAAACATCCCTCCGTCTCTCTCTTTCTCTGTTAGAGATGACTGCACAACCCTACTTCATAGACAACAAAGAGGCAATATGAAACATATCGTTTTGATGCCTAAGGCATCATAGTCAACAATGATACAATGGCCTCTGGAGATGACAGTGAAAGATGACTATTAGAGATGACTGTTACACTTTTTTTTACCCCATAAAAGTATGTGCAACGCAGTGCAGGGCAAGATGCCCAGTCAGGCCCATTGTTTCTGCAACAAAGTTTCCGGTTCCATCCATTGCGGCGCAGAATGCTAGAGTGGCAAATCCAGACATTCCATTAGCTGGCTCAGACATATGGTTGTTCTGCACACAACCAGAGCAATACAGTTACACCACAAAACTGCAGTATTAGTGCTGTATTGAGTAGAACCCATGTAGAATAAATAAACACTTACAGTGCCTTCAGAAAGTATTCACACCCCTTGACTTTTTCCACATTTAGTTGTGTTACAGCCTGAATTAAAATGGATAAAACAGAGACTTTGTGTCACTGGCCTACACACAATACCCCATAATATCAAAGTGGAATTATGTTTTTCAAAATTTATTACAAATAAAAAGCTGAAATGTCTTGAGTCAATAAGTATTCAACCCCTTTGTTATGGCAAGGCTAAATAAGCTCAGGAGTAAAACTTTTCTTAACACGTCACATAAGTTGCGTGGACTCTGTGTGTAATAGTAGTGTTTAAGATGATTTTGTTAATGACTAACGTATCTCTGTACCCCACACATACAATTATCTGTAAGGTCCCTCAGTCGAGCAGTGAATTTCAAACACAGATTTAATCACAAAGACCAGGAAAGGTTTTCCAGTGCCTCGCAAAGAAGTGCACCTATTGGTAGATGGGTAAAAATAAAAAAGCAGACAATGAACATCACTTTGAACATGGTGAAGTTATTAATTACTTTTTGGAGGGTGTATCAATAAACCCAGTCACTAAAAAGATGCAGGCGTCCTTCCTAACATTTGCCGGAGTGGAAGTAAACTGCTCAGGGATTTCACCAATGGTGACTTTTAAAACAGTTAGAGTTTTAATGGCTGTGATAGGAGAAAACGAAGTACTCCACAATACTAACCTAAATGACAGGGTAAAAAGAATGAAGCCTGTACAGAATTTAAATATTCCAAAACATGCATCCTGTTGCAATAAGGCACTAAAGTAAAATTGCAAAAGATCTGGAAAAGAAATGTACTTTATGTCCTGAATACAAAGCGTTATGTTTGTGGGTAAATCCAACACAACACACCACTGAGTACCACTCTTCATATTTTCAAGAATAGTGGTGGCCGCATCATGTTATGGGTATGCTTGTCATCGGCAAGGAGTTTTCTGGATTAAAATGGAACAGAATAGAGTACAGGCAAAACCTAGAGGAAAACCTGGTTTAGTCTGCATTCCACCAGACACTTTGAAACAAATTCACCTTTCAGCAGGACAATAACCTAAAACACAAGGCCAAATCTACACTGGAGATGTTTACCAAGATGACATTGAATGTTCCTGAGTGGCCTAATTACAGTTTTAACCTAAATCAACTTGAAAATCTATGGCAAGACTTGAAAATGGCTGTCTAGCAATGATCAACAACCAACTGAGAGCTTGAAGAATTGTTTTAATAATTACGTGCAAATATTGCACAATCCAGGTGTGCAAAGCTCTTAGAGACTTACCCAGAAAGACTCACAGCTGTAATCGCTGCCAAAGGTGGTTTTAACATTTTATTGACTCAGGGGTGTGAATGTTTATGTAAATGTATTTTCAATACATTTACAAAACTTTCTAAAAACACATTTTCAATTTGTCATTATGGGGAAATGTGTACTCATTCTGAAATGGGACAGGCCTGTATTCTACAAAGGGTAGGAGGGTAAATGCAGTTAATTTGGAGAGTGGCTCGGCTGGATGGAGGAATAGCATTCCACTTTGTCTCTCTATTTCCAGGCAGAGGGAGAGACAAAGAGAGAGAGAGAGAGAGAGAGAGAGAGAGGGTGGGATGTGTAATGGAATGCAAGATGCTGCAAGATGTGTTATGGAATGTGCTGTAAGGGTGCGGTATCAGTATCAGTTCAGAGGAAATGCTCAAGGTGCTATTTTACCTCTGTGTGCCAAACAACATGATTGGGCAGGTCAGGGTGCTCCATTTCATAGTTATTCTAAGTCAGATATCTTAGTATTATAATATTTATTAGGATCCCCAATTAGCTGTTGCAGAGGCAACGGCTACTCTTCCTGGGGTCCAAACATGAAAAACATAAATCAAATAAATAATAATATATGCATTATGCAATGCTTTTACAAGGGCACTGATCAGATAGAATGTCTTGTAACACTATGTTTTAGTCAAAGTGTTTAAAATTGAAGGGAAATACTGTAAATGCCTCATCCATTGTCAGCCTTTTTAGTGGGTATTTTCTTAAGTCTAAGGTGGCTTTCTCTTTTCATCTCCTCTTCTCCTCTCCTCATCTCCTTTAATCATCTCCTTTCCTTCATCTCTTTTCCTAATTGAACTAGACAGGCGATCAAAGAGCCTCTGTTGTAATTCTTTCACATGTCCTGTCCCTTCACGTTAGTACAGATGAAGGGTAGGAGACAAGGAGAGGAAGCCACTTAGACTATTGAGATGCACCCTATTGAGATGAGCCCAATAGCAATAGCATACCATCCCCAACTCCAATAAACTGATGTCAATCACTGTTTCATCACTGCTTAATGTAAGGTTTCATTGTACCATGGAATCCATTAAAGGCTTGTGTATCATCCCATATCCTGTAAAAAACATTATTATTTGGCATCCAAAGTGAATGTGTCAAATAAAACATGTCTTGGTAGTTGGCGGAAGAGAGTGACTTGTAACACTACTGTAGATAAGCCAGATATAATTTGACACAGTTTATGATAAACGTATCTTGATCCACAATCCTATCCATGACCAGCACTGTGTGCTGTTCTGATCCAGAGATATCATGTACAGCGCTGTGTGCTGTTCTGATCCAGAGATATCATGACCAGCGCTGTGTGCTGTTCTGATCCAGAGATATCATGTACAGCGCTGTGTGCTGTTCTGATCCAGAGATATCATGTACAGCGCTGTGTGCTGTTCTGATCCAGAGATATCATGTACAGCGCTGTGTGCTGTTCTGATCCAGAGATATCATGTACAGCGCTGTGTGCTGTTCTGATCCAGAGATATCATGTACAGCGCTGTGTGTGCTTCTTTTTTTTTTTCTCCCCAGTTGGTAGTTAAAGTCTGGTCCCATCGCTGCAACTCCCGTACTGACTCGGGAGAGGCGAAGGTCGAGAGCCGCGCATCCTCCGAAAGACGACCCCGCCAAGCCGCACTGCTTCTTGACACAATGCACGCCTAACCGCTTAAGCCAGTCGCACCAATGTGTCGGAGGAAACACCGTACACCTGGCGACCGTGTCAGCGTGCATCCGCCCGGCCCGCCACAGGAGTCGCCAGAGCGTGATGGGACAAGGACATCCTGGCCGGCCAAACCCTGCCCTGTGTGCTCTTCTAATGTACCCAAATACACCCACATAGCAATCAAGAGAAGAGCCAAACAAATGCCTAGTCAAGTATTATACGATGATAGAATGACTAAAACACAAACAATAGAATACGGTAGGCTATTCAGTATGACGTAATGAGGCTATGGAGTACAGTGTCCATATTAGGACAGTCTCAGTATTGACACCGTAATGGAGGGCCTAATGGTACATCATTGAAAGACCATTCACAGGCCAAGGTCACTCTGAACGTTGAAGGGTAGTCCGAATACCTTGGATGTGTTTATTTGTTTACTTAGCTCTCTATTGGCTGTCACCGTGGCAACCATAACTGTGTCCATCTGCTGGTTGGGTGATGTAACAGAGAAATGCATTGCTATGTACAGTACACTCAGGCGTGAGTCATGACATAAAAGTCGGACTTGGTTTCCGAGTCCGTCCGTCCGTCCGTCCGTCCGTCTGTCTATATGGAATTTAGGACATGTCTGGCAGATGGACATGTTATGTAAGATTGTGTGATTCACTGACTTCTGGTGGTATTTGCTCTTTTGAGTGATGGCAGGGAATTGGGAAGTGCCATATATCCATATATCCTCTGGACCCACCTCTTTCTGATTCTCACATTATATTCTCCCATTTACGTAAGAGTTGGATGGATTGCCATTTTGTCTCACACTGTTGGGTGTCAATCAATCTGGGCTGGTTTTGATTTGAAGTAAGAATATGTGTTATCGCACGTTTCACACACACTACTGAACAGAGCCGAGTCAAGCTGTACGTCTCTGGCCTGGTTACGCAAAGGACAATGGGAAAAGAAAATGTCAAGCCTCCACAGTACGATTTGTGTCGACACGATAGTGTGAAAAGGGTCCTACATTGTAAGTATTCATAGTTCAAACCCAGTCTTCATCTCTCAACATACCTTAGCAGGTGTACAGAGAGCGCATTAGGCCTACAATGCCTGTAGATCTAATCACGCTACATGCCAACATTTTGAAAGTATTTTTAAAGAATCCTTTGGTATACAGTACAGTATTTCACACGTTTGACACTCCTATTGTTCACACCTTAATAACCCTTAAGCTACAATATCCGCTGAAATCGAATTAACATAATTAAAAAATCCCCATCAAAATCTGTCTGTTTAAGCTAGAGAGAGCTGTTTTTTTTGGTTGCATGGGCTCAATCCATCACACCCACCCTTCAACACCTGTGGTGAAAGATGGCAGAGCTAGAGCTGTGTTTACCAGACCATGAGACATCCCGAAAATGAGTCTTCTCACAAAAACGTCTGTAGCGTCAGAACGGTTTGGCCTCCGAAAGATGAGACTCTGAAAGATGAGACTCTCATGAACACTAAGGTGGTCTCCGTTGTACTCTATGACCCCCACAAGCCTTGTCTGAAGTTGGTACAGCCTCTTCTGCCAACTTCTGTCTGTAGCGTCCGAACGGTTCGACTCATCTGTGGAAAGTTGAGACTCTCACGAACACCAGGATGTTCTCCGTTTTGCTCTGGGACTCCCACAAGCATCACAATACTGATCTGAAGGTCCCTGGTACCAGTAAAAAAAATACTGTACATGTAAAAACAAATATATATATATATATATATAGTTTATTTTCTTATGTCTCTCAGATATAGGACAGACACAAAAATGTTTCTTTGTTGTTCCATGTAGTGAATATGTTCTTCAATGCATTTCTATTGGATATTAGCAGTAATGCCAAAATCAATGTTTCATCAAATAAGTTTTGTATATATTTTTTTGATACCTTAAGGGGTCTCAAATAGCTAAATGCTCCTTGGTATGACCATCTTAAAACAATTCCATGTGTTAGCTTAAACAGATAACACTGTAACCGACACATATCTACAATTGAGCTAAAACACACATAATTGTCTCATGAAAGTGACTTCCTTGGACCCCAGGAAGAGTAGATGCTGCTTCTGCAAAAGCTAATGGGGATCTAAATAAACAAATAAATAAACAAGTAAACATCACGTTCAGTAGGCCAACATCTTCTTGAAACGCATCACAGGCTGTTCCTCTGTCGGTTTCTCTGAGGGCTTCCATGGCCCTTGACTTGAATCTGCTGCTCCCATGTCAAAAGTAGAGAGTGATTTCTAGGAGCAACACACTACTCTTGAAAAAAATTGAGACCCTTGTCTGAAGTGATGAAACAGCTCATACTAAGAACAGGGCTAGTTCGTGGTAGACTCATACTAAGAACAGGGCTAGTTCGTGGTAGACTCATACTAAGAACAGGGCTAGTTCGTGGTAGACTCATACTAAGAACAGGGCTAGTTCGTGGTAGACTCATACTAAGAACAGGGCTAGTTCGTGGTAGACTCATACTAAGAACAGGGCTAGTTCGTGGTAGACTCATACTAAGAACAGGGCTAGTTTGTGGTAGACTCATACTAAGAACAGGGCTAGTTTGTGGTAGACTCATACTAAGAACAGGACTAGCTCGTGGTAGACTCATACTAAGAACAGGGCTAGTTCGTGGTAGACTCATACTAAGAACAGGGCTAGTTCGTGGTAGACTCATACTAAGAACAGGGCTAGTTTGTGGTAGACTCATACTAAGAACAGGGCTAGTTCGTGGTAGACTCATACTAAGAACAGGGCTAGTTCGTGGTAGACTCATACTAAGAACAGGGCTAGTTCGTGGTAGACTCATACTAAGAACAGGGCTAGTTCGTGGTAGACTCATACTAAGAACAGGGCTAGTTCGTGGTAGACAGGTCAGAAGACAAGATAACACCAGACAAGAGAAGCAAGTGTATTAGTTGACCACTGGACTCAAGGTTCATCAAATGTAAGAACTACTGGGTTTTAGCCAATGGTGATGCCTGGAAGAGGCTCTAGTCAAGACAACACCGCTAATACAACGCATTTGACACGATGATACAACTGATATGTTTGTCTTCACACAAATGTTTACCCAATCATTGTTTAACTCAGAAAAGGTATCTGCTGTACATCAGTTGTACAACTTCAGTGTGTACGGGCCAAGGTTGGTTTTAGAAAATGTGCTTCATCACTAGTGCCTCATCTTCACTCACTGTAGTAGAAGAGAAAACAGGTATGGTATGAACTGTTAATGACAACGAGTGATTGTGACAGAACAGAACAGAACAGACAGAGCAGAGCAGAACAGAACAGAGCAGAACAGAACAGACAGAGAACAGAGCAGACAGAGAAGAACAGAACAGACAGAGCAGACAGAGAAGAACAGAGCAGACAGAGAAGAACAGAACAGAGCAGAGCAGAACGGAACAGAACAGAGCAGACAGAGGAGAACAGAGCAGACAGAGAAGAACAGAGCAGACAGAGCAGACAGAGAAGAACAGAGCAGACAGAGAAGAACAGAGCAGAACGGAACAGAGCAGACAGAGAAGAACAGACAGAGCAGAACAGACAGAGCAGAACAGAGCAGACAGAGCAGAACAGAGCAGACAGAACAGACAGAGCAGAACATAGCAGACAGAGAAGAACAGAGAAGAACAGAGCAGACAGAGAAGAACAGAGCAGAGCAGACAGAGCAGACAGAGTAGAACAGAGAAGAACAGAGCAGAGCAGACAGAGAAGAACAGAGCAGAGCAGACAGAGAAGAACAGAGCAGAGCACACAGAGCAGAATAGAGAAGAACAGAGCAGACAGTATTATCTTAGAAAGCACCCTATCAAAATGTAATTCCCTGCCTATTATTCTGCGGAGTTGCACACAGACGGCCAACAATATAACATGTAACAGTGAATATTAGTTATTTGGTTAATTCATTCGAATTAGATCATCTGGATCCTTACTCATTTTGGAGAAAGTGGCCAAGATTTCACACAAACAGACAAGATGGAGTGGATGAGCCTGTTGTCCCTTCTGTTCGACCACACAGCCTCCTGGCCTCAATTTCTTTCTTCCCAAAAACATCTCCATCAAAACCAAGTGAAGAATTGCCAACTGGAATTTATTTTTGAAAGAGAAACATCTTCTAAAAGGAGAGAAAAAAGTTCAGTTGACATGGAAACCAACTGACAATTTCCCTCACAAATCAAACTAATTACATTTCTCGTCTTGGTCTACTTTCACGCTCATGTAATGAGCAGGCCTTGGAGTTATCTAACCATTGTTGACACAGTCTCTGCAGCAAGACCTTTCTTCTACTCTACTTAATATCCCTCCCTAACAGGAGGACTCTCACTCCATGGCTCTCTCTTTGTACAGCGAGAAGGCTTTCAATGCCAAACAGAACTCTCCATTTTTTACTTGTCAAACTACGTCCAACTGGTTGACGTTATGTTCAAACTCGAACAATGTCATGTGACATTATTGCACTCTTTCGACACCACTCTGCCAAGAACCAACTTCAAGTAAAACAACTTTGTTTTATCCAACGGTCTATTGTCAAAGAAGGGACATTATTGTGTAACTCTTAACACCATGCTGCCGATTATCAACCTTCGCTCACTAGAACATCCTCGTTTTATCCAACGGTCTGTATATTGAAAACGCGTCATTCTATTGTGTCTGTTAGTGTGTTTGAGCTAAATGGGTTGGTGGGAACACTGACCCACCCTAGTCTTCACACCATCAGCGCTGTGAGTGAAGACAGGACATTCTTTGACAGGGCTGTGGATGTAATCACACTTAGTGAAAATGCTGGAAGGAAACAGCGGTGCACTAAGTATGTATGCTACGGCGGAGCCTGTCCAAGCTGAATGATTAATGGGGTTGAAACGGCTAACGACAGTGCAGAGGCTTCAGAATCCGGGTCTCCAAAAAAAATACTGAAAAGAAGTTGAGGCGAGTGCTCTGACGTCATCGATGTCGTTTTCTTTTCTGAAAGTCTTCTACAATGATCCATCTCACACTCGTGAGAAATGCCATTATTGCTTCTCTGTATAGTGTAAGCATTAGCTGCTGTAGTTGAGTGTATGGTGCAGCTAGCTACTGTGCGTAGGCTATATGGAGAAAGTAAGACCTGTAGATACAGTGTCACTCAAGGGCTTGACAGAAATGAGTCAAACATCCTTGCTTTTATTAATCATAGGTTGAAATCAACACTTTGGATTACCTGTACACTAGTGTAGTTTGCCATCGTCTGCTATAGTTATATATGGAGGCCCATCCAAATTGGGTTTAGACTAGCTTAATGAACACACGGACATAATTAAACTGTTAGATCATAATAACGGGCGTAATAAGAAAGGACTGTGGGAGAGTAAAGACTGAACTATGACCACAACATCATGATTTAATGAAAGTTATGACATTTAAAACAGCATCAGTCACAAAAAATATATACAAAGAGGGTTTATTTATTAAATAAATACTGCACCATGTAATAAGTTCATCTATTCATGTACACTATGTGAAATGGCATTGGTCCTTAAAAGTCCTCTGGCTTTCTCTACCTTTGATGATGTCACAGTAGGGCACAGTTGTAGCCGCACCATTGGCTTAGCAAAAGACCACCTGGCTAGAAGCCAACTCCCTCACCTAGTGTTATGGAATGTTTTCACAGTAACATTTTTTTTTTCATCCTCTGCTCTGCAGAGAACTACTCAATCCATCTCCACTCTGTTGAAGCCTCGCATTAACAACCAAAACTCCCAGCTCCGCAACCACACAAAAAGATTGTCCTTTGAAAACACTAGCTTTTCAGTTCCTTTTTGCAATGTATCGTCTGGATCCAGCCCAGCATTGTCCCTCTTCTTACCAGCCTTTTCTCTTGGCTTTCCCTGAAGGGATGAGTTCTTTGTACCTCCATTCAATCCTGTCCATGCTGCCACAGCCTGTCCACTCTCCAACCACAATACAGCCATGTCAATTAACAAGTTCTGCTCCCGTTAAACCAATCTTGACCTCTCACGCAAACACCGAAACTCACTGAAACCCACCAAAGCCCCAAAATGGCTGCAGTCTTGGTTCTTCAGTTGCACCTCTGCAGCAGCATGTTGACTGCGTACTCCATGCGACTGCGCAGGTCGGCGCTGCAGCCGGCCATTAGGAGGGTGCTCAGACGCAGGGTGGTGGAGATGCGCTCCTCGTTGATGTAGGTGAGCAGGTACTCACTCTGTCTGCACAGGAGGATCTTGGTGTGGTCATGGTAGAAGTTCACCTGAAAGGGAGGGGGGGGGGGGGGGGGGAAGTTAGGAAGAGTCAGAACGCAGCAAGATTGTCACATGGGAGTGGGTCTATGTAGACTGTGTGGCGAGGCGTGGCATGTGTCTAGCAGTCTAGTCAGATTAGAGATTTGTTTTGCGAGGGGTGTGAATGAGAGGGTTGTGCGCACACTAGAACAGGAGGGGTGTGAATGAGAGGGGTGTGACAGAGGGGTGTGAGTGCTCGTGAATGAGGGACAAAATGTGGCTGGATATGCTTCAATATATTCACATTAATCTTCGAAGAAGCAAAGTCAAAGGCGCTAATCTAAAATGGCTCCCTATTCATTCCATAGGTAAAATGGGAAGCCATGTAGAGAACAGTCATCTAGACATAAGACAATATGCGATATAGCTGTACCTGGAAGGTGCCGTCATTGAAGAGCATCATGAGGGCCCGGTCTGACTTGAGCCACTGCAGCAGGTAGAGCCTGGGGGTTCTGGGGTCTGTCACATTGGGCAGGTCTCCACCATCCATAAGGTTCTCCTCCATGTAATGGGCAAAGTATTTCAGAACGGTGACCTGGCCTATGAATGGGTCTGGAGGCTCGCAGGTGGAGAGGACAGAACAACGGTCCAACTCGGCATAGTAGTGAACGGTTCTGGAGAGAACACCAACAGGGAAAACAGTTAGTGAGGAGAAACCAGTGGCACGATAATGCCTTAGGTGAGAAATGGAACGGCTGAGAAATGGTAATGCCTACGGATTGGCCAAACTCCTCTTTCTACCTTATAGCTTTGGCATGAACCATCCCATTTTCCAATGTAATAGTAATATCTGGTACCAAACGAGAGACAGGCTGGCACTACACACCTCTTGTCTGCCAGCAGACTCATGTGTGTGCCGTTGTTGAAGAGGACTCCCACGGTGTGGTCCGACAGCTGGTAGCCAAAACCATACTTGTTGGAGTAGTCCACCCATTTGGTAACCCACTGGAAGCTGCTGCCCAGATTCTCTTTGGGAAGGTCATCAGCTGGAGGGGGGAGGGGGGGTGACTGCATTTTAATTACATGTTTAGTTTGCCATGGTGCTATATAGATAAAAGACATCTCTATTTTTCAATTATCTCCATAATGAACAATCAATTGTTTTTTTTTGTTGTTTTTTTACATACCTTGCGGCATATTCTCCAGACACCCTCTCAGCACTCGGGCCACGGTGTCTGCTACACCGCCCATGGTACTGTCCTCAAGACCTGCAGGCCAAATAAGAAACATCATCAAAGCCCATTCTCTATGTTTACATTTGGTTTCAAAAACCATCCTACTGAACTAGGAATCTATCCTATCGTATCTCACATAGATTTCTAAAAAGAAGAAGACAGCACATTGATGTCTCAAATGTAATTGGCTCATACAAAAAATAAAAATAAAACATTTTAAAAAAGGCAAACACTGCACAATATAGGGAACAGACAAACCCAAATTTCACTCTGCACTTACATTCACTACTGCAGCTACCCAGGGTGCCCCTGACAATCAAACGGATTGTGTCCCTCAGCTGCTGCTTGTTGGTGCCGTTGACCCCTTCCTTGCTGGGGGCCACCGGCCTGGCCATGGTGGGGGTCACCGGGGGCTTGCTGCTCTCTTCAGAAGCCTGTCTGGAGACAGGCTGGCTGATGGAAGTCTTCCTCAGGTCGTTCCGCAGCCTGGTGAGCTCCTCTTCCTCTTTGGCCATTCTATCTGTGGGGCAGAACAAAATGGCAGTTAGAAAATGGTGTCGAATTGAACTCAATGGCCACTAAGCAGGTAAGATCAGTATTGTAAACATGACCCTTTTACCTGAAACATAGGTTTTACATTTGTCAGGTTACTTTGATGCATGTATGCATATGTATTGGAGCAAGTAGAACAAGTTCCTTAGCAATTCATTGAAAATGATGTGATAACTCAATCTGACAGCTATATCGTCATCATAATACTCAAATACCTTTTCAATAGTTAACATTTCACTAGGATAATAAGCATGCATGTCCATACTAGGACTATCTTTGAAGTACTTCTTACTCAAAGTCCCCAAGTACTTGGCTTTGTCCTTCTTGCCGCCTCCGAACAGGGCGGCTGCAGCCTTCTTGAAGAAGCTCTTGGCAGGGCTGGTGTGATGTAGGTCTGGGGCAGTGTGGCAGCAGCTGGCAGACAGCTTGTCTGGAGTGAACCCCTGGGAAACACACAGAAAGGGAATGGAAGTTAGCATGGTGTTGAGGTAGCCCAGGGACCAACTACCTAAATATGGGATTTGATGCGTGTAGGGAAAAGTGTTGAGGAGTGTGAGAGTGGGTATGGTTGGTATGATTGATAGGGCTCTAAAACACACCACCACACAGAGACAGACCGCCTCACCCTTCCAAACATAAAACACACCTGGGTGAAGAAGTCGTGTCTGAGGATGTCCTCCAGTTGTGGTCTGTCTGCAGGGCTCTTGGCCAGCATCCTAGTGATCAACTGTTTAGCCTGGGCCGTCAGGGAAGAGGGCAGCGTGTAGCGTGCCTCGCGGATACATCGGTACGTCTCCTTCAGGTTGGTGGTCTCGAACGGGGGTCTGCCAAGAAGCATGGTGTACCTGCCGATGCAAGGGACGGACAGAGAGTCAGTAACCCAGTGATTGGGTCAGACCTATACTCTATCCACCGTTTTACAGTGAAGGGATTAGCCCAGCGTTCACACAATCACAACCAATACATTGTAGCTGCCTGCGCCCCTACTCAAGATGGTCCAAATAAACATGAGTTAAATATTTAAAAACTTTAATTTCAAACGGCTGAATCTCTGACTGGCACAAATGCGGGATTTACCCAAGAAGTTAAGCAGCTTACATATCTCAGGTTAGGACATGAATCTGAATGAAGCAAGAGTCACCATTGAGGTGAATGTGAACATGGAAGTATCCAAACCGTACGTACATGACACATCCCAGGGCCCAGATGTCCGACTCGCACCCGTGGCCCTGCTTGTTGAGCACCTCGGGGGACAGGTAGTTGGGCGTGCCGCATATAGTCCTCCTTCGGTTCTCCACAGGCTCTAGCTTGGCAGCCAGGCCAAAGTCCCCTACCTTCAGGTTCATAGACTCGTTGATGAAGAAGTTGCCTACGGGGGAGGAGGAGGAGGGGGTGGGTTAGTGGCATTGGTCGTGATAATGAGGACATAACCTTAGAGGGGAAAATATACAAGTGGCAGTCTGTCTAATGAAATTGGCTATGCACGTCACAATCTTATGAAAAGAACAACATTCAGCTAGGTAGAACGATTATTCATCGATTTCTGATTTAACACAGCTTTAAGTGAGAACAAACGTTCTTTAAAATGACCTGAAGGATGTCCCATTGCCCTAAAACATTGCAGGAACAGTGAGCATTCATTTGTCTGCTTAATGGTGAAACAAAGCGATATTTTGCCCAATGGTCCAACAGAGACTGGTGTGACTGGCCAACCTACCCAGTTTCAGGTCCCTGTGCAGGATCTCCTGTTCATGGAGGTACCTCAGCCCGGAGACGATCTGTCGGAGGTAGTACCTCACTTCAGGCTCTGTCAGTACTTTCCGAGCCTTCAGGATGTGGGCGAGTGACTGCAAGGTAAACAAAGGAAGTGGTTAAAAAGTAGGCAGCAAAGTCAACAGGGCCTTGTTAATTTAGCACAACATTTTGCAATGGAAAATGTGCATTTGTTAGGGGAGGGTGTTACTTACTCGTCGACTGCAGTATTCCAAGAGAATGTAGATATTGTCTTTGTCCTCAAAGTGGTGGTAAAAGTGCACAACGTGCTTATGGTGGAGAATTCTGTGCAGCTCAATCTCCCTGTCAATCTGTTGATGAATTCAAATTAGATTTATTCAAATAACATTTAAACTAAACATTTGATGCATGGTTATCAATAACATGCACACACGATATGCGCCACCATCAATAAAGCAGTCATTGCGCATACCTTTTCCCTTTGGTGCGGTTTGGAGACCCGCGTGTGTGGAATAATCTTCGCAGCGTACACTTTGCCTGATGCCAAATCTGTGAATTCATAACATTTGGCAAATCCTCCCTATGGACAGAGAAGTGTCAGATTGTTGATTTACCAAAGATATTTATTTATTATTTTAAAAAAAATGGACCAGCGGATCAATGTAGCCTGACGCTCAATATCTTATCACAGCCATTTGTGTAATTGCAGGGACACACATCGAAACAGTTTCTAGCCTAAACCAATAATGTGATACATCATAAATGTATCAATACAAATGGTTGGCAATAGGCTACTGCAAATGAAAACATGAACAGTGTACAACAGCTTTTTTTCCATGGACAATATTGGAATTGTATACAAGACTCAGCCAGGTAGAATTCCTAACCAATCTGTTGAAATTAATTCGTTGAAATCAAATTTACCTTGCCCAGAACTTTTCCTCGGCAATAGCATTTCCCCTTCGTAGGATCCGTAATAATCCGTGCCAACTCTTGTGTGGCTTGAATTTGCTCCTCTGATTTCATCCTCTTGATCTCGGAGGGCTTGTTCACCGAGTGTTCACACATGGCAGGTTGTTGCGCGATACTCCTGAGAATATCCATGCCTTCCCTATGGCTAGAGAGACTTGCTGTATTTGTTGTGGAACGCTGAATAGTCGCTCCGAGCTTTATAAACGAGTGTCCGCCCCTAACGATCGGCGTCACACAGTATGGCTCTCCGCCGAGGGGGTGAAGTGTGATATGATTTCAAGCAATGTTCAACAAATCGGTATTGAAGAACGCTCACGTCAACACCTCTACAATTCTCGTCATGCAAACTCGTAAGCCTAATAGCCACAATGGGAGAAAAACTGCTCCATATGAATACACAAATTAGTCTTGCCTACTTATTTACAAAGAAAGAAATCATAGCGGCCTAATGTAATTTTCGATAAATATGTAAAAAAAAAAAAATAATCTCGGAAAGTACCATCTCTAGCTGTCAAACTGAAACTTTATCACCACCTTCAGATGATGAATGACGGTGCCAAATAAGAGACCAAAATGTAGGGATACTATACTCCCTAACAAAACAACGTACAGGGATTATAAAAATAGGTAAACACACCGCATTTTGGTTAATATATTTGTGTATTCAACAGGAGCCGAGAGAACCGTTTCTTCTGCTCTGGTAGCGGTTGGAGGGGTTGGGACGCCACCCAGTGGAACTCAACGAATCTTCCACACATATTGTGTGCCTCGTTATAAGTGTGAAAAGGCATAGACACCTAGACAATGTTTTTTTAGTTTATTGCTCAGCCAAATGACAATCAGTTGTATATGAAGTTTACCTAATATCACCCAAATCAATTATTCTACTGTTTGAGCACAGCATATGAATAAGTAACATGTTTTCTATTATTTCAAGTGTACTGTGTCTTAATATAATAATATAACAGCTAGTGGTGTGACACCATGTGTAACGAACCTATATGCAGGAGATGTGTGACAGAGGTGGCTGGTTGAAAAGGAAGTAGCTATAGAAGACAACTAGAAACTCCAGTCGTCTCTCTTTACTGTCAGAGTAATCTACTGAAAGGTTCAAGGTAAGACACATTTAACTGTTCCATAGTCCCGGTATTACTGCAGTAGTACTATACTATTACAACCATTACTGTACTATAACTGAATTATTACAGTGGGTTAACATGATCAACTTTTGAAACGGTAGCTTTTGAATTTGTGTGTTGATATCAATATATTTCAGTCCTGATGACTGGGAGGGAGTGGCAGGTAGCCTAGCGGTTAAGAGCGTTGGGCCAGTAACTGAAAGGTTGCCGGTTTGAATCCCTGATCTGACTAGGTGAAAAACCTGTCGATATGCCCTTGAGCAAGGCACTTTTTTATTTATTTTTTATTTAACTAGGCTAGTCAGTTAAGAACATATTCTTATTTACAATGACGGCCTAGGAACAGTGGGTTAACTGCCTTGTTCAGGGGCAGAACGACAGATTTTTTACCTTGTCAGCTCCGGGATTCGATCCAGCAACCTTTCGGCTACAGGCCTTAACTCTAATTGCTCCTGTAAATCGCTATGGATTGGAGTGTCTGCTAAAATGTAGACACATCCCTATTTAAGTCCTGACAACTAGAAAATATAAATACCATATATGATGTTTAGCAGACACTTTTATCCAAAGCGACTTAGTCATGTGTGCATACATTATTTTTATGTACGGGTGGCCCCGGCAATCAAACCCACAACCCTGGCGGTGCCAGCACCATGTTCTATCAACTGAGCCATACATGACCATCCCTATTTCAATCCTGATAACTAGAAACATCCCTATTTTATGTCCTGATGCTAATTTGCATTCATTAGCCGTTGTAATGTAACAGGGAACAATGAAAGACAGGATAGTAAATGGTATGTTTTTGTAAAGGTCGGTTTAAAAGTTCTGGTAATCCATTATCTCTAGGACATGCTAGTTTTATTTGGTAAGTACAGTTGAAGTCGGAAGTTTACATACACTTAGGTTGAAGTCATCAAAACTCGTTTTTCAACCACTCCACAGGTTTCATGTTAACAAACTATAGTTTTGGCAAGTCGGTTAGGACATCTACTTTGTGCATGACACAAGTAATTCTTCCAACAATTGTTTACAGACAGATATCACAATTCCAGTGGGTCAGAAGTTTACATACACTAAGTTGACTGTGCCCTTCACATTCTTAAAATAAAGTGGTGATCCTAACTGACCTAAGACTGGAATCTTTACAAGGATTAAATGTCAGGAATTGTGAAAAACGGAGTTTACATGTATTTGGCTAAGGTGTATGTAAACTTCCGACTTCAACTGTAGATCCAATTATATTGATGTATTGCATATTTCACTGACACAGAAAATACTTATTCAGTCAGTGGGTGTGCACCGGATGTGATGACTATTTCTGACCGTCTAGACTTTAGTCAGTTACCTAGCTGATTTGAACATGGATTTGAAGTACTACTCCTTGTGATAAAAGTAGTATGAGTCGAACATAAGTTGTTCTAAAAGGCGGAATAGAGAAGGTTGACGACCACTACTTTAGGCTAGCTGAATACATTCCATCTAGAAGTTTCAATTCACCGGCAGTTTATTAGAACCTCTCTCTTTCTGCTTCTACCTTCCTCTGCAGCTCTCTATCCTGACCCTCCTGGAGTAACCATGTCTAACTGCACCTCCACATACCCCTGTGGGGACAGCTGCTGCCCACACACCAACTGGGGTCAAATCCTGGGTCCAGTCACGTTTGTTTTCCTTGTGCTTTGTGTTTGTGGAGGCCTAGCTTATTGGTGGCGTCGCCAGACCGGGCAGGACCAGTCCACCTCCCAAGTTTCGCCCAAGCTAACACAGATCAACAAACCCCCGGCAAAATCCTCACCATTCCTATTCCCCACGGATGACGCATCAATGTCTATGGCGGCTGGTTACCCTATGGGAAGCCACAGTGGTAGAGCTGGGTGCCATCGCTCCCCAGTTTCTCACCATCACTATGAGAGTGACTATGACCCTTTGCGACTGGCAAGACCAGCGGAGCCAAAGGTTGCTCTTGGCAACCGGTCCACAAGCGTGGGTAGTGAGGGGGACTATATGATGTATGATGCCCCAGAACAAGAGGGTAGTGAGGGGGACTATATGATGTATGATGCCCCAGAACAAGAGGGTAGTGAGGGGGACTATATGATGTATGATGCCCCAGAACAAGAGGGTAGTGAGGGGGACTATATGATGTATGATGCACCAGAACAAGAGGGTAGTGAGGGGGACTATATGATGTATGATGCCCCAGAATAAGAGGGTAGTGAGGGGGACTATATGATGTATGATGCCCCAGAATAAGAGGGTAGTGAGGGGGACTATATGATGTATGATGCCCCAGAATAAGAGGGTAGTGAGGGGGACTATATTATGCGTGATAACCAAGAAGAGGTGGAGGAGGACGGCGTTCATGACCCAAGGGCCATCAAAAATAGCAATGCATAGGGCCTGTGCATAGGGCGTGATCAGGTGTCCCGGCGCACAATTGACCCAGCGTCGTCTGGGTTAGGGGAGGGGACAAGGGGGGTGGGGGTTGGCTTTACTTGGTTCATCGCGCTCTAGCAACTCCTTGTGGTCTGCAGGCTGACCTCGATCGTCAGGTGAGCGGTGTTTCCTCCGACACATTGGTGCGGCTGGCTTCCGGGTTAAGCGGGCGGGTGTTAAGAAGCGTGGTTTGACGGGTCATGTTTCGGAGGACGCATGACTCGACCTTCGCCTCCCGAGCACGCTGGGGAGTTGCAGCGATGAGACAAGATCGTAATTGGGGAGAAAAAGGGGGTAAAAATTTGCGGTGCATCTGCTGCAGCTGGACCTAGTGGCTTAGCTGTGCATAGATTCTAATAATTATCTGCAGGATACGTTCTGACCTCAACCACAGTCTTCATTAGAACACTTTTCTCAGGGCGATTTTTCTAGTTTGAATGTCATTTATTTTTTGTTCACAATTTGTGGCTTCAAGTTGACTCAAGACGTTTGAACGCAAACCTTCCCAGGAAATAATAAGGTCACACAAGTGAACTAATAAAACAATTACTTCAAGCATGAGATCCTTAGGCTATGTCTTTCTGCATATCCAACAGAGTAAATGTGCATTAAAGCTACAGTAAACTGTAAAGGAAATGTGCATTAAAGCTACAGTAAACTGTAAAGTAAATGTGCATTAAAGCTACAGTAAACTGTAAAGGAAATGTGCATTAAAGCTACAGTAAACACTGTAAACAAGCATATGTCTTTCATACCCTTCTATATTACATTCTGCTAACAGTGTCTATTCTGTGACTAAGACTTAATGTGGGACTATTAAAGTGTTAGAGGGGGGGGCAACATGCACATTGACCATTATGTGGGGCCAATGAAATGAAACAGAACATTTGTTAAGAAGCATTCTTGCACACCATTGCTTAGCAAGCAGAGGGACAATGAGCATGTTGCCATTTGCTTTAAGGAAATGTATTTATGTAAACTGATGACATTTATTTATGTAACCTAATGACATGTATATTTCTGTAACCTATTGAGACACCGAAGGATAGGGCTTGCGGACAGTGCTGACGTCCTAGGCCCACACCTGGTCTAACCCGGCCCTCTTGGAGCAGGTGTGTGGCCAATGAGAGAAGGGGAAGCGATACACCACCACCCTGGCAACCTCAGAAAGCTCCTTCAGCAGCTTTTCCTCTAGAACTTCCATCCGTCAGACAACAACGGCACAGATATGAAAAAGAGGAATTAGATATTGTGCTACATGGGTTGAGAGGTAATTCTGGGCCACAAGTAAGGGTTCAGGCTTGTGGTCCAGCAGGCTTTTAAAAAAAGTGAAACTCACCACTGCAGGGGCCAAAAATACAGACCCGTTGTTTTATAGTGATCCGTCTTTAAAAGATAAGAAAAGAACATAGCATAGAAGCAAACCAAGCAGCGCTTCCTTTTTATTTACATCTCTGACGATATTGGTCATGATTATCGGTAGAGCATCCATTAATAATTTCCTATAATGTCTGTCATTGTTGTGACTGTAAAATAGGTTAGAATAAAAATGTTTTGCATACTGTTCCAGTGACTAACTGCACATACTAGAAATGAAAACAAATAAGAAGCGTGTTCTCAATCTTTTATTGTTATTTAACTGGAACAAATTCTTATTTACAATGACGGCCTACCCCGGCCAAACTCGGATGACGCTGGGCCAATTGTGCGCCGCCCTATGGGACTCCCAATCACGGCCGGATTCTGATACAGCCTGGAATCAAACCAGGGTCTGTAGTGATGCCTCTAGCACTGAGACCACTGCACCACTCTGAGCCCAATCTACACATATATTTATATCATTTATATTATTTTTCAGTGTACAGGTAGCCTACAAGGTCCCTGACCAATAAACTCAATAAACACGGAATTCATACTGTACCTTCCAGAAATCCTTGCTGAGAAAATTGGCCTTAGTATGTGGTATTCCCCTCCACCAGGCTCTATCTCGTGACTAGGCCTGCAGCATTGAGTTGATCTCAAAGAGAGGCCATGTCAGAGTCCACAGTGTTTGACAATAAGTAGGGTCTGGAGTTTTACCTGGTTAGGTACAACTAACCTAGGTATTATTTCAGCAGTGTTGGGCAAGCATCTTTGAAATCATAGTTTACTGAAACTACCAATTACTTCTCACTGGAAGAAGTTACGCTACTCTAAAGCTACCCTTAAGAGAAATACTGAATTGTTTACTTAACTAAAGCTACTTTGAAAAAGTAATTAGCTAATTATTATATCTAAATCTGAAAAATCAGACTACAAATTGCAAGAACATATCACTCTGGACTCAGATGTTAAAATAATAGGTAATTGAGCCTATTAGCTACGGACAACAAACACAATTGCATATTATCGAAGGCCATTTGAATGCACAGAGATACCGTGACGAGCTCCTGAGGCCCATTGTCTTGCCATTCATCCACCACCATCACCTCACGTTTCAGCGTAATAATCCACAGCCCCATGTCGCAAGGATCTGTACACAATTCCAGGAAGCTGAAAATGTCCCAGTTCTTCCATGGCCTGCATACTCACCAGACATGTCACCCATCAAACATGTTTGGGATGCTCTGGATCAACGTGTACAACAGCGTGTTCCAGGTCCCTCAATATCCAGCGAGTGGGACAACATTCCACAGGCCGCAATCAACAGCCTGATCAACTCAATGTAAAGGAGATATGTCACAATGCATGAAGCAAATGGCAGCCACACTAGATACTGACTGCTTTTCTGATCCACGCCCCTTACTTTTTTTTTTTTTAAAGGTATCTGTGACCAACAGATTCATATCTGTATTCCCAGTCATGTCAAATCCATAGGGCCTAATGAATTTATTTCAATTGACTTATTTCCTTATATGAAACTGTAACTCAGTAATATCTTCGAAATTGTTGCATGCTGGGTTTATATTTTTGTTCAGTATAGAATGAGACTCATTCAATTAGTGAAATGCACTGGGCAATGAGACGACGAGAAGTCGCCAAATAGGCCCACTAGCGAGTGGAACATCAGCTGTAGTCTGCACATTTGACTTTCTTTTCCATGATCACTAGAGGCCACCACAGTAACGTTCTAAAGTGTCATTATATACAATTCCGCGTGGCTATTTTGAGACAGGCTGAAGAAAAGTAACTATTGGGCCACTCTGAAACTGTAAACCTACATTACCCACTTCTTCTAAATGCCTGGTAAACTAGGAGGTCGTTGCATGAAGTTAGAACAATGACATCGTTCAAAAACTGTTAATGTTACTGTACTAGTGCTGGTGTGCCTTTCACCTTGTGTCCAAGGTAAAGCAGATAACAGGTAAATGTAATAACATTACTGGCGACAACGTGATCAATGCTCACCAATTCAGTCATGTTCCACATATATTACCATTTAAAACTCCTATTTTCATTATTAAACAGCGACACGATAGCAATAATCTAGTCATTTTTGCTAAACTTCCTGACAGAGCACAGAAAAACCCCCACCGGACAAGCGTCATTTCCAGATTGACAGGTTCTACACCAATCAAACTCTTCTGTCCTCTTCTTTGATGATATAATGGCGGTCCGCAAACGTTTAAGGTGCATGTCGCCACCTACTGTGCTGGAGTGTGTGGTCAATCACGGTTTACAACATTAGCTCCACACTTCTAAATCCTCCTACCTAACTCAGTACTCTTGAAAAATATAAAAGAGCCCTGCTAACTTCTAAAAGACCACCTACCAACCCCCCCCTACCCCGTCCAACCTCAATAATCCTACAACTTCAATCTTTCCCTCTCTTCAACATTCTTATAACAATATAACAACATATGCTAAATCAAAATCACAGTTTCATTGACGTTACACTCCAGACATAAACCATTCACATTCTTGCCAACCAGTTCAATGTACAATGTCCTACGCGCAATCGAGCAAACACCACCTCTTCTTCTTTGCTAATATGAACTTTGAATCTTGGTCCACCTACCTTTCTATGGAGGGCATATAAATGCCAGCCCTTGGGCTCAGAGTCCCATCTCTTCTGCCACACATCTATCAAAATGGCTCTGATCTTACATTTGGCCTCACCTCTACCCAGTGGAGCATGAACATCAATTATATATTGTTTTAAAGCCCTTTTGGCTATCTGGTCTACAATTTAATTCCCTACCACACCCGAATGGGCTAGGACCCAGCAGAATCTCACTACTACACCCAGTCTCTCGATTCTCCATAACAACATTAATTCCTCCCATAGTAGGTCACTCCTATTAGATTTGCCAGATGATAAACTATTCAATACAGACAGGGAATCTGAGAATACTATAATTCTGACAGGTTGAACATCCTCCACCCACTGAAGGGCAACTATTATCGCCAGCAGTTCAACTGAGTATACTGACAGTTCATCTGTTAGTCTTCTACATATCTGCACATCAAATTCAGGAACGGAAACACCTGCTCCAGTGCGCCCATTATCTGGGTCCTTGAATCCATCTGTGGAAAGCTGTAAAAACACATAAAAACTTCTACCAATGTAATTGTCAACCAATTTCCCTATGTCACTGATTTCTGACCAATCTTTTATTTTCTCTACCAAGGTTAGATCAACAACAGGATTCGGTACTAACCACAGAAGAACATACCCTATCACCACAGAAGAACGTACCCTATCACCACAGAAGGGCCAACCTCCAACACCAATCAGATAACGGTGCAAGCCTTTCTTTTACACCTGCTACATTAGGTTAAGCTGTTAGGGTGAGCCTAGTTAACCCAATCAAATTATTTTTCATCATTGATGACTGGTAAAAGACTACATTCCCCATCAGCACAACATGCTGTGTGATTGTGAACGGTTCTTGCTATCTGGGATCCTTGGGACATCCCTACCCCGTTGAAGTTTAACTTTAAAATGGTTAAGGTAAGGTTTATGGTTATGGTTATGGTTCGGCTAAGGGTAGGCGTTAGGGTTTAGGGTAGGGACGTCCTCCGGATCCCAGATAGCATGAACCGACTGTGAACGCGCGCAGTCGCGTGTCATTGCGCGCTCTCGTCTGGCTTGAAAAAGGGGACAGCGCCGTTGCTTAAATCCAGAGGGAGGCACAGCCGGACCATCTCTGGGTATCACTCGCTGAATTGAACACCACACATTTGGAAATCTGTTTGTCATTTAGTGGCACGCGCCAGGACGCACCTATGCAGGTAGGTGTGTGTTTTTTGGCCCGTTATTTCTCATGCCGTATTTGTAGTCAAATGTGCCTGTGAATTATTTGTAAAAACTATATGGAAATGATGGTAATTAAGCGCATCTGGCATCACTATCATTAAAATTGTACCCTGAAAATGAGAGAGATACGCTTGAAATCGTATCTGTATAAAGGCAGAATGACAATATGTTTTTATGCAAAAACGAACTGATGGTGAAAATCATACGGTATCAACATGGGGGCGGGGGTGCTTTTCTACACTGTGGTTGTAGGAAAAACAGTAACCTATTTTACGTTACTATGGATTTAACTAATAGGCAGTGATAAACTGTAGTTGTTTGCTTGAATTTAGTAATTATCTTAGGTACAACATTTAGTTAGCCTAGCCTATGTGAGCTGAACCAAATTAACCCACATTAGATCTAATTGATGTTAGATCCAATTGATGTTAAATGATTAGCATGTCTTATGTATAAGCTTTTATAGCTTGGCTAGACAGAAATAATACACCATCAAATGTAAAAGAAACTGTTATATATTTTATCGTGGAACTTTGAATGGTGTGCATTTAACTGCATTAACCTTCTGCATTCATTTTATTTTTCTATTTTACATAATAATTGTGTAAACTCTCTATCTATCTATCTATCTATCTATCTATCTATCTATCTATCTATCTATCTATCTATCTCTCTCTCTCTCTCTCTCTCTCTCTCTCTCTCTCTCTCTCTCTCTCTCTCTCTCTCTCTCTCTCTCTCTCTCTCTCTCTCTCTCTCTCTCTCTCTCTCTCTCTCTCTCTCTCTCTCTCTCTCTCTCTCTCTCTCTCTCTCTCTCTCTCTCTCTATATATATATATATATATATATATATATATATATATATATATATATATATATATATACTCCCAGTAATTTATTGGGAGAAACACCAACGTTTCAGCATCACTGTGCCTTCTTCAGGCTAATGTCATAAATGCTTGAACCAGGTTATGTAGACAAACAGTGCAATTAGTTCAACCAGTGACAATAGTGAGGGGTGTGTCATAATTATTAGGTTTATTGTAATTAATTGAGTGAAATTAGATTTTAAAATGCTACATTTTAAAATAATCTAGTAATCATTCCTGTGAAGAAGTCTTAAAGTCAGACCTTGATTTAATAAAGGAAATAGTCGAAAGGCATATTGTACCCCTTTTCCCAATGTGTGAATTGGGAAAATCTATCTCTTTAGCCAGGTAGAGGCTTGCCTGGTTCTGTGGATGTCTCATGGTTGAGTTATTGGATCTGAACAGCCTTGTGAATGAGCTGCTACATTGCTCTTTTCATTTCTTTAACACCTCCCGAGTGGCGCAGCGGTCTAAGGCACTGCATCTCAGTGCTAGAGGCGTCTGTAGAGTTGTCACTACAGACCCTGGTTTGATCCCGGGCTGTATCACAACCGGCAGTGATCGGGAGTCCCATAGGGCGCCGCACAATTGGCCCAGCGTCGTCCGGGTTAGGGGAGGCCTGGGTAGGCTGTCATTGTAAATAAGAATTTGTTCTGACTTGCCCGGTTAAATTATTATTATTTTTTTAAATGTTATTGAACATTTAAAAAGGATGTGGATTCTGATGAAATAAGGCTCAGGTCCAAAGTATTGCACTGCCTAGAGAATAGGGTGCCATTAGGGACGAATACCTAATGTTCAGGTCTAGTGAACTCCGAAACCCCAATCTCTGAACCTCAATTGCTTTTGAATTTGAACCGTCTTGTTCTTGCAGATGGCTGCAACACAGCAAGAGGGCTCGGACCAGAACTTTGATTATATGTTCAAACTGCTTATCATCGGCAACAGCAGTGTAGGAAAAACGTCCTTTCTCTTCCGCTATGCCGATGATTCCTTCACCTCTGCTTTCGTCAGCACTGTGGGCATAGACTTCAAAGTGAAAACAGTCTACAAGAACGACAAGCGGATCAAACTACAGATATGGGTGAGTCTAAAGTGGGTTTTTGCGGCATGGTGCTTTCCACCTCCTTACTCTAAGAGTGTTTCCTACTGTTGAATGTTACAGTATCTGTACTGTTTGCTGTTGTAAAGGAGGTAGTTCAGAACCGTGTCCGTGTGATAAGAAACCTTGCAGGGGTCCTAAAGACTCCTATTGTTGGCTCCTAAGCTAATACCTAGTCCAGTGTTTCCCAAACTCAGTCCTCGGCCCTCAAGGGGTGCACGTTTTGGTTTTTGCCCTAGCACTACGACCAAGTTTGGGAAATGCTGGCCTAGGCTTTAGTTCAGTGGGCTGCTGGACTGATGCAGTCTTGTCGTACGAAGTAGACCCAGGTTTTGAACCCCGGTTGGTGACTCTGTCATGTCCACAAGGGTTAACTTTATGCCAATATTACATTTAAAATACTTTGAAGACAGGAAGTCTGCATTTGTATTTTGTTCTCTGTCCAGTAGCTATAGTATTAAACCTACAGCACTGGGGTACTGCCAAAACTGTCTGGGATTTGTGAGGTTAGTGACAGCAGTTTCAAAAGGATGCAGGAAGGAGTGTGACTGTATTAACTCAGAGTGCAGTTAGTGAGGCCCATGTCTGACCAATCCATCTTTTGGCACTTAATAATTGCATAGTCACAAATTCATGAATTTTGTATGCACCTCCATTAGCAAATATGTCAGAAGGATATTAAATTGTAATGGCATCCCAGTATGTTCTTGTCTATTTCTCCTATCAAGTGAGGTCTAACCCTGCTTGATGGTGTTAATGAAGGACATCTGCTTTACAAGTGTCTGAAATGATGCTGTCACTTCTGTTGAAAGAGGGTGAATAAATGCAGACAAGGACGGATAGATGAGTCTCTAGGATGGATAGATGAGTCTCTAGGATGGATAGATGAGTCTCTAAGATGGATAGACGAGTCTCTAAGATGGATAGACGAGTCTCTAAGATGGATAGACGAGTCTCTAAGATGGATAGACGAGTCTCTAGGATGGATAGATGAGTCTCTAGGATGGATAGATGAGTCTAGGATGGATAGATGAGTCTCTAGCTCGAACATCTTCATCTGCGTGTGATCAGGGGTGTATTCATTCCGCCAATTCTGTTGAAAAAAAAAAGAAATTTCTTAAACGGAAGCAAACAGAATGAAACGGGGATTAACATACCTGAATTTTGTCCAACAGAAACATACATTTGCAACTGTTGGACTAATGATTACACCCCAGAACAGCTAGATGCAGGCAATAGTGTGCAAGGAGGTATTGAATGTGTCACTGTCTGTCACCTTGATTTCTCAAAATTCTCTCAACCTGTGCGCCTACGTTGTAAACTTTAATTCATAGGCTAGGTTGTAGCAACCTCAGGATGGGTACAGGGAACATTAGAGTATCATCTAAATCAGTGTTACATTGAACTGGGTGAATGGAATATGAATGACAGTCATCCAATATGCTGTAATAGAAATAAGGGGGCTGATCGCCACTCCTACTTGACTATCTGATCCTAGATCAGCACTCCTACCTGACTATCTGATCCTAGATTGGCACTTCTACCTGACTATCTGATCCTAGATCGGCACTCCTACCTGACTATCTGATCCTAGATCGGCACTCCTACCTGACTATCTGATCCTAGATCGGCACTCCTACCTGACTATCTGATCCTAGATCGGCACTCCTACCTGACTATCTGATCCTAGATCGGCACTCCTACCTGACTATCTGATCCTAGATCGGCACTCCTACCTGACTATCTGATCCTAGATCGGCACTCCTACCTGACTATCTGATCCTAGATCAGCACTCCTACCTGACTATCTGATCCTAGATCAGCACTCCTACCTGACTATCTGATCCTAGATCAGCACTCCTACCTGACTATCTGAACTAGATCAGCACTCCTACCTGACTATCTGATCCTAGATCAGCACTCCTACCTGACTATCTGATCCTAGATCAACAGTGCTTTATGAATACAACCTGGTCCCTAGTCATGATAACATACTAACCCTTACCCTTACTAACCCACATTACTGTCTGGAGGAATCAGTGTCTAGTCATGGTTTTCTTGATAGCAAAATGAATACAGGTCACATTGTGAGTTTTAAATAAGACCGGTACTAACGGACTTGACCAACTGAACACATTAGTCTGCTCACTGTCTGGTGCGCAATCAATAGCTACTAAGTACAGCTGGAATGGAATGTCGACCAAATGCTTACACTACACAAATATTATCCCAATCTCAGGGCTTTTAATTTGTGCCAGGATGAGTTTTAACTGTGTTGATTTTATACCCAAACCAAATCGACTTGAGAGGATGTTATGCTTGCTGAAGACCCTATTATCTATAGCCCTTTCCTGAAGATATTATCCATTTGAAGCCCCACTGGTCTGATACATTGGAAGCCCCACTGGTCTGATACATTGGAAGCCCCACTGGTTTGATACATTAGAAGCCCCACTGGTCTGCTACTCACAGATATTAGGCCTACTTCTCTACTGAAGACATAAAGCCTGTCAAAATCAAACTGCTCTCTAGTCGGAAGCCTACCCAGTGGGCACACACTGGTTGAATCAATGTCGTTTCAATGTAATTTCAGCTAAATCGCATTGAACCAACGTGGAATAGACGTTGAATATCCAGTGGGTATTTGACTTCATCTTCTCATCATCAACTCACATTTCAGTTACCGCCCTCTTCTCTAACACTGCACAACCCTTCTGCCTCCGGAGAACCTAGCAGAGAGAAACTGCTACTGGTGTTTGAGCTATTCTGCCACCAAATGTCTTCTTGACATGAGCCAGGTGGTGGCCACACATGGAGAAGAATGAGACCAGTTATTAATCATCATGTCAATTGCAGACAAAACTGTCTTAGTAGAGAAAAAAAAACGATATTCATCCAAATTATTTCAATGCTTCAAGCGTAGGATGAGACAGTATGATTTCAGCCATGGTTAGAGAGAGTAAGTCTTTGTTGCATGGAGGATTTTGCTTCTAATAATGACCAGTGACCACAAAGCAAGTTTACTAATATTGTATCAATACAGTAATTTGACTTAGTAATGTTCAATGGCAGCATGTGAAATTATATTTTAATCTCTGATACCCAAGTGTTCCTACAGACCCTGGTTCGATTCCAGGCTGTATCACAACCAGCCGTGATTGGGAGTCCCATAGGGCAGCGCACAATTGGCCCAGCGTCGTCGGGTTAGGGTTTGGCCGGGATAGGCCGTCATTGTAAATGAGAATTTGTTCTTAACTGACTTGCCTAGTTAAATAAAGGTTACATAAAAAAAATAATGTAAGACACAAATCCTGAAACACATAAACAATTTATAGTAAATCCAAAGGACTCCTTCACCTTCATGAGTCATTAGCATGCCTTCCCTCGGCCTGGTCTCTCATCTGAGTCTCTCTCTGTCCAAATGAATATCACTCACTCCTGACTGTGCCACCAGACGCTGCCATACACTGAAACCATGGAAACAGGTCTGGAGCTAGCTAGCACAGAGGGGGTAGCTTGGGCCAAGGTCTGTGGCACAGAGGTTATACAATACAACCAGACTCATAACATTGATTTTGGGAAACGGTGGCAGCAGTTAGCTAGCGGGTAGTGGGTGCTATGCTTGGTCACTCTGCCCTGGCTGTCTGTAACTAGATTTTACGAGAGGTCTACACAGCTTTGCAGGATGTCTGAAATGTTTGGAATCGAGTTTTGAGGTCTCGAGGAGTTTTATTTGTATCGATTTTTCATATACGTTGCAGCTGTCTTCAATCATGGCTAACTTAGAGAGGCTTAAGGAGTGTTCGAGGGACGTAGCTACAAAGGCTGGATAAAATGGTACTGCAATGTTTCCACTTTTACTGAGGCTGTACTGCTGTAATGAGAACAGCTTTAGAATATCAGATTCCATTTATAAATGAGGGTTAGATCCAACTAAACAATGTCAAGGCATCAAGGCACTCTGAGGAAGACTTCAGTTTGACCTCGACGTCAGTCACCTGTACTCATATTAATTGAGTGCTTTTTGTTGAGTGCTCCTACTGCTCTCTGCCTCAAATTAGTCCAGTTTTTCTTGGTAAACCCCATCAAAGCTTTATGAAAACAATATTTATTAACTGTCTTTACAGTGTGTGTATATATAGCGCTTAACACTTAGCTTCAAAGTGGTTTACACTGTTATGAAGGGAAACTCATTTGACCTCATCCATCACCAATACTTTATAATACGTTGTCCTCATCCACCACCAATACTTTATAATATGTTGACCTCATCCACCACCAATACTTTATAATATGTTGACCTCATCCACCACCAATACTTTATAATATGTTGACCTCATCCACCACCAATACTTTATTATACGTTGACCTCATCCACCACCAATACTTTATAATACGTTGACCTCATCCACCACCAATACTTTATAATATGTTGACCTCATCCACCACCAATACTTTATAATATGTTGACCTCATCCACCACCAATACTTTATAATACGTTGACCTCATCCACCACCAATACTTTATAATACGTTGACCTCATCCACCACCAATACTTTATAATACGTTGACCTCATCCACCACCAATACTTTATAATATGTTGACCTCATCCACCACCAATACTTTATAATATGTTGACCTCATCCACCACCAATACTTTATAATATGTTGACCTCATCCACCACCAATACTTTATAATATGTTGACCTCATCCACCACCAATACTTTATTATACGTTGACCTCATCCACCACCAATACTTTATTATACGTTGACCTCATCCACCACCAATACTTTATAATACGTTGACCTCATCCACCACCAATACTTTATAATACGTTGACCTCATCCACCACCAATACTTTATAATACGTTGACCTCATCCACCACCAATACTTTATTATACGTTGACCTCATCCACCACCAATACTTTATAATATGTTGACCTCATCCACCACCAATACTTTATAATTTGTTGACCTCATCCACCACCAATACTTTATAATACATTGACCTCATCCACCACCAATACTTTATAATACTTGATCTCATCCACCACCAATACTTTATAATATGTTGACCTCATCCACCCCCAAAACTTTATAATATGTTGACCTCATCCACCACCAATACTTTATAATTTGTTGACCTCATCCACCACCAATACTTTATAATACATTGACCTCATCCACCACCAATACTTTATAATACTTGACCTCATCCACCACCAATACTTTATAATATGTTGACCTCATCCACCACCAATACTTTATAATATGTTGACCTCATCCACCACCAATACTTTATAATATGTTGACCTCATCCACCACCAATACTTTATTATACGTTGACCTCATCCACCACCAATACTTTATTATACGTTGACCTCATCCACCACCAATACTTTATAATACGTTGACCTCATCCACCACCAATACTTTATAATACGTTGACCTCATCCACCACCAATACTTTATAATACGTTGACCTCATCCACCACCAATACTTTATTATACGTTGACCTCATCCACCACCAATACTTTATAATATGTTGACCTCATCCACCACCAATACTTTATAATTTGTTGACCTCATCCACCACCAATACTTTATAATACATTGACCTCATCCACCACCAATACTTTATAATACTTGACCTCATCCACCACCAATACTTTACAATATGTTGACCTCATCCACCCCCAAAACTTTATAATGCGTTGTTATTGTGCTGAGCCATGCCAAACCGAGCTCCGTACTACACTGGCTGGAAAGGGCAACGTAAAAAGAAAGCATCAGTGCCAGCACAGTACGGTATTACTCCCTGTTCAACCATGACTGCGTGGCCATGCACGCCTCCAACTCAATCATCAAGTTTGCAGACGACACATCAGTGGTAGGCCTGATTACCAACAACAACGAGACAGCCTACAGGGAGGAGCTGAGGGCCCTGGCGGAGTGGTGCCAGGAAAATAACCTCTCCCTCAACGTCAACAAAACAAAAGAGCTGATCATGAATTCAGGAGACAGCAGAGGGAGCACGCCCACATCCACATTGACGGGCCACAGTGGAGAAGGTGATAAAGCTTCAAGTTCCTCAGCGTACACATCACTGACAATCTGAAATGGTCCACCCACACAGACAGTTTGGTCTTCAACCTCAGGAGGCTAAAGAAATGTGTCTTGGCCCCTAAGACCCTCACAAACCTTTATAGATGCACCATTGAGAGCATCCTGAGAGAGGTCTGCCCAACGCATCACCGGGGGCACACTACCTGCCCTCCAGGACGTCTATAGCATGAGGCGTCACAGGAAGGCCAAAAAGATTATCAAGGACCTCAGCCACACGAGCCAGGGCCTGTTCACCCCGCTACCATCCAGAAGTACAGGTGCATCAAAGCTGGGACAGAGAGACTGAAAAACAGCTTCTATCTCAAAGCCATCAGACTGTTAAATAGTCACCACTAACCGGCCTCCGCCCAGTACCCTGCCCTGAACTTAGTCACTGTCACTAGCCAGCTACCACCCATTTACTCAATGCTGCACCTTAGTGGCTGCTGCCTATGTACATAGACATGGAACACTGGTGACTTTAATAATAGAACACTGGTCACTTTAATAATGTTTACATACTGTTTCACCCACTTCATACTGTATTCCAATCAAGGCCTATCCTATTCAACTATTACTGTATATATACTATTCTATCCTACGTTTTCTTCAGATATACTACATATTCTATCCATATACTGTCCATAATGTCTACAGTACCAGTCAAAACTTTGGACACATCTACTCATTCAAGGGTTTTTCTTTATTTTGACTATTTTCTACATTGTAGAATAATACTGAAGACACAAACTATGAAATAACACTTATGGAATCATGTAGTAACCAAAAGTTTTAAACAAATCAATATATGTTTTAGATTTTTCAAAGTAACCACCCTTTTTTCCAATAGTCTTGAAGGAGTTCCCACATATGCTGAGCACTTGTTGGCTGCTTTTCCTTCACTTTGCGGTCCAACTCATCCCAAACCATCTCAATTGGGTTGAGGTTGGGTGATTGTGGAGGTCAGGTCATCTGATGCCACACTCCATCACTCTCTTTCTTGGTCAAATATACCTTACACAGCCTGGAAGGTTTGTTGGGTCATTGTCCTGTTGAAAAACAAATGATATTCCCACTATGCGCAAACCAGATGGGATGGTGTATCGCTTCGAAATGCTGTGGTAGCCATGCTGGTTGTGTGCCTTGAATTCTAAATAAATCACCCCCATCGTCACCAGCAAAGCACCCCCACATCATCACACCTCCTCCTCCATGCTTCACGGTGGGAACTACACAAGCAGAGATCATCCGTTCACATACTCTGCGTCTCACAAAGACACGGCGGTTGGAACCAAAAATCTCAAATTTGGACTCATCAGACCAAAGGACAGATTTCCACCGGTCTAATGTCCATTGCTCCTGTTTCTTGGCCCAAGTAAGTCTCTTCTTCTTATTGGTGTCCTTTAGTAGTGGTTTCATTGCAGCAATTTGACCATGAAGGCCTGATTCACACAGTCTCCTCTGAACAGTTGATGTTGAGATGTGTCTGTTACTTGAATTCTGTGAAGCATTTATTTGGGCTGCAATTTCTGAGGCAGGTAACTCTAACGAACTTATTCTCTGCAGCAAAGGTAACTCTGGGTCTTCCTTTCCCGTGGCAGTCCTCATGAGAGCGAGTTTCATCATAGCACTTGATGGTTTTTGCGACTGCACTTGAAGAAACTTTAAAAGTTCTTGACATTTTCCGAATTGACTGACCTTCATTTAGTAAAGTAATGAAATTTCACAAATGAACTTTTAACAAGGCACACCTGTTAATTGAAATGCATTCCAGGTGACTACCTCATGAAGCTGGTTGAGAGAATGCCAAGAGTGTGCGAAGCTGTCATCAAGGCAAAGGGTGGCTACTTTGAAGAATCTCAAATATAAAATCTATTTAGATTTGTTTAACACTTTTTTGGTTACTACACGATTCCATATGTGTTATTTCATAGTCTTGATGTCTTCACTATTATTCTGTAGAATAATGTAGAAAATAGCAAAATAAAGAAAAACCCTTGAATGAGTACTGTAGGTGTGTCCAAACTTTTACATATATATGGTGGGATGGACAATATATGCTATATATGTGTATACGACCAATAATATTCGATTTGATTTGTTAGTGCCTGAAGTTTCATCCTCTGTATATCTCAGCCAGGGCTGCTTGGCACGAAGGCAGACAGCAGCTTCCTGTAGACGCATCCCAAATAGCACCCTAATCCATTTGAACCCTGGTCAAAAGTAGTGCACTATATAGGCAATAGGGTTCCATTTGAGACGCAATCTCTGTCTTTATTATACTCCCATCTCTCATCGTTAGACGCCGACATTTAACCGCCTCGCTTTTCTGAAGAACAGCTGGTTTGTTTCCGGAAGGCATCTTTTGTTCCTCCGACGAGGTGCGTGTGTGTGTGTGCGCGCCTGCCTATCTCCCTGGATTTGTTTTGACAACCCATTTACGTCAGACTAGTCACAGTGTTGAATCGCATCTCAAACTGTCTTTGTCTGTCTTTTTGTGAACACTTCAACACTGCATCAAAATCTAGTTCATCCTCCTTCACACTCATTCTAATTAACAATGTGTTCTTATACCATGGTATTGTTAAATACTCGTTTCTGATTGGCTTTAAGTGCATTCTAGAGCGTGAACTATTTCCTCATAACGCACGGTAGAATTCAGCGGCTATAGTTAATTCTTGCAATTTTTTATGTTTGCGCTTCAAAAGTTTAATTAAAAACATTATTGTCATAGCTGAATTTGATTGTCATAATAGCAAATTAGGACTGATGGGTCGGTTAGCTAAACTAGCAAGTCTGTTTGTTTGGTTACCAAGGCAACTACTGTCGCCATCTAGTATACGTGCTAGCTACTACCAGAAAATGAACACATTTCTAGTGGCAAATGTGTTCAATTATAGCCATGGTATAAAAGGGATAATCAACTCGTGGCTCAATGCGTTCTCTGGAAAATAATGCAACTCTACCACGTTGTTCATTATTTTCCATAGAACCCATAGAACCCATAGCCTCTTGTTTTATTATCCCTTTCATATTAATTGACTTGCTATTCAAATGGAAATACTCTCCTATTTTTTTGCTCATTAGCTTGGCTAAACATGAGCGGTGATAATTACTGCAGTCGGCTGTTCAATCTCCTAAAGCCTTTTTAGTCTGTCAGATGTTAACCCTATACCTAACCCTAACCCTAAAGCCTTTGGTTATATCTCAGCTGCAGTAGTGATTCAGTGGATGAGATAATGCCATACCGTAGAGATTCATTGTGACTGCACCCCAAATGACACCCTATGGGCCCTGGTCAAAAGTAGTGCACTACATAGGGAAAATGGTTCTATTTGGGACGCACTCTCTGTGCCTTTGAATAAGCAACCGGGTGGGATAATAACTTAACTGGAACAGCAGGGGTCCTAAGCCTTTCAAAGATGCCACTGTGTGATGCAGGCTATTGCAGATGAAAACGCAGCAAGAAACTTTGGTTAGATCTTTCTGGAAACATATTATGTACTGTAGCATTTGAACAAACATGGATTGGTTCCAAAGAGGATCTACTGTCACAATTCCAAAGAGGATCTACTGTCACAATTCCAAAGAGGATCTACTGTAGTGATTCCAAAGAGTATCTACTGTCATAGTAGTAACTACTGTTACAGTAGTATCTACTGTTATAGTAGTATCTACTGTTATAGTAGTACTAGGTGTATTCTCTTCCTGATTTCCTCTTAAATAGTTTCAACTAGATATTCCACTTTCCGTTTCCTTTCAAAATCACTTCATTCTACAGTCGTGGACAAAGGTTTTGAGAATGACACGAGTATTGGTCTCCACAAAGTTTGCTGCCTCAGTGTTGATGATGACAATTTGCATATACTCCAGAATGTCATGAAGAGTGATCAGATTAATTGCAAAGTCCCTCTTTGCCATGAAAATGAACTTAATCCCCCAAAAACATTTCCACTGCATTACAGCCCTGCCACAAAAGGACCAGCTGCCATCATGTCAGTGATTGTCTCGTTAACACAGGTGAGAGTGTTGACGAGGACAAGGCTGGAGATCACTCTGTCATGCTGATTGAGTCAGAATAACAGACTGGAAGCTTTAAAAGGAGGGTGGTGCTTGAAATCATTGTTCTTCCTCTGTCAACCATGCTTACCTGCAAGGAAACACGTGCCGTCATCATTGCTTTGCACAAAAAGGGCTTCACAGGCAAGGATATTGCTGCTGGTAAGATTGCACCTAAATCAATCATATCGGATCATTAAGAACTTCAAGGAGAGAGGTTCAATTGTTGTGAAGAAGGCGTCAGGGCGCCCAAGAAAGTCCAGCAAGCGCCAGGACCGTCTCCTAAAGTTGATTCAGCTGCGGGATCGGGGCACCACCAGTGCAGAGCTTGCTCAGGAATGGCAGCAGGCAGGTGTGAGTGCATCTGCACGCACAGTGAGGCGAAGACATTTTGAGGATGGCCTGGTGTCAAGAAGGGCAGCAAAGAAGCCACTTCTCTCCAGGAAAAACATCAGGGACAGACTGATATTCTGCAAAAGGTACAGGGATTGGACTGCTGAGGACTGGGATAGAGTCATTTTCTCTGATGAATCCCCTTTCCGAATGTTTGGGCCATCCGGAAAACACCTTGTCCGGAGAAGACAAGGTGAGCGCTACCATCAGTCCTGTGTCATGCCAACAGTAAAGCATCCTCAGACCATTTATGTGTGGTTGCTTCTCAGCCAAGGGAGTGGGCTCACTCACAATTTTGCCTAAGAACACAGCCATGAATAAAGTATGGTACCAACCCATCCTCCGAGAGCAACTTCTCCCAACCATCCAAGAACAGTTTGATGACGACCAATGCCTTTTCCAGCATGATGGAGCACTTTGCCATAAGGCAAAAGTGATAACTAAGTGGCTCGGGGAACAAAACATCGACATTTTGGGTCCAAGGCCAGGAAACTCCCCAGACCTTAATCCCATTGAGAACTTGTAGTCGATCCTCAAGAGGCGGGTGGACAAACAAAAACCCACAACTTCTGACAAACTCCAAGCATTGAGTCAGTCAGGATGTGGCCCAGAAGTTAATTGACAGCATGCCAGGGCGGATTGCAGAGGTCTTGAAAAAGAAGGGTCAACACTGCAAATATTGACTCTTTGCATAAACTGAATGTCATTGTCAATGAAAGCCTTTGACACTTATGGAATACTTGTAATTATACTTCAGTGTACCATAATAACTACTGACATAAAGATCTAAGAACACTGAAGCAGCAAACTTTGTGGAGACCAATACTTGTCATTCTCAAAACTTATGACCAAGACTGTACATAGACGAGTCATGGAAATGGCTGCCGTTCACTCCATAATGGGGATTAATAAACTGACAGTAAATATGACACGTCGTACTTTACAGTAAATCTAGCAGGATATTCATAACATACACTACATGACTAAAAGTATGTGGACACCTACTCCATCGAACATCTCATTCCAAAGTCATGGATATTAATATGGAGTTGGTCCCCCCTTTGCTGCTATAACAGCCTCCAATCTTCTGGGAAGGCTTTCCACTAGGCGTTGGAACATTGCTGCGGGGACTTGCTTCCATTCAGACACAAGAGCATTAGTGAGGTTGGGCGATTAGGCCTGGCTCGCAGTCGGCGTTTCAATTCATCCCAAAGGTTTTCGATGGAGTTGAGGTCAGGGCTCTGTGGTGGCCAGTCAAGTTCTTACACACCGATCTCAACAAACTATTTCTGTATGGACCTCACATTGTGCACAGGGGCATTGTCATGCTGAAACAGGAAAGGGCCTTCTCCAAACTTTTGCCAAAAAGTTGGAAGCACAGAATCGGCTAGAATGTCATTGTATGCTGTAGCGTTAAGATTTCCTTTCACTGGAACTAAGGGGCCTAGCCCGAACCATGAAAAACAGCCCCATAATATTATTCCTCCTCCACCAAACATTACAGTTGGCACTATGCATTGGGGCAGGTAGCGTTCTCCTGGCATCCGCCAAACCCAGATTCGTCCGTCGGACTGCCAGATGGTGAAGCGTGATTCACTCCAGAGAACACGTTTCAATGGCGGCGAGCTTTACATCAATCCAGCCGACGCTTGGAATTGCGCATGGTGATCTTAGGCTTGTGTGCAGCTGCTCGGCAATGGAAACCCCTTTCATGAGACGTTGCTTCCAGAGGCGCTTCAGCACTTGCTGTTCCCGTTCTGTGAGCTTGTGTGGCCTACCATTTCGGGGCTGAGCCGTTGTTACTCCTAGACGTTTCCACTTCACAATAACAATACTTATAGTTAACCGGGGCAGCTCCAGCAGTGCAGAAATTTGACGAACTGACTTGTTGGAAAGGTGGCATCCTATGTCCGGGCCACGTTGAAAGTCACTGAGCTCTTCAGTAAGGCCATTCTACTGCCAATGTTTGTCTAAGGAGATTGCATGGCTGTGTGCTCAATTTTATACACCTGTCAGCAACGAGTGTGGCTGAAATAACATAATACACTAATATGAAGGGGTGTCCTTTTGTGTGTATTAATCAACTCAACTGTTAAGAGTTGACCCGTCCAAGGCAGTCAGTGACACTTCTAGGTGAACTATTGTCACCTTGTTCCTGTTACCTCTTGTGTGGTATCGGACAACCAAAGACTTTCATTAGCTTAAAAAAGAGAGGCGTTTTGTCCACAGATTCATTCACAGCTCTTCACTTCTCCATTCTGGGGCTGGGTGGGCATGCCTATTCATCTTGAGCTATATATAACCCTCCTTGTCCTACCTCCAAGCCTGTTGGGAGAAAACTGAGCGAGAAAGAGAGGGGGGTGGAGAGAGAGTAAGAGTTAGAGAGGCAGAGCGACGGATAGATGGAGAGAGAGAGAGGTGGGGGAGGAGAGAGAAAGAGCTGAGTAGCTTTTCTGCCCATTTTTTTTATCCCTCATTTCATTCAAGGACATTTCAGCAGTGCTCGGTTGCATAGGCCTTGTCACACTCCCTGTAAGCGTTGTCCTTATCACCATGAAAAGCCACACATTTCAGTAGCAAGCAGTATGCAGCACTTACCTGTGTTTGGAGGCTTTGGTGTCATTATTCTGTGCAACATTTTCATAGTCAAAATAGCACAGAAATGTTTGTTACAGTCTACACTTAGTCATGCAATACAGTATGGCTGAATTCAGTTGTTGTACATCTATCAATTTCAATGAATGTCATATAATATTTGAGAGTCTTGAACCTGTGTGTGAAGTGTGTCCTTTGCTCAGTGCAGTAACTAAGGGAATCAGGGGTTGTTAGTAACTAAGGGAATCTGGGTTTGTTAATAACTAAGGGAATCTGGGCTTGTTAGTAACTAGGAACTAAGGGAATCTGGGCTTGTTAGTAACTAAGGGAATCGGGATGTTAGTAACTAAGGGAATCGGGGTTTGTTAGTAACTAGGAACTAAGGGAATCGGGGATGTTAGTAACTAAGGGAATCTGGGATGTTAGTAACTAAGGGAATTGGGGTTTGTTAGTAACTAGTAACTAAGGGAATCAGGGGTTGTTAGTAACTAGTAACTAAGGGAATCTGGGTTTGTTAATAACTAAGGGAATCTGGGTTTGTTGGTAACTAGTAACTAAGGGAATCTGGGCTTGTTAGTAACTAGTAACTAAGGGAATCAGGGGTTGTTAGTAACTAAGGGAATCTGGGATGTTAGTAACTAAGGGAATCTGGGATGTTAGTAACTAAGGGAATTGGGGTTTGTTAGTAACTAGTAACTAAGGGAATCAGGGGTTGTTAGTAACTAGGAACTAAGGGAATCTGGGCTTGTTAGTAACTAAGGGAATCAGGGATATTAGTAACTAAGGGAATCTGGGATGTTAGTAACTAAGGGAATTGGGGGTTGTTAGTAACTAGTAACTAAGGGAATCAGGGGTTGTTAGTAACTAGGAACTAAGGGAATCAGGGTTTGTTAGTAACTAAGGGAATCAGGGTTTGTTATGGAGTTAGATAGCTGCCTATTGTTACATTGGCAAAGATGGTTTTACCTTTGCAATTCATATTTTAGGCCTGGACTTATTTACGAATCTCACGTTACGTGCATTCAACCCTTCGGCAGATATCTAACTCCAGACATTGTGGGTTTGTGGAGGTAGCCTATAGCTAACATGATTGCACTGTTCTACCATTCGGATACAAGATGTAGCTATTCTATCAAAACTGGTTGCCAGGATAACGTTAAATCAATGGCCATTAATTTGCTTTAAAGAAGCATATCTTAATTGCTGTTGGAAGCTAACTATCATGTAGTCTCCCACAGTTAACACTATTTATCAAATGAGTTCAAGCACACATTCTCGCGATGCATTTGAAGTTTTCTTATGGCTTATTTCTACTGGACGTCTCAATCAGTCAATGCTGACCTCCTCAAACGAACATCTGTCTACCAAGCTTATTCTCTTAGCCCCGGCTGCCAGACGGAGAGATTTGCTCTGCCTCCCCATTCTCTACGTAAATCTAAAACTGGAACCCAGGCTATATTTCCCAGTCCTCTCTTCTTTTCTCATGAAAATGAGATTCCTCCCTCCGTAGGCATAGACAACCTCCAGTATCCATCCATTCATCCTTCAGTCCGTCCATCTGTCTAGCAATCTGTGTTTCCTTCTAGAAGCATCAGTCCATCTAGCTAATAACGGGTCGCTGTTGTCGGGGGTCTGAATTTATAGGTCTGCCTAGTGAGAGGATGTGGGGGTTGAAAATTAAGAGAGTGGGGGGAGAGAGCTGGAGATGTGAGAGAGAGAGAGAGAGACACACACAGAGAGGCAAAGAAAGAGTGGTCCTCCGTAGCTCAGTTGGTAGAGCACGGCACTTGTAACGCCAGGATAGTGGGTTTGATTCCTGGGACCACCCATATGTAAAGTGTATACATGCATGACTGTAAGTCCCTTTGGATAAAAGTGTCTGTTAAATGCAATTATTTATATATATATAGAGAGAGACTGCTGGAATCAACAGAGAGCTTCTGTATGGTGAGACAGAGGCTTGGACTGGGGCCAGACAACATGAATCTTCAGCAATTGTGTCTGTACTGATGGGGATGGCCCCTTGGGGGGTGGCTGCCTGGAGGCAATGCATTAACTAATGCAGCCTTCATCACCTTAATGACTACTGAGCTAGGCAGCTAGCTCCAACCTAGTGTGCGTTCCAAATGGCACTCTATTCCCTACATAGTGCACTACTTCTGACGAGCCCTTTAGGCCCTGGTCAAAAGTACTGCAATATTGGGAAATGGTTGCCATTTGGGACGTAGCCCTACTGTAGCCAGCCAGCAGGCTTCTAGGTAATGAAATGAGACCATTGGAGCTATTTTCTGTTCTACTTAAGGGTTAGGGAGATGGGTTTCTTTACCAGTCTCTTTAGCGAACATTCTATTCCTTGTCATTGCCAAAAAGACTGGACTTTTGGCAATCTTCAAATATAAACATTCTATCATTAATGAGCTTGAGGATATCAGAGGATTTGATCCTGATCCTATCATCCAATCACCATGTTTATGCAAATTAGACTTTAGAAATTAATTAATTAATTAATTAAATAATTAATTAATTAGAAATTAGGAAAGCGTTCTAACTTCATTGATAAATTTGATTGGAAACGCCAAATGTGTCAGTTTATAATTAAATGTGCAATAACAAAATACAGTGCCTAGGCCTTTTTAATAAAACCCTGGCTGTTGGCATGGGCAACAGATTGCAACACAGTGAATCCCCATTCCCTACTCAGCTCATTTTTGGAAATGGCAAGTTCACTTTCTCATCCATAAACACATACCAAGTGCAGGCTGTCCAGCAGCTCACATCAGCAGGACGGGAGGCATTTTCGTTAGGAGGTTATTAGTTATTAGGAGGCTTCAGTTATTACCGATCCTTGACTTCGGCGATGTCATATACAAAATAACCACTCTCCTCAGCAAATTGGATGTAGTCTATCACAGTGCCATCCGTTTTGTCACCAAAGCCCCGTATACTACACACCACTGTGACCTGTATGCTCTCGTTGGCTGGCCCTCACTACATATTTGTCGCCAAACCCACTGGCTCCAGGTCATCTATAAGTCTTTACTAGGTAAATCCCTGCCTTATCTTAGCTCACTGGTCACAATAGCAACACCCACCCATAGCCGGCGCTCCAGCAGGTATATTTCACTGGTCACCCCCAAAGCCTACACCTCCTTTGGCCGCCATTCCTTCCAGTTCTCTTCTGCCAATGACTGGAACGAATTGCAAAAATCCTTGAAGCTGGAGGTTCCTATCTCCCTCATTAACTTTAAGCATCAGCTGTCAGAGCTCTTTTCCGATCATTGGACCTGTACATACCCCATCTGTAAATAGCCCACCCCAACTATCTCATCTCCATACTGTTATTTTTGCTAATTTGCACCCCAGTATCTCTGCCCGCACCGAAGGCATATTTGCACATCATCATCTGCACTTTTATCACTCCAGTGTTAATGCTAAATTGTAACTATTTCACCACTATGGCCTATTTATTGTCCTACTTCCCTAATCTAACTACATTTGCACACACTGTACGTTTGTTTATCTCATGTGTAACTCTGTGTTGTTGTTTTTTTTGTCGCACTGCTTTGCTTTATCTAATTGAACCATGGTCGTAATGACGCCTCTAGCACTTAGACCGCTTGTGCCACTTGGAAGCCCCCAAAGATTATCATATTTTCACAATTTAAATATTAGATTTAAGGGGACACCTATGCATTTGGCAGCCAAGCACGAGTGATCATTGTAGCTTTTTATCATATAGACAAGTTGAAATATCTTCACATGTACAATAAAAACCCACCAGGCATCTGTCGTTAGTTTCAATTTAATGAATAAAAAAAAAGTTTAGAAAAATGTATCCCATGCAAATGTATGTGGAAACAAAATGAAATAATGTCAAGAAAAATAATAACTCACGATCTACAGCAATCCTTTAAGAGGACCACAAAAAAAGATTAAATAAGTGACAAAAAATATTCTATTAATCAACAATATGAAAGCAGATTTAATTAAATGTGATAATCTTCACAAATCTTACCGGTATAATAAACCTCTTTAGATTGGCATGGCTCCCAAAGTTTTACATCTTCCTAAATCAGAAGGTGGTTTTAAACATCCAGACTTGGAATTGTATGAACTCCCTACCCAAGGCATTTACCTGCTACATATATGGGTACATATTGAAGATGTGCATGCTCATGTCTATTTTTAAAGGATAAAGCTAAGAACATTAACAACTTAATAGTTAAGAACACTATAACAATATATATATATAGTTAAGAACAAATTCTTATTTACAATGACGGTCTACACCGAAGAAAATTAAGAAAATTAAACAGATATTTTGCAATTAACCAATACCACTCCCTAAAAACACAACCTTGTGGAACAATTCTTGGATAAAAAACGTAAATTACTTGGTAATAGGAAATACATTTAATGTAGATATTTTCAAATACATCCAATTGAAAAGTTTTATATCACACAATTTCAATTTGAAATCTTTTGTACATCAGAGAAATCTTGAGGGAATCCTATTTGAGTCACAAAAATATATTCATATGATATGTAAACTATACAAAACCTTGCAGAAGGTCTATACAACTGTTCATCTCTTAGAAAAAAATATAAATTATTGAAACCAAGATTGAAAAATAACTGATAATGGCCCAAGATGGAAGGAAAATTGGAACATAACTAATGAGATTACAGTTAACGAAAATGTATGCTTAATCCAGTATAAATTAATGTATAGAATTTATTATACAAGAGTCAAAATTCTGTCTGAAGTGTAAAACTACTAATGACTCAATAATTCATGCCTTCTGGGAATTTTACAAAATTCTAGAATGTTGGGCGGAGTTGGAAAGATGGATGTCAGAGGTATGGCAATGTAAATGTACTTTTCATTAGTCTGTCTGCATATTTAAAGACATGACTTACTGTATGAGGGTACAGTGAGATACCCGATGAAGTTGGACAATACTCTTCTCATCAATTATCTTAAAAAAACTTATTCTTAAAAACTGGAAATCAGCCAATCCTCTGTTGTTCACACAATGGAAAGGTAAAATGCTTTTATTATCAAACAATTGAAAGAGAGTGGTCGACGGAGAGAAACAAAATGGTGCAGTTTGAGGCCTGACGGGGTAGAGATAGAGAGGGGGGTAGAGATAGAGAGGGGGGTAGAGATAGAGAGGGGGGTATAGATAGAGAGAACGTCCATCCTCTCAGGTCATGGGCACAATGTATGAAGTTATGGTTGGATCAGAATCGGTACGGAGAATTGAGTAAAACCACAAGTCCAAACCCCTGTCTTCATCAATGGCTAATTTAGGAAAGGGACGATTTTACCCCCCCCCCCCCCCTCTATATCTATACCCCCTCTATCTCTACCCCCTCTATATCTATACCCCTCTATCTCTACCCCCTCTATATATATACCCCCTCTATCTCTACCCCCTCTATATCTATACCCCCTCTATATCTATACCCCCTCTATCTCTACCCCCTCTATATCTATAACCCCTCTATATCTACACCCCCTCTATATCTACACCCCCTCTATATCTACACCCCCTCTATATCTATACCCCCTCTATCTCTACCCCCTCTATATCTATACCCCCTCTATATCTACACCCCCTCTATATCTACACCCCCTCTATATCTACACCCCCTCTATATCTACACCCCCTCTCTATATCTACACCCCCCCTCTATATCTACACCCCCCCTCTATATCTACACCCCCTCTATATCTACACCCCCTCTATATCTCTACCCCCTCTATATCTCTACCCCCTCTATATCTATACCCCCCTATATCTATACCCCGTCTATATCTCTACCCCCTCTATATCTCTACCCCCTCTATATCTACACCCCTCTATATATCTCTACCACCTCTATCTCTACCCCCTCTATATCTACACCCCCTCTCTATATCTACACCCCCTCTCTATATCTACACCCCCTCTCTATATCTACACCCCCTCTCTATATCTACACCCCCTCTATCTCTACCCCCTCTATATCTCTACCCCCTCTATATCTCAACCCCCTCTATATCTCTACCCCCTCTATATCTATACCCCCTCTAGATCTATACCCCCTCTATATCTACACCCCCTCTATATCTACACCCCCTCTATATATCTCTACCCCCTCTCTATATCTACACCCCCTCTATATCTACACCCCCTCTATATATCTCTACCCCCTCTCTATATCTACACCCCCTCTCTATATCTACACCCCCTCTATATCTACAC
>CM042403.1:6469627-6524627 GCA_023634145.1 Thymallus thymallus | reverse complement strand
TGGGATTGAAATGATGACATGTCAGATTTGAGAGAGATGGGTTGAGAGAAGATGGATTGAGAGGGTTTGAGACGAGAGAAGTCTCAGAGTCTATTGCTTATGGATAATACTGTAATGAAATGTGATATTGAATGGAAATTAGTGTTTGTAGGATAGGCTGTATTACGGTGTATAAAATAATAACATCTTCAACACTAAGCCAAATATGTTGTTAGACTGATCCATCTCAGAAAAGTTGAAGGAGAATTATATCTAAATATGCTTCAATGTCCTTTAGAATGCTGTATTTAGACGTAAAAACAATTTATGACCTTTTCACCTGCTTCTGTGGGGAGTTTTCGAGTGGCTTGATACTGTAGGAAAGAGAATGCCACGGGGGAAATCTGGACTTTTCTCTACTAAATAGCACAGTACGTCTGCCAGTGTCTCAGAGGTAGAAAGAACTGTTTGCGCAGTGTCTACGATAATAACGCTGTCTACGATAATAACGCTGTCTTTGTCCTTATGAGAGGTAGAAAGCTTAGATATTCGCTTTACTTTAAGATCCCGCATGGAGAGTTATATGACACAAATCCCTTTTTAGATTTAGCATGATTCACATGGAGGTTACCCTTAATTCCAGCCAGTCCAGTGTCTCTCCTCCTACACATAAAAAGTCCTAAATGATTAACATGAGCAAATAACCTATTGTGAAGCTCATGTCTATTATAGTCCCACCTCTCCCCACTGTTCTCTATGTGTTGATGGATGTGGTCTGTAGTCGCTTCAGACAGTGATATCCCAAGTGATAGTGATATTGGTTTCCCAAGGTCTGTAATCCAGCCATATGGACGTCCCTACCCTAACCCTAAGATTAACCCTTACACTAACCTTAACCATTTTACATTTCGACTTCAATGGGGTAGGGATGTCCCAAGGAGCCCACGTCCACTCCTGCCCTCCTCTCCTCTGTTGTCACCTTTGTCCACCTCCCCTCTCCTCCGCCGCCCGCCCCGCTACTTCCCAGATGCCCAGTTACCATGGCAACAGAGGCATGGAAGCGTGGAAGCAAACCCAGCGCTCCGGGAGTGATAGTGATTATGGAAACACTGGACTGGGCTATGGCTATGGGGAGGTAATGGTCCTCTCCCTATATAGTGCACAGATTGACCAGTGCCCTTTGGTACTTGGTCAAAAGGAGTGCACTATAATGGGAATAGAGTGTCATTTGAGACACATCCAATGCACTGCACAGGAAGAGGCCCTTTCTCTCTCTCTCTCTCTCTCTCTCTCTCCCTCTCTCTCTCTCTCTGTCGCTCAATCAAAGACTGAGTTTGTTATCAGTGTGTACGGTAGTCATTAAGCAAAGTGAAAGAGCAGCTGACTGTCAGTGATGAAGTGATTTGTTTTGACTCTGAGCTGTAAATGTGTATCAGGCATTGCTGTATCTCTGGTCTGAATTATGTGGCTTTGACTGATGATAATTAGCCACATTCAGACAGTTAGCGAGGTTGTTCGTACCACTTGTTTAGGATGTTCACCTATTCTCTACCACTGCTACTTTATAACAGATTGGGTTGATTCACCATGCTGAACAATTAGGTCATCGAGAAATGATATCGCCCGAGAGGCCCTGTCTGTCTGTCTGTCTGTCTGTCTGTCTGTCTGTCTGTCTGTCTGTCTGTCTGTCTGTCTGTCTGTCTGTCTGTCTGTCTGTCTGTCTGTCTGTCTGTCTGTCTGTCTGTCTGTCTGTCTGTCTGTCTGTGTGCATGTCTGTCTGTCTGTCTGTCTGTCTGTCTGTCTGTCTGTCTGTCTGTCTGCCTATCTTTACTCAAGTTAACTAGACTGCCTGCCTATTTCTATGTTGAAACTGGCAGGTTTATCTGAAAGATGTATGTCCATCTCTGTCTGTAGGACACAGCGGGTCAGGAGCGATACCGGACCATTACCACAGCATACTACAGAGGAGCAATGGGCTTTATCCTCATGTATGACATCACCAACGAGGAGTCATTCGGTTGTGTGCAGGACTGGTGAGTCAACTATTTATTTTTGTTGGTTTTCTTCACCAGATATGTCATGGCAGTTGGATGTCTTTTGTTTTTGTTTTCACCTCCCTCTAACCTTTTGTATTCGTAATAGGGTGTTGTTGTACATCCTTTATGTCAAATACAGTACACCCTGTTTAAAAGGCAAATAATGGAAGAAATTCCACTCTGAATAAAGAAACGGTATGATGAGTCATTGGTTAGCTTGGCTGAACATGGCTTCCACCTCAGTGGCCGAAGGAGGCCATTTTGTGCACTTATGCACAAGGGGAAACAATGGGAAGCAGTGCATGGCATGAAACTCCATATTCTTCTCTCACATTGGGACCCTGAAACGTGTGGATCGATAGCTGCTACTGTCACATAGTGTCGTTCCAACGGCAGGGGAGATGTCCTTACAACACACAGTCTGTGTTTACAGAGGGAGAATAGTTAAACAATGTTTGGCTAACACAGACTAAAGTAGCATTGAAGAATGGTTAACTATTTTCAGTCGCACTTCAGTCAAATTGTATCTTATACAGTCTTAATGGAGTCTTCCGAATGCCTTTAGTAGTCCCACATTGTGGTTTCACAAATCATAAGCTAGTAAAAAGGTGGTTAGCTCATTTGCTATGTCTTGGTTAAGAAGTTGGCGTAGCTAGCTGTCTGGTAGCTATCTAGCTAGAACAGTAGGCTATGCTAAGCAGCTAATATTGGCTAGCTAATTTGCTTATATTAGCTAGCTCATTTGATGTCATTTAATATTATTTAGCTATTATACATTTTTTTATGAAACAAAGCGATGTAAACCACAAACCTCCAGCGTTAGCTAGTTGCTAACATAGCAAGCTCTCAACCAAGAGAACCAGCTAACTATGTCAAATGTGTTAAATGTTCAATGAAAATTACTTATATTACTATATTATCCTAGCACAACATCAGAAATGATATGGTACTTCCTGCAAGCTTACTGTCAGGCTCTGATCATAAGGAAGCCTTTGGCTCCCTCTAGTTTTCTATGGTCAGAGCCTGACAGGTCTAGTTTATATGGTTCTATGTTGGTTTTGTGTTGGTCCGCAATTAGAGGCAGCTGCTTCGTATTGTCTCTAATTGTGGGCCATATTTAAGTCATGTGTTTTTCTGTCTTGGTGTGGATCATTGTTTGAAAGTAGGTGAAGGAATACCATTGTGTCACGGTCATATGTGCGTTGTTGTTTTCGAGTTCGGTGTCAATAAATGATGTAAAACTATATCAGTGCTTCGTGTTGGTCTGCCACTCATGACAGAATGATCCACCAGACGAAGACCAAGCAGTGCTCTAAGGGGAGGAAGGACCAGCAGCGTACAGCCCCGACCCCATAGCCCCGGGCTATGGGGTCCTTGGAACGCAAGGGTCAAGGAGGAAGAAGAGCATTTGAGGAGATACTTCGGGTGGGCCGAGGAGGACAAGAAGGTTTGTTATGTCTCCAGCCCCTGCACCAGATCTCAGTGCATCCTGTTCCGGCTCCCCGCACCTGACCTCCAGTCCGGTGCCTCCAGTGCCGGCCCCACGCACCAGACCTCCGGTATCGTCCCGCCCCACCTCACCCGCCCCAGAGCTGGAGCCGCCTGCCACACGGTGCCCATTCCGGGACCGGTTCGTCAGCCCCGCTCCTGAGCCGGTGCCGCCTGCCACACAGGTGCCCAGCCCGGGACCAGTCGTCAGCCCCGCTCCAGAGCCGGAGCCACCTGCCACACCAGGGCCCAGCCCGGAACCGGTCGCCAGCCCCTCTCCAGAGCCGGAGCCGCCTGCTACACTGGTGCCCAGTCCGGGACCAGTCGTCAGCCCAGCTGCCGGGCTGGAGCCCACAGCCACACCGGTGCCCAGCCTGGGACCGGTAGCCAGAGCCGGAGCTCTCCACACTACCGGTGCCCAGCCCAGGACCGGTCGTCAGCCCCGCTCCAGAGCCGGAGCCACCTTCCTCTATGCTGGTGCCCAGTCCGGGACCGGCAGACAACCCAGCTCCATTGTTGGAGCTGTCAACTGCGCTGGGGCCAGAACCGCCACTGATGCAAGTTTCCCTCCCTAACCCTGGCTCTGACCATAGGGAAACTTTTGGCTCCCTTTAGTTTTCTATGGTCAGAGCCTGACGGGTCTAGTTTAGTTTTCTGTCTGTTTTCAAAGTGTGGTGTTAATAAATGATGTCAAACTATATCAGCTCTGGGTGTTGGTCTGCCACTCCTTCCGTTCGTGACACTTACCCATAGGCCTATTTTATCACAACCAGTTATAGTTCCTCAGAGGTTACTCCAGCACTGTAGGAAGACCAAGGGAAAGGTTTGCTCTTTCTCGATCGGTCTATATGCTTTCATCACTAAACTGAGTGGTATTTAAACAAAAATGGAGGAACAAAGGGGAAAAAACGGAAGCAAACGGCAGTTCTAGTCAGGAGTCCAGCGGAGGGGATTAATATTTAATGCTATCGATTGTAATCCCTCCCCACATTCACTGCCTTTTCAGTACAGGACTGAAACCTGAGACTTGATGCTGAGGGTGTCCTAAAATGTACACTGTACTGTGGTATAGTTTGGCATAGAGCAGCACTGCTGCCTGTGGTCAGTTAATGGACCAACAGCAGCCTGTTACACTGTAAGCCTGCTTTATAGACTAATTGGGAGACACTTTATTTGGTGGGATTATAAACAGTGGATAAAGCATTATTAGATGCTTGATAGACACTATGCATATGAGAATGTATTAACTATTTATTAAATATGATATATATATACTCTACGATTCATGATAGGATGGCTAATGGACAAAATATGTTATGTTTATTTGCAGTTGGGGGGTGGGGTTACATACAGTGCATTCAGAAAGTTTTCAGACCAATTAACTTTTTCCACATTTTATGTTACAGCCTTATTCTAAAATTGATTTAAATTGTTTTACCTCAATCTACACACAAGTCCCCATAATGACAAAGCAAAAAGGTTTTTAAATGTTTGCAAGGTTATTATTATTAAATATCACATTTACATACACTGAGGCCCAAAAGTTTGTAATATTACTAATTCAAGGGTTTTTCTTTATTTGCACTATTTTTTACATTGTAGAATAAAAGTGAAGACATCAAAACTATGACATAACACATATGGAATCATGTAGTAACCAAAAAGATGTTAAACAAAACAAAATGTATTTTATATTTGAGATTCTTCAAAGTAGCCACCCTTTGCCTTGACCGCTTTGCACACTAATGGCATAGTCATAGACAGGTGTATGTCTGTCCAAATCATGTCTAATCAATTGAATTTACCACAGGTGGACTCCAAATCAAGTTGTAGAAACATCTCAAGGATGATCAATGGAAACAGGATGCACCTGAGCTCAATTTTACAGTCTCATAGCAAAGGGTCTGAATACTCATGTAAATAAGGTATTTTAATTTTATTTTTTTATTTGTCAACATTTCTAAAAACCTGTTTTCACTTTGTCGTTATGGGGTATTGCGTGTAGATTGATAACAAAAAAAAAAAGTATTTGATCAATTTTAGAATAAGGCTGTTACGTAGCAAAATGTTGGTACCTGGGGATCATACTGTGGACAAGCTTATGTACAAGATGCAATCTAATCTGAGAGGCTCTCAGACTTTCAAAGTGGGAATGGTCAATATGAATACGTTCTGGAAGTATAATCCTGACTAATTTGTTCTGAGATGTCTGCAGTTTGTTTTTCATCTTGGGTGCACTATTGTAGCAGGAAACGCATAGTCAAAGTGGTACTGAACAAGAGCCCCTGCCAATGCCAGCATTGCATTTTTATCCAGATTTCTGGAGATTCTTGCCGGAAACCTAGTTTCATGGTTCACTTTGGAGATAACCCTTTCTGCCATGCTCTCCTCTGGCAGATGGTCATCTAACACACATCCAAGTTTACAAGCAGGCATTTTAAAAAACTGTTACCGATTAATGTTATTGAAGAAGGCCACATTTTAGGAGTCCACTGACTACAACCCATCTAAATGTGGACAGTGAACAGGACACATGAGGGAATACACACACATATCTGATGTTTTATTAACAGAGATATCTGATGTTTCTTAACAGAGATAGCTACACAATTCCCACTGGATGCTGACTCCCAGGTGACAGAACTCTCACTCCCTTCCATTTAACCATTGGGTGTAACCACAGTAACCATGGGCACAGCTGAGGTGCACTGACAGTACATGACATGATGCCACATCCAGACCAGAGCCCTTATTCTTAAATCGTCTCAGAGTAGGAGCGCTGATCTAAGAACAGATCCCTTCTGACCATGTTATCTATTGTATTATTATCTATAAAGGAAAACCGATCCTAGATCAGCACTCCTACTCTGAGACACTCAGGAGGACCCAAGTCTCTCTACACTCCCAGTGGGATGTAGTGTAGAGTTTACAATAATAGTTTTGTCTTACCCCATAGTGCTCAATGACCAATCCACTCACATGTTTTCCAAGGATTGAACCAGGCAGAACCCCTGCTCAGCTACAGTGGCAAGCCAGAAGTATGAAACATATTCAAAAGGGATACTCATGATTTAGTGCTAGGCTTAGAGGAAGTGAGAGAGCAACAGAGAGAGGGAAGAAGGGAGAGTGGGAGACATTGAGAGTGCGAGACAGAGGGAGGGGGACAGAGAGAGACAGGGGAGGGGGGGAGAGAGCGAGAGAGTGACAGAGGGAGGGAGAGAGTGAGTGACGGAGGGAGAGAGAGCGAGACAGGGGAGGGGGGAGAGAGCGAGAGAGTGACAGAGGGAGAGGGGGGGGAGAGAGAGTGACAGAGGGGGAGAGAGAGAGGGAGAGTGACAGAGGGAGGGGAGAGAGAGAGAGAATGACAGAGGGAGGGGAAGAGAGAGCTTGGGAAAAGCAAGATATTGAGAGAGGAAAGGAGAGTTTGTACAGACGCATGAGAGAGATTTCACTCAACCATTTTGTAGGCTAATTCAACCTCAGTCATAGCCAACGCGCTAAGCTGGGTGGAACATGCAAATGAAATGCAAGTGAAGTCATTCACTGTTTTGCCTTATTAGTGGTCTCTTACTTGATGCTTTCAAATCTCTCCAACTGTAAGCCCTGAATTGTAATATGGCTAACTGTAGCCAGTCAAGGGGTGAGGGGAGAATCCGACACAGCCTGTCATGTGACGTTCTAAACCCCACTATAACACACTCTGTCATGTGAAGTTCTAAACCCCACTGTGACACAGCCTGTCATGTGAAGTTTGGGTGGCAGGTAGCCTAGCGGATAGAGTGTTGGGCCAGTAACCGAAAGGTAGCTGGTTCGAACACTGGAGCTGACAAGGTGAAAAACCTGTTGATGTGTCCTTGAGCAAGGCGCTTAACCCTAATTTGCTCCAGGGGCTGACCATGTAAGTAGGTGTCATTGTAAATAAGAATTTGTTCTTAACTGACTTGCCTAGTTAAATAAAGGTTAATTAAACATTTGAACTAAGTTCTAAACCCCACTGTGACACAGTCTGTCAGGTGAAGTTCTAAACCCCACTGTGTTATGACACAACTAGCTCAGTACAACAAATCCACTTTCCAGGAAGTACTTTTAAGAGAATCCTCCCTGAACTCCCTTCATAATGAGTGTTGGAGAACATGGGGGCATCTGAGTGTTCAACTGTCGCACAATAACACTTTATGACAGCATCGTCGCTGTGTAGTGATGACTCAGTGTTGATGTCATATTAGAGGCGTTTAGAAGAGAAAATCCCAATGTGTATTAATAGTTTGATAGTTCACCCAAATGACAAATTTACATGTCCAAATCATCTATAAAAAAACTTAATTGAGCTACACAATAAATGGTGGATACTTTAGGATGACTTGGACATTCTAATATCAGTATCATTGACTTGCAGGGCCGGCTCCAGGCATAAGCGACATAAGCGGTCGCAAAAATTATAATTTTGGAACTCAGTCGGTGTCTCAACTTACTGTTGAGAAATAGAGTAGAAGAATGAAAACACAAGGTGGACGTTTTAAATTTGGTTGTGAATCAGCAGTTTTTCTCAATCTGTCAGTCACTGACAGGCACTCAATTAGCCATGTCGGCTAACACATTTTTGATTGATAAGTTAGTCTAGCCGGTTATCTAAACTTGTAGTAACCATGGACGAATACCGACCTGGGGCCCCCCCATTGACTATATTATTCACTCTCACTCAGATATCATTAACATGGCATAAATCATGGCAAAATGTGTATAATTTAAGGAAATTAATTTTAAAACTTAAAAATGTATCTCCGCCGTCAAATCTTGCTTAGGGCCCCAAAAAGGCTAGAGCCGTTGACTTGCATTGTTGCTAAAAAGTTTAGAAACACTGGCCAGGTTAGCAAAACCAAACAATGGATTGCTGTCATACCCAGCGGCGTAGGATGCAGCCCTGCAGCCCCTAAAGCTCGAACACATCATAAGTCATGGCAAAATGTTTAGAATTACAGGAAATTAGCTTTAAAACATATAGAATAATCATTCTATAAATTATATATAATCATACCCTCCATTTTGTTTCCTTTCATTTCCTTGGTTACTAATGTTCTGAAAAGATTGGATAGTAGAGCTGTGACGGTCATGGAATTTTGGATGATTGTAATTGGTCAGACAAATGACTGCGGTCTCTAATAAGTGTTGGAATAGCAAAAAAACTAAAACAAAATAAAAACTTTTTTGATGCACATTTTCTCCTCTCCTCCGCTCCTGACTGCATGTGTTGTGTGTGTGTGTGCTGCTGCTGCATTGTGGGGGGTGTTGTCTAGGCAACATCTTGCTCCAACATCTTGCTTGTTTCAGCAAGGAGCCACAAACCTCCATCATGTTGTTAAGAGTCCAAAACGGACAAATGCCCAGCTGTCCCGTCTTCAGTCAGCTGTTCGTTGCACCAAACAATTGTTGTCTTTTTCACCGGTTATGACGGTTCTTTTTTTAATGACGGTCTTTATCCATAACCGCCAGTTACAAGGTTATTTAATGTATTGGCTCACCCAGGAAAGGAGAAAAGGAAAATAAGGATCATATAAGTATTGGGATTGGGAAAGACACCTTGGCATTTCTAAAAACATTGTATTGGGATTGGGAAAGACTCCTTGGCATTTCTAAAAGCATTGTATTGGGATTGGGAAAGACTCCTTGGCATTTCTAAAAACATTGAAGAGAATGCTGGTGTTTGAAGACTTTCTGATATAAACGATTAGTGATGTTGAGTCATAGCTAAAGTCCCCTTAGCATCAATGAACTTACCTGTGTAAAATTGTGAACAAGGCTCCACACAGTTAATGGAGTTGGTTCTGTAATAATACAAATACATAATGAATATTCTTCTTCTGGTCTATATTTGCACACTGCAACACTATAGCAATGCAATCCATCATAATCGCATTGACCCAATGGACTCAGTGAGAAAAATATGAGTTTCTAGTAATGAATAATTGGGCGAACCAACAGACTACTGCACGTTCAGTGCTATGACACCCTATTCCCTATGTAGTGTCCTAAGGCCCTTAGGCCTTAGTGCACTATATCTTTAATAGGGTGCCATTACGGACAGAATCTATGAACCAAGAGTAAGTGAAGATGGTTGAGTATTGAGTCCTGTTATGAGTTTCTTAACAAGAAATGTAAAAGCGGAGTCATCTTCTTCTCTCTTCTATACACAACCTCTTCCCCTCATTTCTCTATCTGTCAGTCTTAATGTGAACCCACCCTGTGGATGGTTTCTCTAACTCCGCCCACTTCTCTCCCTCTCCATCTAATACCTTTTCTCTCTCCTTCCTTCTGTCTCCCTCGCTCATCCCAACCTAACACACTTCCCCTCCCTCTCTCTATCCCTCCCTCTCTCTAATCCTCCCTCTCTTTCACCCCCTACCTGTCTCTATTCCTCCCTCTCTTTCACCCCCTCCCTGTCTCTATACCTCCCTCTCTCTATCCCTCCTTCTCTCTATCCCTCCTTCTCTCTATTCCTCCCTCTCTCTCCCCCTCCCTCCCTCTCTCTATCCTTCCCTCTCTTTCGCCCCCCTCCCTCTCTCTATCCTTCCCTCTCTTTCGCCCCCCTCCCTCTCTCTATCCTTCCCTCTCTTTCGCCCCCCTCCCTCTCTCTATCCCTCTCTCTCTTTCGCCCCCCTCCCTCTCTCTATCCCTCCCTCTCTCCCTATTCATCACCCTGTCTACTGGTTTGTCACTCTAACATAGCCCAATATATATAACATGAACAACGTATCTTGATTCCTACCCCCATGTATCTTGATTCCTACCCCCATGTATCTTGATTCCTACCCCCATGTATCTTGATTCCTACCCCCATGTATCTTGATTCCTACCCCCATGTATCTTGATTCCTACCCCCATGTATCTTGATTCCTACCCCCATGTATCTTGATTCCTACCCCCATGTATCTTGATTCCTACCCCCATGTATCTTGATTCCTAAACCCATGTATCTTGATTCCTAAACCCATGTATCTTGATTCCTAAACCCATGTATCTTGATTCCTACCCCCATGTATCTTGATTCCTAAACCCATGTATCTTGATTCCTACCCCCATGTATCTTGATTCCTACCCCCATGTATCTTGATTCCTACCCCCATGTATCTTGATTCCTAAACCCATGTATCTTGATTCCTACCCCCATGTATCTTGATTCCTAAACCCATGTATCTTGATTCCTACCCCCATGTATCTTGATTCCTACCCCCATGTATCTTGATTCCTAAATCCATGTATCTTGATTCCCCCCTCCTATCTCTATCCCTGCATTTATATCTCCATCCTTGCTCTCTCTCTCTCTCCATCTCTCTCTCTCGCTCTCTCTCTGGACAGACAGCATTTGCTCTGTGTTGTTTATGTTGTGTACAGTTGGGTCCGGTATTGCTCTTCAGCCTCATGCCCACACTAGTACCCTACCCTATTCCACTCTCCGGGCAGCCACGATGTTGCCATGGCACCAGGTTACAAAATGCTCTGTAATACGTTTTAATAATATGTGTTTATTTTGTATATAATACAGTGTTTATTTATCAGAGGACAGTGCACAATATCCCATAATGACAAATTGAAAACAGGTTTTTAGAATAATTTAATAAAAATAAATAACAGAAATACCAAGATTGAACTCTTTGGCTTGAATGCCAAGCGTCACATCTTAAGGAAACCTGGCACCATCCCTACAGTGAAGCATGGTGGTGGCAGCATCATGCTGTGGGGATGTTTTTCAGCGGCAGGGACTGGGAGACTAGTCAGGATTGAGGGAAAGATGAATGGAGCAAAGTACAGAGAGATCCTTAAAGAAAACCTGCTCCAGAGCACTCAGACTGGGGCGAAGGTTCACCTTCTAACAAGACAACGACCCTAAGCACACAGCCAAGACAACGCAGTCTCTGAATGTCCTTGAGTGGCCCAGCCAGAGCCCGGAATTAAACCTGATCGAACATCTCTGGAGAGACATGAAAATAGCTGTGCAGCTAAGCTCCCCATCCAACCTGACAGAGCTTGAGAGGATCTGCAGAGAAGAATGTGAGAAACTCCCCAAATACTGTTTTGCCAAGCTTGTAACGTCATACCCAAGAAGACTCAAGGCTGTCATCGCTGCCAAAGCTGCTTTAACAAAGTACTGAGTAAAGGGTCTGAATACTAATGTAAATGTGATATTTCAGTTTTTTGGTTTTTATACATTTGCAAAAACTTCTAAAAACCTGTTTTGCTTTGTCATTGTGGGGTGTTGTGTGAAGATTGATGAGGGAAGAAATAATTTCTCCCATGCAATTTATAGAATTTGGGAATTCAATTTGGGAATTGTATGAGAATTTTGGAGATCCAGTGATTGAATGTCTATGTCCTGTGCCGTCCCAGGTCCACCCAGATTAAGACGTACTCATGGGACAACGCCCAGGTAATCCTTGCGGGGAACAAGGCTGATATGGAGGAGGAGAGGGTGGTGTCAGTGGATAGTGGTCGAATGCTGGCCGAACAGCTTGGTGAGTGGACAACTGCGCTGTCAATCATATCATCCTCAAATCAGTACACTCAGAAAGTGACAAAGCTGGAGAAATAGGTTTGACTCAAATATCTTGGGTAAGTGGATGGTTTATTAGAAAGTCCAAGCTGGCATGTCTATTTTTGTAGAAATGTTGAGATTCAGTAATATTTGATGGTAAACTTTTAATGATAACATTACAAACTTTTTACTGGGTTATTTGAGGAGGGTCCAAAAAAGTGATCTGGAAGGTCCAAAAACCGAATGAGGAATATTAAGAAAGGGATCAAGTACTTGTCCCAAATCCTAGTCCGGAAGTCCTAGTCTGGAAGTCCGGAAGTCCAAGTCCGGAAGTTTTACATTTATTGAAAACAGTAACTCTCCCTTAATGTACTCTGAACATTTCATTACTTAAGGACAAAGATTTTATTCTGAAGTTTCCTCATTGTATTGTTGTTAATGGATTTCATCAAACAGCGACGATAGGTTCAATATACTGTGGGTCACACAACAGTGTATGTGGTGTTTAGTTCTTATGATGCAGAATGTTAATGGGGTTACGACACAGCCTGAGCACACCTCTGCCATGTATTGTTAATTAGAGCCTTCACGAGGCTCCTCTATTGCTAGGCCATAATTAAACACTTCTACTTGGCTGACACCGACACACTCCAGAACAGCACCTCACTCAGCCTCTTTCTGATTGGTGGAAAGAGCATAGAAGGGGAATAAATCTGTGAAGCAATAGAATTATAGATATCCAAATATTCTCAAATAGGTCACTGAATATACAAACACACACACACAGAGACGCACACAGAGACGCACACAGAGACGCACACAGAGACGCACACAGAGACGCACACAGAGACGCACAGAAGCAAACAGAGACAGACGCACACAGAGCCAAAACCCTGATATCTCACTTCTCTGCCTGACCCTTTCTATCTCTCAGGGTTTGAGTTCTTCGAGACGAGTGCCAAGGACAATGTCAACGTAAAACAAACATTTGAGCGTCTTGTCGACCTCATCTGCGACAAGATGTCAGACAGTTTAGAGACTGATCCGGCTGTCACCACAGGAACGCCCAACGCTAGGCTAACTGACAACCCCCCACCCTTGCAGCAGCCCAACTGCGGTTGTTAACTAGGAAAATTACAACAACAATCTGAGACGTATGAGATTGCCAAAATATTGTATTATTTCTTTGGTAGATCTGTTATACCTTTAATTGTAATATTCTTCATATCTGACTTAGTCTCATGGATTAAACATTTCTGATGTGCCTAGTACATTTTTTTAGATTTTATTTATGTTTTTCAAGTTGGCTGACACATCATATGTTGTACGTTCACAAAACTGGAAAAATAGACATCTACAGTAATGCCATGTCAGTATGTCATGACCATGAATCAGTAATGCCATGTCAGTCAGTATATTTATCTATTTATTTATATAAAAACATAAATACAGGATCTTATATATACTATATTAACCAGAGAAAATATTCTGTGGTGGTTTTTGGAATGCTCTGCCAATGACATGATGATCTGTGTATGGTTAAGTTGCCAGTTCCTTCTTGCATATCCTGTATTTCTTCCCTCCCTCTATTCCTACACTGTGTGTGTGTCTGTGTGAGCGCGCTAGTGCCACTGTTAAGCATTGAACATTACCGTAACAAATTATTACCTACCTTGCGAAAGTGATGCCTTTCAGAATCTCTTGCCATAGTTAGTTGTTTGTATATTGTTTCATATTTTTACATCGCCACACTAGATATATGAAACCAATGTGATTATCTGTGGTCAGAACCAATGTGATTATCTGTGGTCAGAACCAATGTGATTATCTGTGGTTAGAACCAATGTGATTATCTGTGGTTAGACAGATGCATGGCTTTATTCTCAGGATATTAATAAAGTAGTTTGTTCAGTGACTGTGGATTAGCTGCCATAGTATAACAGTTGTCTAATACTAACATGTACAGTACTGTAGTATAGGTAGGTAGTCATCACAATAATACCTGTGTGGTATTTAACAGTTTACTTTATTAAACAAATGGTACATTTAATGTGGGTGTTAAGTGGTAATGATGACTGCTGTTTGAAAACAGTATGCACCTGTGAGTGCAGAGAACAGTTCCTGACGTGTTTCTCAATGTTATATCTATATACGAGCAACGGTCTGTGTAATACTGCCAACTGGTCAGTCATCTGCAGTAACTTAGACCTAATAATTTCTGCAGTGCGGAATCCATTTTAGGTCATCCTCAGTTGTCAGCAGTAGGTTTCAGTCTGGGCTTACAATGGATGTCCTCAAATGGGTTCCGTACTGCAGTGCTAGGTCCAGTGCTGCAACTGTTAATGAAATGGTCCTACATTAATGGCAGAAAAGCTCATAATCATGCCAGTTCCTGGAACAATAAAGATTGAGAGACACTGTGAGACGTACAGAGAACCCAAGGAGAGGTCCCAGACAACTATTTCAGGGAAGTGAGTCACGGCATCAATATTTCAACAGTCTGACCTGACTTGACTACAGGATTATAAATAAGGAGCCACTTCCATAATTCATACCATCTCATTCACCGGACTTCACCTCAAATAGTTTTTATTAGCCTCCCTTCAAAGAGACACTCCTTCTGACATTATTCACCATTCATTTACGGGAGCTTGTAGTAATGTTTTACTTCTCAGGTAGATTCTCCATGACTTATTATTTTTGTTTTAATCGTTCTAGAAAAGTTATCTTGAAGAAACCAGAGACCGTTATCCTAAATGGACCCCTACGTGCCAATGTGCTAGAAAAAACAAATACAAAGGAAGCTGTTTTTAGGTGTTGTGAGATTATTTTGTGAAAAAGGGCATGTTACTGTTAGCTAGACCAAGTGTCATGCTAAATATTGTCTTGCAGAAAATGCTGCTATCGATTGTTGCAACTTGTGAAAACGGACTGCCTATGAATCGTTGCATTTTCTGCGACAAACAATTTTCAGCAGCACACTTGCGTGAAGTTGTGCCAAATCTATTTCTATATATCTATATCTATACTTATTGTATTGTATTTGTGCATCCTCAGGTCTCGTCTTGAGGTGCAATGGGCCAATAAGTGCAATATTTTAAAAGCCTGTTTCTCTGTGAATAGCCATCTGTCTGTGCCATGCATAACTGTTAGGATCGAATTCCTTGCTTTTTACGAGTAGTGTTTGAGAAGGGGTTCAGTTGGCCAGGGGCATAGTGGAAAGTCTCCTACTTTTGTAGCAGAGAACTTAAGACACGTCCTAATAGTCGAACAAGTCTTCCCAACTGAACCCCAGTGGGCATGATTGTGACGTGTGATAGGAAACCTCTCTAGATGGTTCCGCTACCAAAACAGTTGTCGACAAAGTGGTAGAGAGAATGCTGTACGTGTGAATGAGAGAGAATGCTATGTGTGATTGGATGACTCCCCTTGTACATTCATCCACCTCCCTTGATGAAATATATACTATTTGTTTTTTTATAGACTTCAGCATGTGTAGAGCTTATTATTGTGTTTTCTGGTGCAGTAAGAACAGCCCTCTTAGTATGCGGGTCCCAAGATATTGAAGTGTTCTGTGAACCATCGAGACAGAGATTAAGACTTACCACGGTATATATGCAGTATGGACAGAAACAAGGAAAAACTGGTTAATAACAGGTCACTTTAACCTTTGTTATTTAAGAAGTCATAAACAGCATTGCCATTCCATTCATGATAAACACACACAAAAATAAACAGTGTACTGATCAAATGCTGACCCCTTGACCCCTCTTAGGTTAATTGACACTCTACTATGTACAGTACGGTGTCCTTCCCTTCACCTCTTTGAAACAATTATTTGTGGTGCGCTGCTCCTCGGTCTGGCATTTTCTGCTTTGTGGGCGTGCTCTGCCGTCGCATCTGTTCAAGCGTAACGCCAGCTGCTCACCTCACCGATGTTCTCTGGGACCTTTCCACTGTGTAGCCCAATAGAATTGGAATTCAAGCGGTGAACAACCCTCAAAAGCCTCTCACAAATTCACCATACAACTGCTATATCTAATTTTCTCCTATTGTACATGTCTGTACTGTAGCTCGGAGTGTTTGAATCGGACCATCTCTTCAGCTGTAGAGACACACTGATAGTAATAAAATGTGTCAATGACGTGTCTGGTAAAAAGAAGTCAAGTGGTTTCTTTGAATTCTTGATTTGTATAATAGCTATCCTATAACATAAAATGTTTGCTGTATCTCTTTGAGTCTTCAGATGGACCTAAACTTATAATACATCATTGTACTATTATAGTGACCTATTCTATTTTTCTTGTATGAACTATTCATGAGCTGGATATTTCGTTTTGGTGTATGTGTGTGTGTGTTTTCAAGATGACAATAAAAATATACCAATTGTATTCTTGTGGATTGTTATCATTTCAGTGGTTTCAAGATTGGGGAAAGAAACATGTATGACATACCCAGATGTATGACACACCCAGATGTATGCCATACCCAGATGTATGACATACCCAGATGGTTTCTTTGCCTCACTGGCACAGTAAGTCTGCCATCTGGTGGAGAAGGAAGATAGAAATCAATGTCCCTACACCATATTCTTACTATAGTCTTGCCATATTTTCCTAGTTGTTAGACCATTTTAAATGGTAATGAATGCAAGTCCTTGCAATTTCAGCCTTTTCCCTTCTTGTAATCATATTACTACATACTAATTGTCATCTGAGTTAAGATATCTGTTATTTTACATGGACATATGTTGTTGTGTCAGCATGGCCCTATTGAGTACCACAGTAGAGTCCTAATACCCATAAAACCTAGCGGTAAAACCCGGAAATGGTTCCAATCGTTTTTTCACCATTCATTTTTTGCATCAGTGATTTTAGATCTACTTCATATAAGGTCTGTGTTTCATGCAGGCGTAGCCTGGTGTGACGTTTTGATAACCACGCAAATCTCTCTTGGAGAAGGTAGCTTTCCGACCTCTGTAACCAAGAGGCATCACTGGAGTCGTGTGATAATGTAAGCCATGTTTGCTAGCTTCTAACAAGCAATTTTGGTTAGGTCAAAGACGTTAGGTGCGTATGAAAATTAGCTAGATAACCACCGACTGTAGTTACGTGTACAATGCACGTGCCAAACTAGCATGACAGCAGTGAAATGTTGCCTTTACAAACATCGCATGCAACAGATTTAAGACCTGAATGTAGAACTGCTGATCCCCCTATCACAGTTGGTCCTCCTCAGTAACCTCACGGCAGAGGGTTTAAACTTTCCTCTTGAGAATTCGAATCAGAAGTACAGTCATATAAGCTCCTCGCAACACTTCACCTCTTAAGGCAAAGAGTACCTTAGACTGTCGAGATCATGTAGTTGAGCATTCCAGATAATTCCTCAATCCCAACAGAAATTTCCCATCCACATAGTAGGATTTTAGATGTGCAGATAGACCAAATCCCAGTATATTTTACCATTACTATAGTCAAGTTTGTGGGTTATGGTATTTTAATATAGATGTTTAAGAGAAGTGGCCCTGTACCAGAAAAGGTAGCTCGTCCGCCATGGCAGAAGAGGAAGATCTTCTGTTCTTGTTGATTGGGCAACAAGAACAAACAATGAGGCGTGAGGATTGGGTGGTGAGTATGATAAGCAGTGTGTTTTCTGTCCAGATAAAGATGGTGATACAGCATTGAAAAAGACCCACCACTGACCAAATGTCCCTTTGTTTTCCAGTCCAACAGGAGTGTATCCCTCAGACCATCCGGTGCATGGACATCCTGTGTCAGTGTGAGCCGGTTGTGGAGACTACAGCAGATCGAGCCTGTGGACGGACAGGTCAGTAACTCATTAAATATGATAGAATATTGTGTAAAACATTGAATTTGGTGATGCATAGAAATTGTGACTTTATGTCCCCATTGTGACATATGGAACATCAGGCTCTCCCCACGAGAAGCAGTGCATGATCAACGCCACCCTCTACTGGAACTGATGTACTCTCTGTCTGGGGGTAAGACATAATTGAAACATCTCAGATATAAATTCCCCCTATGCCCATGATATAATGCGATGTGAATTGTGTTGTACTACATTGGCTTCCCTGGAAACAGGTACTTACAGGAGGAGCAATATGAGTCTGTCAGAGGTCGTCACACTGGATGGTAATGGAGGCTTTGGTGGTCCACACAACGAAGAAGCAGGTGTCCCTTCCAGTGATGTGGAGCTGACCTTGGACCTGGTACCATTAAGGATGGTCTTCACTGAGGCTGTAAGACCCTTCCTCCCTTGATATAGAAATAATTTGACTTCACTGCCTCTTCAATGGTAAGGGCCCTTGCACCATAGGGACACTTGACCTCCACCACTGCTGTGGTGCCCACCAGACCATCCAGTGAGGCACCCAGGATCCCAGACCCCGTCACCCAAAGCCCTGACTCCTGCACATCCATCCCTTTAGCCATTTGAATGCGCCATGCCAGCAAGGATTTTATCACTTGACATATCAATCATATAGTGGGAAATATCCTATACATCTGTGAATGCATGTACCACTCTGAATGCATGTACCACTCTGAATGCATGTACCACTCTGAATGCATGTACCACTCTGAGTAAATAAATAGTGTGCCTCTGAAGATTTGTCTCTGGTCATGAAACTACAATACAGGCTGAATGTCTAAAAGTCAATTCTGAATGTCGATAGTTTTATTTGATACATTTTCATCAATGACAACATTCTAGAACTGAGTTATCACTCACTGAAGTCTGGTATCCAGGGTAACCTGGTTAATGACTATATAATTGATTAAGTGGCTCTTTCCTATAGTGGTGACTGCTGTATATAACACATTGTATTGCTAAGATGCTCAAACTTATAGCTGCACTTCTCCACATGGACAGACTTAGTGGTCTTATCCTCCCGGAATGCTCTTATGCTCATCCTTGAAAAATACCATAATGTCTGAAATAGTCACAAGTCGACAAAACTACTAACAATTATCTAGGCTAAGTAAAACAATGATGTTTTGATCTACTGCTTTGCTAACTAGCTAGCTAGCAAGTCTAGTCAGTGGCTAGCTAAGACAGAGAAAGGGGATGGAAGAAGTTCATAGATTGGACACAGGTCTCGGATCGCGCTGGTGAACGGTAGCTTACAGTCTTGGCTAGAGATGACGTGCAGGAGCATCCTGCAGGAATTTGTAGTCTTGCTGAGGTCTTCTCTGTTGCTAATGAGCATTTTTTATTTTTTAAAGTAAATTTAGGCAAATGTATTGTAGTGTAATGATGTGACGTACTGATATAGGATGTCACCACGTCAGTAAAGGGAGCGACTGCTTAGAGAGAGAGCTCCTGAGAGCTCTCGCATTTTTCAACATGTTTTTTACAATAAGATAGTTTTGGAGTTAGATAAACTTGGATTTTTCGGCAGGGACATATACAGGATGGTATCCTCCACAACTTAACCTTAACTCAAGATCAAAACTTGAAACCTACAACCTACCGTTTGGACAATATTTACCTGGGAAATTCTATCAAGGATTTCATTTTCCCAAGCTATTCAGGGGGTGCTCTGGCAATCAAAGTCCTGAGGTCCTGGAATCTGGTACAACTTAAACTAGCACTGAGGTGTGAAGAGAGGTGTTGAATCCTTTGAAGATGTTCAGAGGCCATCCACTGCCATTTTCTTCAAGCAATACTCCCTAACATACCTCCCACGTGTGAAGCGAGAGATCCAGAGGCTTTGAAGCCCCCTCCTGCTGTTCAGAGCCCATTCACTGGCATTTTTCCTCCAGCACACAGGCACTGTTACAATGGCTAGCCCCAAGTTGTTATATATTTAATTTTTTTCTTGCACATTTTTCTATTTTGGCATTTGCCTGATGTCTCATACATGCTTTGTTGACTACGAACTTTCTTTACCCAACCGTTCTTTTCCCACACTCGGGACTCTGACTCTCTATTGGTTACACAGACTTTTGGCCTACCATCCCATTCTAACCACCTCCTGCCGGTTTTGTATTTATGTTACCTGATGAAATTGCTGTACAATATGATCTTGTTGCCATCTGATGCACAATCAGATGTCATACATCAGCACTGCAGAGCTCTCCCTGTCCTATGCAGTGCCTTGATTGTATTAATGTTGAGGATATCTGGTAATGTGCATGTACACCCTGACCCATCTACTGTTGCTACTGTTGCTAGCCCCAATTCTGACTGCTTCACTGATTTCTGCTCTCGTAAAAGCCTGGGATTTCTGCACGTCAACACTAGAAGCTTATTACCTAAAATGGATCAATTGAAAGTGTGGGTTCACAGCTCCAATCCAGATGTCTTGGTCATTACTGAGACCTGGTTAAGGAAGAGTGTTTTGAATACTGAATACCTTTCTACTTATAACCTTTTTCGGCAAGACTCCAAACACCCAGAAAAGGCAACTCTTCTTGATGTTATCCTCAAATAATCTGCAACAAACACTCAAATTGGACAGTTTTATCTCAATCTCTTCATTCAAAGACTCAATCATGAACACTTACTGACAGTTGTGGCTGCTCTGTGTGATGTCTTGTCGTCTCTACCTTCTTGCCCTTTGTGCTGTTGTCTGTGCCTAATAATGTTTGTACCATGTTTTGTGCTGCTACCATGTTGTGTTGCTACCATGTTGATAGATAGATAGATAGATAGATAGATAGATAGATAGATAGATAGATAGATAGATAGATAGATAGATAGATAGATAGATAGATAGATAGATAGATAGATAGATAGATAGATAGATAGATAGATAGATAGATAGATAGATAGATAGATAGATAGATAGATAGATAGATAGATAGATAGATAGATAGATAGATAGATAGATAGATAGATAGATAGATAGATACTTTATTGATCCTACCGGTCAGGTAGTCCGTGACCCAGGAGACTAAGGGTGCTTCCACTTTCATCCTCCTCATCTTCTCACCCAGTAGCAGGGGCTGAATGGTATTGAAGGCACTGGAGAAGTCAAAAAACATAACCCTCACAGTGCAACCTGCGTTGTCCAGGTGAGAGTAGGCCCTCTGCAGAAGGTAGATGATTGCATCATTCACCCCGATGTTGCGCTGGTATGCAAACTGCAGGGGGTCCAGTGATGCACACACCAGGGGTCTGAGGTGAGCGAGGACTAACCTTTCCAGGGTCTTCATGATGTGGGATGTTAGCGCTACAGGTCTGAAGTCATTCAGGACAGTGGGGTGTGCCTTCTTGGGCACTGGGACGAGGCAGGATGTTTTCCACAGCACAGGGACCCTTTCTAGGCTCAGGCTAAGGTTGAAGCGACGCTGGAGTATTCCACACAGTTGGTCAGCAAAGACCCTAAGCACCCTTGGGCTGATTCCATCAGGGCCCGCCGCTTTCCACTGATGTAGTCTCTCCAGCTCTCTCTTCACTTGGTTGGTGGTGAAAGCCAGCCCAGGTGGGGGGGTGGGGGGAAGGGGGGTGTTGAGGGTCAGTCCAGGGGGAGCAGGGGGGGTGTTGAAGGTCAGTCCAGGGGGAGCAGGGGCGGAGGTGGGGTCACTGATTGTCTCAGCAGAGGTGTTGTGAGCAAAGTGGGGGTGGGACAGCCGTGAGGGTGTGTGGTCTGGGGAGCTGGAAAGGAGGTGGACAGGGCCAGTATCAAACCTGTTAAAAAATTGGTTCAGCTCATTGGCTCTGTCCTGGGTCCCCTCCGTCTGCCCACTGTTTGACTTTTTGAAGCCAGTGATATTTCTCATACCCTTCCACACCTCTCTCACCTGGCTCTGCCTCAGCTTGTCCTCCATCTTCTCCTTATACACTCTCTTCCCCTCAGCAATCCGCAACTTCATCTCCCTCAATTTGTCCTTGTCCTTGGCCCTCTCCTTGAAGGCCCTCTTCTTCTCATTCAGCAGGGCCTTCAGGTCGCTGGTGACCCAGGGTTTATTGTTTGGGAAACAGCGTACCTTCCTGGTGGGTACAGTGTTGTCTACACAAAAATTAATATAGTCTGTTATTCAGTCAGTAAGTCCATCGATGTCCTCCCCATGAGCCTCACAGAGCACATCCCAGTCTGTTGTTTCAAAGCAGTCCTGTAGGGCCTCATTCGCCTCCGGGGACCATCTCCTAATGGTCCTGGTGGTCGCAGGCTGCTGTTGGACCATAGGCTTGTAGAGTGGAGTGAGGTGGACAAGGTTGTGATCCGATCTACCGAGGGGAGGGAGTGCAGTGGAGTTGTATGCGTCCTTCACATTAGCATATAACAAGTCCAGAGTTTTATTATTCCTGGTTGGGCACTTCACAAACTGTTTGAACGTGGGCAGCGTTGAAGAGAGAGATGCATGGTTAAAATCCCCCGAAATGGCAAAGAAAGCACTGGGATGCGCTGTCTGTAACCTCACGATAACAGAGTGGATGACGTCATACGTTGTGTTTGCGTCAGCGGAGGGCGGGATGTAAACAATAACAGCAATGGCCGCCGTGAATTCCCTCGGCAAATAGTAGGGTCTCAGGCTAACGGCTAACAGTTCAATGTCTGGGCTACAAAACTTTTCCTTAAGAGTAATATGGTTCGGATGACACCATCTGTTGTTAACTAATAAAGCCAGCCCACCACCCTTACTCTTACCGGAAGAGACGCGATCCCTGTCCGCTCTGATGGTCTGGAAACCGTCGATAGTGACGTTCTCTATGGGGATGTTATCGTTCAGCCAAGTCTCCGTGAAAAGCATTAGGCTCGTTTCCCGATAGACCCTTTGTCCACGGACAAGTCCCACCAGCTCGTCCATCTTGTTATGTAGTGACCTCACGTTGCCCATAATAACAGACGGGATAGCCGGCTTGTACTTGAACTGCCTCCGCTTTGCCTTACATTTCAATCCCGCCCTACGTCCACGGCGTCGCCTTTTCAACTCGTCCGGAATATCAAACTTTTCCCTGGGGAGCAGCAGCGCTGCGTGGGCTAAATCCAGGAGCTGGGCTCTGTTGTAAACAATAACAGTTGACGACTCCTGTCGACGTTCAGCTGCGAAAAAATCCATAAAATCCATAATCCTGAGCTATTTTAGTTCAACTGTAGCAAAATAAAAAATAAAACTAAAGAAAAAAACGAACTAAAACCACAATTTATGCACGAACAACGGGAGCTGCTTAACAGGCGACCACTGAGGGCGGCGCCAAAACGGAATACGTTGCTACCATGCTGTGTTGTCATGTGTTGCTGACTTGCTGTGTTGTTGTCTTAGGTCTCTCTTTTGGTAGTGTTGTTTTGTCTCGTCGCGATGTGTGTTTGGTCCTATATTTTTATTTATTTTTAATCCCATCCCCCGTCCCCACAGGAGGTCTTTTGCCTTTTGGTAGGCCATCATTGTTATTAAGAATTTGTTCTTAACTGACTTAAAGGTTAAATAAAAAAGTTATGTGAAGCTGGCAACACGTACAGTGATGGTATAAAGACATGTTGAAGTTTACGTCTGTCTGGTTGATATTTTTTTTCAGTATCATATCTTAACTTAGCAGAAGTTGTAAGTATAGTAATGAACAATTGCGACGAGGATAACGTTTGAAAACGATAGTTACATCTGAAAAGTGAGTTAGTGTCTTTGAGATGGAAAACACTGCACAAGTTTTACAGCTACAGTGAGCCTGCTACACTAGGTACATGCTGGACCAGATGGCGTTTGAGCAGTTCGCGGATGGTAAAGTATTAACACTGTCCGGTGACGTTGATGCCGTTACTGAACAACGGAAGAGAGCTTTGCTACTACAGATGTGCTCGACATTTTCTCCACACTCGCAGCCACTGGAGAACCAACAGACTACGTCAGGGCTGTGGCTGCGTTAAACGCATACTTCGTGGCACAGGTGAACACAGCATTCGTGAGACAGACGTTTTATCAACTGACACCGAATTCCGGTGAGACAGTTCAGCAATTTGTTACTCGTCTTAGGCAAGCAACTAAAGACTGTAACTTTGCTGGAGATAAGGACAATTAGATTAGAGATGCCATACTGAGCAAGTGTAATATGGAATATGTGTGGCGAAATCTATTGGAGGAGGGCCCTGGGCTAACATTAGCTCGGTCACTTCAGCTAGCCGCACAATGTGAAATAATTGAAGTGCAAATGTCCGCCATGCATGTGAGTACAGATGTTAAAGATAATGAGACCGTGCATCATGTTTTCAAAAAGGAGAGGAAATATCACAAAAACGGGCTGAGACAGAATGCAGAAGGAAAAGACAAATCAGAGAAGGTGTGCTATCGTTGTGGACAGGAAGATAATTTTGCAAAGGACCCTAAAGACCTGCAAGAAATGTAACGGGAAGGACCATTTTGCAAAAATGCGCAAGACCAAAGGTTACTCGAAACAGACTGTGAAATATGTTAATTCAGAGGAACAAAACCGAGACTATACATTTGTAGTAAATGAGAACTGTAACTCAGATAGGATCATGTTCTCAGTGGGAGGGGTCAGTTTATTAATGTTCATTGACTCGAGTAACATAGATGAGAGCACATGGGAAATGTTGAAAGCCAAGAAAATAAGGTGCCGTTCATCACTGACTGATAATAAGCTATATGCATACTCATCAAGCGAGCCATTACCAGTAAAAGGGGTTTTCACATGCCAAATAAAGATACGTTAGGCAAGCGCAGCACACGGGCTGAGTTCACTGTGACATGTGGAAGCGGAGTACCGTTGCTAGGTAAAGAGACTGCCATCAAATTGGGTGTGCTCAAAGTGGGCGTTGACATAGCAGCAGTGACAGATATAAAAACTCAAAGAAAACAGCAATACCTCAAGTTGTTAGAAGGGTGGGTAAGCTAAACACAAAGCTACATGTTGATAAAAACGTGACACCAGTAGCACAGGCCCTTAGGCTTGTACCTTTCCACAGGCGGTAAATCCGGTAGTGGTAGTAGCCAAAACCGGACGGAAACATAAGACTGTGTCTAGACATGAGACAGGGGAACACAGCAATCATACGTGGCAGCTACCCAATCCCCACAGTAGTTGAACTTTTGCAAGGAAAGAATGGGTCTGTCATGTTCAGTAAACTGGATCTTAAATGGGCTTTCATCAATTGGAGCTAACACCAGAGTCGAGAGGCAGTATCAGTATCATGTCAATATTAAACCGATGTGGTAAGATTATGGGTGAATGCATTATTTACTGGGGTTGCTGTAAATGAGAATGTGCTCTCACTCAGTCAACTTACCTGATAAACTTGACTTGTTCCGTTCAGCTCCTAGTGAAGCAAAGGTGCTCAATGGTGAATCTCCAGGGAACTTTGTTCTGGTGCATGTCCAGGGAACTTTGTTCTGGTGCATGTCCAGGGAACTTTGTTCTGGTGCATCTTCCGTGATACAGATTGAATGTAGCCCTCAAATACAGTACATTTGGTAAAAATGGTAAAAAAAAACTTGCATTAAAATTGAGGATACAGATAATCTATTATATCTTCATATATACTGTAGACTCTTGGCCCAGCACTACAGCCCCTTGAACTGCGTCTTGAGGTCTGTCAGTTCCGTTTGTTCATCACAAGATGGCGCTACTGATCAGCAAGCATGGCGAAAACTCAACATACACGTCTCTCGATCACCATCATCTGCTGTGCTTCACTTTTGGTTCATGCCCGTAATGTTGTGACATGCCTTTGATGGCCGCACCGAGTTGCCATCTCACTTCAGACACCAATGTGGCGAATTCTACGATTTTGCTAGGCGTTGTACTGAGGTCACTACATTAGTCTTTAACAGTCCTCCTACATTGTGATCAGATGAAATTAGGAACTATCTCATAATCATTTGTTTTTGTTAATTTAACTCTTGTACTTTAATAAGTCTAGAAATAAAATCACACACAGGTAAAACATGTAGGCATAATCAACCCATGCTTTTATTTATTATGTTGCATATAAAACGTTGTATTTTTCTGCTTTATTTTCACGACTGAGGTTCAAAGCATGATCTACAGTTCCAACCAAGTGACAGTTGGAGAAGAGGTCCATGAAAATACTTTTTTGGATAAAGAACAAATAAAGCATAATTTAAAATTAGTAGTTAAAAGTGTCCCTTTGTATGTCATCAAAAATACAATAATAATTAATAATTAGTAACAATTGGCCACCATCAGGTTTGGTTCAGGGCTGTTAAAATCCTTATTTCTAGAGAGACGCTGCAGTGAGACACTGCATCTCCATCTGGATCATATTTATTGTGGATCATCAACAGGGCTCCATGTCCACTCTGAATATCTCAGGTGTGTAGCTGCAGAAATATAGTTCATCTTCAGTCAGCCAAAGTATCTGGCTATTGCTTTTTCCTAAGAGTAGACTTAGCTACAGTAGACGTGTTTTTACTGTTTTTTCCTAAGAGTAGACTTAGCTAAAGTAGATGTGTTTTTACTGCTTTTTCCTAAGAGTGGACTTGGCTACAGTAGATGTGTTTTTATTGCTTTTTCCTAAGAGACGACTTAGCTAGATGTTTGTATTGCGTTTGACTGCGTCGAATACTGTGTGTAGATCTGGGGAGGTGTGGGTTTCATGACTACAGGAGTGTTTCTACATAGCCTGCCCAGAAACCGCAGCCACAGATTAACAAAGGACAATGAATGTCTTAGCCCTAGCACTTTCTACAGTAGGCGTCAGCACAGAGACCATGTATTGGTTGAAATGCCCTGCACTTAAATGTACAGTCATGTGATAAAGTAAGTACACCCCCTGGAAAATTCTATTTTTTACACATTTGGATAGAAGGATATGTAATCTTTACTTCAACACTATTGACAGATAAAAGGTTACCCAATTTAACAAATCACACAAAAAAACAACAACTTCGAAGTACATAATTCCACTGTACGACGAAAATTCCAGACCACTGGCAAACCCTAACCCTAACCCTAACCCTAGGACAGGTCGTCCCACCAAAGTCAGCCCAAGAGCTGACCGAAATATGACCTCCAATGTAGGCCAGGTTTGTGCAGTCTCTTTCTGACAGTGCACCCATGCACTTCGACATTGATTGTGGCAAGAGAGGCCTGTAGATCCCTTGATGTTACCCTGGGGTTCTTAGAGACTTCTATGAGCATCTTTCGGTCAGCTCTTGGGCTGACTTTGGTGGGACGACCTGTCCTACGTAGTTTGCCAGAGGTCTGGAATTTTCGTCGGACAGTGGAATTATGTACTTTGAATTGCTTGGAAATGGAATGATGTACTTCAAATTGCTTGGGTAGGGTAGGTCTTTTGATCTTTGAATGTGTTACCACACACCCATATGGTTAAGACCAAACCAGACCAATTGTCTTATCTTTATGGAAGGCTGGACCCTCCTACGTTTCTCTCTAATGTTTTCTAATCATTTGCACTTTGGTACAACTAATTATAATTTTTGACATTTTGTGGTGGTAAAGGTCGGGGTGTACTAACTTTGTCCCCATAAGGAAAAGGCATTTTTGTTTATTTTAATTGCTTTTTCAAAATTTTCAACGTTTAAAACAAAATTCCTTTCCAAGGGGTGTACTTACTTTTTCACATGACTGTATGTCTCTCTAAAGCAGATGTAAGAGGAAAAATGTGTACTCACACACACAACCATGTACAGTCGTAGGCACACACACACACACACACACACACACACACACACACACACACACACACACACACACACACACACACACACACACACACACACACACACACACACACACACACACACACACACACACACACACACACACACACACACACACACACACACACACAAACACAAACACAAACACACACACACACAGCCCTGGGGCCAAATACCAGTGGTGTTCAGTTCTCTTTCTCCCTTCCCCTGGGTTGTATTCATTAATGCCCATCGAAGCAAAACGTTTTCTTGTTGGAAAAGATCAGGTAGTCCCTCCCTGTTTCAGTCTGTTTTCTTCCGTTTGGTGACTGGTGAATACAACCCTGGTATAGTTAGGCTCACTCCCCTGGTGCCCCCATGAAAAAGCTCTGAGGTGACGTTTCATTTAATTTCATACACTTTTATCATTTTTGTACAGAAGAGATTTATACATTGGGTAAGTATGGATCATAATAAACATTCTCTCAACAAGAAGTTTTCCAAATACACCAACACCATCGGATGATAGAGTAAGAATCATTTACAGAATGCAACACTACAATATGTACAGCTTAATAAATACATGGTTGTAAACAGAGACAAACAAGAAAAGTCCATTAACAGGTAAGGTCGTCCGGTGAGGCAAGCAAAAAAAAAAAAAACACACAACAAAAAAATGTGTAAAGAAATATACCATTACCCAATAATGAAATGTACATTTTTTTTTACTTTAAAATCCGGATTCAAGTCTTTTCAATGTGGACATTTTTTCCCCATGTCTGACAGAAGTGTTGATTCTAAATATAGTGATTGAAAATATAATTGCAATAGATTGACTATTCTAGTCATTCTATTTCTGTGGTTCTAAGTACATGGTATCACCAGAACAGGAACAAAGGATGTATTTTGCAGTCCACATCATGTTGTTACTACTTGTGTTCTACAGTGCTGTCTTACTTGGCCAAACTGTGATAAAAACAAGGAATCCATTGCAACATCCATGGCAACATCCATGATAACATCCATGGCAACACTATTAACCACCTGCGTCTATATAACGCATTCATAGACCCATAATGGACTATAAGAATGGGCTTTTCCTGGTTAAATAAAGGTTAAATAAAACTTTTTTTTTAAGCATTCATAACAGCTCATAACTCCTTAAATAGCCGTAAGAAGGCTTCATAATGCAATACTGCATGTGACTCAAAGACAGTGTTACCAAATCAATAAATATAAATAAAGAAATATTAAAACCCAACACAGAAACCACTTGACTTAATGGTGTGTGCTGCATTGTGCAAGTCCAGCAGAGGAGGAGGAGGAGGAAGAGGAAGAGGAAGAAGAAGAAGAAGATGAAAATTGGCAAAAATAGAAAAGCAATATAGGGGTTGAAATTACATGTCATCCACATGTAGTCCTCCCCCTGAAAATGACAAATATATTGCAATCTGAAATCTAAAACATAAAGCATCTGCAATTACTGTGCTACTACTTCAATTTAGTGGAATTCTTCTCAAATACCATGGATTATATGGGATTGTGTCCTCATGAGTTATGACATGTATGGAAGAGTCTGTTAATGTTTTTGATGCTAGCAGTACAGTTATATACATGTGCACACACATACCTATGAAGTATTCAAATGTGAAAGGTAGATTTTAAAACTATGCAGGTGATTGTCAATGTCCAATGTGAAATCCCAATAAGACAAAATAATAATAATAATAATAATAATAATAAAAGATCAAAGGCAAATATTGTCAAAGTGTTTGCCAATCTAGTAATCCCGATTCTTATTGGACACTTGAAATAGGCAGATTGTAAAGACGTGGGATGCTGACACATTAGAACACAAAGGACCAGATGCAGATAGCCTTAGCCCATGCAATGCAACCAGGTATACATGTGTTGGAACACTTTAGAATACAGTCACTATTTTCATTTGACAAATATTTTTGCAATACACCCTTGTTATTTGTTTTGTGTAAAACAACATCCGTTTTATCATTAGCTCAAGTCCCTTTGTACTAAGTTTTGAAATGATGAAATGTAGAATATATAACCTGTGTGACTATACGCTAAAGTGTTTATAGAAGCTAACTGAATGGGGGTTATTCATCATCTTTAACAGCTAAGATAAAATGTACCACCTATTTCAAAACAGAGTTAACAATGTGTAGATAGACTGGAGAGTATATTTGGATAGTATATTTGGTTGGGTAAAACTAAATCGCTACATGCCTCATATTCTCAGGATGTTAACAAGACCTAACGTGTCATATTTAAATGGAAACATGGCCTACATATATTATATATTATTATTCAGTTCTTAAGGTCAGTAGTTACCGGCTTCTTTCTGTTTATAAAAAGAGGTGGAACATTTAAAGCTGCAGAAAAGTTACATGAAGAATCCCAAAGCTCTCAAACAGAAAACCACACATGTTCTTCAGATGCCCCTATCTGAAATACCTGGGTGTGAAGATAAAGGATAGCAAAAGAAAGCAGATTGAGTGCAGAGAGCTTAGTCACATCCACTCAGTACAAGCACACATTCCTAGAAAGACCACACACACCATTATGTTGTGACGTAACATATCTCTTCTAAAAAACAATCAAGTTTCAATGGTTGCAATAGATGACAAAGAAGATTTTCAACAAAACATCTCTCTCTCTCTCTCTCTCTCTCTTTCTCTCTCTCTCTCTCTCTCTCCATTAACAAAAGTCATCTACAAAAAGATTTCAGTTTAACTACAATACAAAAACTGAGGAGGTCAAAAAACAGCGTTTTCTACCAGTCTGGTTTCAAGGAAGACTTGAACTTTAGAAAAAAGGTATATTTTAAATCCTCTCGCAAAGTACGTCTTTGTGTGTCTCTCCCTATAATATCCCTCATTGGTTTTTCAGATGGTTTTAGTGGACTGGGGTTCACCTTGCAGTCCAGGGGTCACCTTGCAATCCATCTATCCCCCTATGGCTGTCCTCCCATGATGCTACAGTCGGGACTGTTCCAAGCATCTTGTGTGTTGCCCATGTGCTCAGTCTGGGAGTCAAAGAACACTTCCTGTTTACTTCCTGCATTGACAGGAAGTGGGAGGAGCTAGAGGAGCGATGGGAGGTGGAGGTTGGCCTTTGAACGCTCCCGATAGGCCGAACGAACCAGACGGTAAACAAAAAGGAGGCAAGAAAGTCGACTAAAATATTCCTGAGTGCAAAAGTGTGGAGCTCCAAGGCAGGGAGTCTTGGGGGGAGGGGAGGTGCGGGATCTGTGCCCCCATATCGCCTCCAGGTGGAGTGGAGTGGAGTGAGGAGAAGATTGGGATTGAGGAGTGCAACGTGCGCTTCGGAACTACCGATGACGCCATATCACCATCATTGTGGCGATTACTAGTATTCACCTCGTCGCTTGAGTTGCCGTCGTAACGCAACAGTCTCTCTCTCACAGCTTGGCAACCCACTGCTGCTATGTATCGGCTGCTCTTTGCTCCTCCTCCCCCTCCTCCCCTTCTCCCTCTTCATCCTCCTCCTCCAACTCCGCCATACTTGGTTCCCTGCGTACCGCTTCACCCTCCTCCTCCTCTACCACCACCACCACCTCCTCCTCCTCCTCCTCCTCCGGCTGCTCGTCCAACGGGATCTCGGTGGATTCCGAGTCCTGCGTGCAGAGCGTTTTTGAGTTACAACTATTCTCCTCGTCGTCTTCTGGTTGACTTCCACTGTCTTTCTCCGTGTCAGACTCGCCGTCCTCTTCCAGGGTGAGCTCGAACTGGAACTTGTCCCCTCCGGGGGGACGTCCGCTGCCGTCGTCGGATTCGCCCGGGGCAGGCGAGGGGCTCTGGGGGATGGTGCTCTGGTACCACTCCCGGTTGTCCTCCAGAGTGTCCAGGATGTCCTGAGCATCAGGGTGCACCAGATCAGCCCAGGTCTCCCACAAAGGGTGGACAATGTAGTCGATGAACCCCACCTGGAGAGAGGGAGGATGAAGGATAGGGGAAAATAACATTAATTTCAGCTTGTTGTGCTTAAATAACTTGTCTGGACCGATATTGACTTACTTTGTGTGTGTGTGTGTGATTTTGGTTTTACTATCCTTGTGGGACCAGAAGTCCTCACAAGGATAGTCAAACAAGGATAGTCAAACAAGGATAGTCAAACAAGGATAGTCAAACAAGGATAGTCAAACAAGGAAAATGCAGCTATCTTAGGCTTAGGGGTTAGGTTTAGGGTCAGAGTTACAATTAGGGTTAAGGGTTAGGTTTAGGATTAGAGTTAAGGGGTTTGGGGTTAAGGTTAGGGAAAATAGGATTTTGAGTTGGAATCAACTCAAAATAGTAAAACATTGTGTGTGTCTCTACTCTATTGTATGTGTGTTTGTGATCATGTGTGTGTGTGTGTGTGTGTGTGTGTGTGTGTGTGTGTGTGTGTGTGTGTGTGTGTGTGTGTGTGTGTGTGTGTGTGTGTGTGTGTGTGTGTGTGTGTGTGTGTGTGTGTGTGTGTGTGTGTGTGTGTGTACTGCATGTGTGTACTGTATTTACCTGGCTCTTCTGCACAGAGGCGTTGTGTTTGTCACACATAGGGCTGATCTCCATGCCTCTCTCCCTCTCCTTGTCCCCCTGGCTGAAGAACTCTTCCATAATGCGGTCGGTCCACTGGCGGTACAGCTGCAGGGGCTTGGTAGGGTTACTGAGATCCGCACAATGCACCATGTTCTGGAGGACCTGAGTGTGGGTGAAGAGATAATTTAAATTTTAAACCCCAGTCCTCACATATATACTGAACAAGAATATAAATGCAACATGTAGTTGGTCCCGTGTTTCATGAGCTGAAATAAACGATTCCAGAAATGTTACATACACACAAAAAGCTTATATCTCTAAAATGTTGTGGACACATTTCTTTACATCTCTGTTAGTGAGCATTTCTCCTTTGCCAAGATAATCCATCCACCTGACAGGTGCGTCACATCAAGAATCTGATTAAACAGTATGATCATTACACAGGTGCATATTTTACTGGAACAATAAAAGGCCACTCTAAAATGTGCAGTTTAGTCACAGAACACAATGCCACAGATGTCAAGTTGAGGGAGTGTGCAATTGACATGTGACTGCAAGAATGTCCACCAGAGCTGTTGCCAGAGAATTTAATGTTAATTTCTCTACCATAAGCCGCCTCCAACATTGTTTTAGAGAAGATTGCAGTAAGTCCAACCTGCCTCACAACTGCAGACCACGTGTAACCACGCCAACCGAGGACCTCTACATCCAGCTTGTTCACCTGCGTGATCGTCTGAGACCAGCCACCCGGACAGCTGATAAAACTGTGGGTATGCACAACCAAATAATTTCTGCACAAACTGTCAGAAACCGTCCAAGTGAAGCTCATCTGGGTGCTCGTCGTCCTCACCAGGGTCTCGTCGTCGTAATAAACTTCAGTGAGCAAATGCTCACCTTCGATGGCCACTGCACGCTGGAGAAGTGTGCTCTTCACGGATTAATCCGGGTTTCAACTGTACCGGGCAGATGGCGGACAGCGTGTATGGCATCGTGTGGGCAAGCGGTTTGCTGATGTCAACATTGTGAACAGAGTGCCCCATGGTGGCGGTGTGGTTATGGTGTGGGCAGGCATAAGCTACGGACAACGAACACAATTACATTTTATCGATGGCAATTTGAATGCACAGAGATACCATGTTTCAGCATGATAATGCATGGCCCCAACGTCACAAGGATCTGTACAAAATTCCTGGAAGCTGAAAATGTCACAGTTCTTCCATGGCCTGCATACTCACCAGACATGTCACCCATTGAGCATGTTTGGGATGCTCTGGATCAATGTGTACGACAGCGTGCTCCAGTTCCCACCAATATCCAGCAACTTCGCACAGCCATTGAAGAGTGGGACAACATTTCACAGGCCACAATCAACAGCCTGATCAACTCTATGCAAAGGAGATGTGTCGTGCTGCATGAAGCAAATGGTGGCCACACCAGATATTGACTGGTTTTCTAATCCACGCCCTTACCTTTTTTTTAAGGTACAGTGCATTCGGAAAGTATTCAGACCCCTTGACTTTTTCCACATTTTGTTACGTTACAGCCTTATTCTAAAATTGATTAAATAGTATTTTTTCTTCATTAATCTACACACAATACTCAATAATCACAAAGCAAAAACAGGTTTTTATACATTTTTGTAAATGTATTAAAATGAAAAAATGGACCCTTTACTCAGTACTTTGTTGAAACACCTTTGGCAGCGATTACACCCTCAAGTCTTCTTGGGTATGATGCTACAAGCTTGCTACACCTATATTTGGGGAGTTTCTCCCATTCTTTTTTGAAGATACTCTCAAGCTCTGTCAGGTTGGATGGGGAGCGTCGCTGCACAGCTATTTTGAGGTCTCTCCAGAGATGTTTGATCGGGTTCAAGTCCGGGCTCTGGCTGGGCCACTCAAGGAATTTCAGAAACTCGTCCCGAAGCCACTCCTTCATTGTCTTGGCTGTGTGCTTAGGGTCATTGTGCTGTTGGAAGGTGAACCTTCGCCCCAGTATGAGTTCCTTAGTGCTCTGGAGCAGGTTTCATCAAGGATCTCTCTGTACTTTGCTCCGTTCATCTTTTCCTCGATCCTGACTAGTCTCCCAGTCCCTGCTGGTGAAAAACATCCCCACAGCATGATGCTGCCACCAACATGCTTCACCGTAGGGATGGTGCCAGGTTTCCTCCAGACATGACGCTTGGCATTCAGGCCAAAGAGTTCAATCTTGGTTTCATCAGATCAGAGAATCTTTTTTCTCATGGTCTGAGAGTCTTTAGGTGCTGTTTGACAAACTCCAAGCGGGCTGTCATGTGGCTTTTACTGAGGAATGGCTTCTGTCTGGCCACTCTACCATAAAGGCCTGATTGGTGGAGTGCTGCAGAAATGGTTGTCCTTCTGGAAGGTTCTCCCATCATGAAATTTCCCCCCCGGGTGATCAATAAAGTACCTATCTATCTATCTATCTATCTATCTATCTATCTATCTATCTATCTATCTATCTATCTATCTATCTATCTATCTATCTATCTATCTATCTATCTATCTATCTATCTATCTATCTATCTATCTATCTATCTATCTATCTATCTATCTATCTATCTATCTATCTATCTATCTATCTATCTATCTATCTATCTATCTATCTATCTATCTATCTCCACAAGGGCTATCCGGAGCTCTGTCAGAGTGACCATTGGGTTCTTGGTCACCTCCCTGACCAAGGACCTTCTCCCACGATTGCTCAGTTTGTTTGGGTGGCCAGCTCTAGGAAGAGTCTTGGTGGTTCCAAACTTCTTCCATTCAATAATGATGGAGGCCACTGTGTTCTTGGGGACCTTCAATGCTGCAGACATTTTCAGGAACCCTTCCTCAGATGTCTGCCTCGACACAATCCTGTCTCGGAGCTCTACAAACAATTACCTTATATAGACAGGTGTGTGCCTTTCCAAATGATGTTCAATAAATTGAATTTACCACAGGTGACTCCAATCAAGTTGTAGTAACATCTCCAGGATGTTCAATGGAAACAGGATGCACCTGAGCTCCATTTCGAGTCTCATAGCAAAGTGTCTGAATACTCATGTAAATAAGGTATTTGTTTTTTTTATTTGTAATACATTTGCAATCATTTCTAAAAACCTGTTTTTGCTTTGTCATTATAGGGTATTGTGTGTAGATTGAGGAGATTATTATTATTTTTTAATCAATTTTAGAATAAGGCTGTAACTTGACAAAATGTGGAAAAAGTAAAGGGGTCTGAATACTTTCCAAATGCACTGTATCTGTGACCAACAGATGCATTTCTATATTCCCAGTAATGTGAAATCCATAGATTAGAGCCAGATGAATCTTTGAAATTGTTGCATGTTGCGTTTATATTTTTATTCAGTGTACAGTCGTGGTCAAAAGTTTTGAGAATGACACAAGTATTGGTCTCCACAAAGTTTGCTGCTTCAGTGTTCTTAGATCTTTATGTCAGTAGTTACTATGGTACACTAAAGTATAATTACAAGTAAGTGTCAAAGGCTTTCATTGACAATGACATTCAGTTTATGCAAAGAGTCAATATTTGCGGTGTTGACCCTTCTTTTTCAAGACCTCTGAAATCCGCCCTGGCATGCTGTCAATTAACTTCTGGGCCACATCCTGACTGATGGCAGGCCATTCTTGCATAATCAATGCTTGGAGTTTGTCAGAAGTTGTGGGTTTTTGTTTGTCCACCCACCTCTTGAGGATTGACCACAAGTTCTCAATGGGATTAAGGTCTGGGGAGTTTCCTGGCCATGGACCCAAAATGTCTATGTTTTGTTCCCCGAGCCACTTAGTTATCACTTTTGCCTTATGGCAAGGTGCTCCATCATGCTGGAAAAAGCATTGGTCGTCACCAAACTGTTCTTGGATGGTTGGGAGAAGTTGCTCTCTGAGGATGTGTTGGTACCATTCTTTATTAATGGCTGTGTTCTTGTGAGTGAGCCCACTCCCTTGGCTGAGAAGCAACCCTACACATGAATGGTCTGAGGATGCTTTACTGTTGGCATGACACAGGACTGATGGTAGCGCTCAACTTGTCTTCTCCGGACAAGTGTTTTCCGGATGGCCTAAACATTCGGAAAGGGGATTCAACAGAGAAAATGACTACCCCAGTCCTCAGCAGTCCAATCCCTGTACCTTTCGCAGAATAACAGTCTGTCCCTGATGTTTTTCCTGGAGAGAAGTGGCTTCTTTGCTGCCCTTCTTGACACCAGGTCATCCTCCAAAAGTCTTCGCCTCACTGTGCGTGCAGATGCACTCACACCTGCCTGCTGCCATTCCTGAGCAAGCTCTGCACTGGTGGTGCCTCGATCCCGCAGCTGAATCAACCTTCGGAGACGTCCTGGCGCTTGCTGAACTTCCTTGGACGCCCTGACGCCTTCATCACAACAATTGAACCTCTCTCCTTGAAGTTCTTGATGATCCGATAAATGGTTGATTTAGGTGCTATCTTACCAGCAGCTTCCAGTCTGTTATTCTGACTCAATCAGCATGACAGAGTGATCTCCAGCCTTGTCCTAGTCAACACTCTCACCTGTGTTAACAAGAAAATCACTGACATGATGGCAGCTGGTCCTTTTGTGGCAGGGCTGAAATGCAGTGGAAATGTTTTTGGGGGATTAAGTTCATTTTCATGGCAAAGAGGGACTTTGCAATTAATTGCAATTCATCTGATCACTCTTCATGACATTCTGGAGTATATGCAAATTGCCATCATCAACACTGAGGCAGCAAACTTTGTGGAGACCAATACTTGTGTCATTCTCAAAACTTTTGACCACGACTGTATATACACCTATAAAAGAAGCAACGGTTAAAATGTCAACTGCAAACCTCTGGCATCATACTCCACATAAAACAGAGAGAGAGAGCGAGAGAGAGAGCGAGAGCGAGAGCGAGAGCGAGAGCGAGAGCGAGAGCGAGAGCGAGAGAGAGAGAGAAGCAGATAAAAAGATGGAGGGAGGGAGAGGAAGAGAGGATCAGGTAAAGATGTATTTTTGTGGTAACTGAAAATATGTATTTTTAGAGTCAGTATGCGACCAGACCATGACGCTACACAAAAATAATACATTGTTGCAATCAGTTTTGGCTGCAGGGGGTCCGTATATGTAGTAGCAGTAGCAGCCTACCTGTATTCTGTCATTGTAGTTATCCAGTAGTAGCACTCCAGAGCTGGTGACTTTCTTAGTCTCCACCATGGTCTTCAGGTCAGCCAGGAGATTCATGTGCTTGGACATGTCAGTAGCTAGTACCTACAGAGACAAACAGCAACACGTTGGATTAGTTCAATTGGGTGCTATGCTGGAACTTACTCATTCACTCATTAGATAATTAATTAATTCATCGATTCACTTGATAAATTTATCCATCTATTTATCCAACCATCCATCCATCCATCCATCCATCCATCCATCCATCCATCCATCCATCCATCCATCCATCCATCCATCCATCCATCCATCCATCCATCCATCCATCCATCCATCCATCCATCCATCCATCCATCCATCCATCCATCCATCCATCTATCCATCCATCCATCCATCCATCCATCCATCCATCCATCCATCCATCCATCCCCTCACCATGTCTATGACCATCTTCCTGAGGGACTGCCGTTGTTTTTTGGTCAGGTTCTGGAATATGTCACAGTTCTCTTCCTGCAGCAGCTTGAATCCCACAGCCAGGTGGTGATTCTCCAGGACTGACGAGTCGTTGTACATGAGGGCCAGCTCCGAGTCTGGAGGGAAACAATACCAGCACATGGTTAGGAAGCTGTTTCTCAGACGCCCTTTTGAATATTATAGTAAGATACTTTTCCAAGGTAATATTTTTTAGGTATTTATATTGAAGCATATACATTTTGGCGAGTGTGTGTATATTTGATCTGGTATTCCTCTCTTGATCTCTTTCTACACGTTGCACACTGAATAAGTGAATAATGTGAATAAAGTCAATAATGGGAAGATGGGAATAAAGTGAATAATGGGAATAATGGGAATAAAGATAATAATGTGAATAAAGTGAATTATAGGAATAAAGTTAATAAAGGGAATAAATTGAATAAAGTGAATAAAGTGAATATAGTGATTAAAGTGAATAAAGTGAATAAAGTTAATAATGGGAATAAATTGAATAAAGTGAATAAAGTCAATAATGGGAATAATGTGAATAATGTGAATAAAGTGAATACTGTGAATAAAGTGAATATAGTGATTAAAGTGAATAAAGTGAATAAAGTTAATAATGGGAATAAATTGAATAATGGGAATAAAGTGAATAATGTGAATAAAGTGAATAATGTGAATAAAGTGAATAATGTGAATAAAGTGAATAATGTGAATAAAGTGAATAAAGTGAATAAAGTGAATAAAGTGAATAATGTGAATAATGGGAATAAAGTGAATAATGTAAATAATGGGAATAAAGTGAATAAAGTGAATAAAGTGAATAATGTAAATAATGGGAATAAAGTGAATAAAGTGAATAATGTAAATAATGGGAATAAAGTGAATAAAGTGAATAAAGTGAATAAAGTGAATAATGGGAATAAAGTGAATAAAGTGAATAAAGTGAATAATGTAAATAATGGGAATAAAGTGAATAAAGTGAATAATGTAAATAATGGGAATAAAGTGAATAAAGTGAATAATGTAAATAATGGGAATAAAGTGAATAAAGTGAATAAAGTGAATAATGTAAATAATGGGAATAAAGTGAATAATGGGAATAATGTAAATAATGGGAATAAAGTGAATAATGGGAATAATGTAAATAATGGGAATAAAGTGAATAATGGGAATAATGTAAATAATGGGAATAAAGTGAATAAAGTGAATAAAGTGAATAAAGTGAATAAAGTGAATAATGTAAATAATGGGAATAAAGTGAATAAAGTGAATAATGTAAATAATGGGAATAATGTAAATAATGGGAATAAAGTGAATAATGTAAATAATGTAAATAATGGGAATAAAGTGAATAATGTGAATAATGTAAATAATGGGAATAAAGTGAATAAAGTGAATAATGTGAATAAAGTGAATAAAGTGAATAATGGGAATAATGTAAATAATGGGAATAAAGTGAATAATGTAAATAATGTAAATAATGGGAATAAAGTGAATAATGTGAATAATGGGAATAAAGTGAATAATGTGAATAAAGTGAATAATGTGAATAAAGTGAATAAAGTGAATAAAGTGAATAATGTGAATAATGGGAATAAAGTGAATAAAGTGAATAAAGTGAATAAAGTGAATAATGTAAATAATGGGAATAAAGTGAATAAAGTGAATAAAGTGAATAATGTAAATAATGGGAATAAAGTGAATAAAGTGAATAAAGTGAATAATGTAAATAATGTGAATAAAGTGAATAAAGTGAATAATGGGAATAATGTAAATAATGGGAATAAAGTGAATAATGTAAATAATGTAAATAATGGGAATAAAGTGAATAATGGGAATAATGGGAATAAAGCTTCATGGCTACCTGACAAATTTGAAGTTTTTCCTTTTTTATAACCGTTTAATCGATCTTCATTTAGCATATTTACCAACTTCTTAGTTGGTAAACATTAATAACACTATGCCATCTGACGTTAATTGCAGTCACTGTACTCATAACATACAGGAAAACTATCGCCTTACACAATCGTTAGGCAAGGGCAATTTAAGTGTAGGAAAGGATGAAATCGCGTCTGTGCCACCAGTAAGTACTGATTGGCTGATTTGGTTTTCCCATGATGTCGAGCAAAGAGGCACTGAGTTTGAAGGTAGGCCTTGAAATACATCCACAGGTACACCTCCAATTGACTCAAATTATGTCAATTAGCCTATCAGAAGCTTCTAAAGCCATGACATAATTTTCTGGAATTTTCCAAGCTGTTTAAAGGCACAGTCAACTTAGTGTATGTAAACCTCTGACCCACTGGAATTGTGATATAGTGAATTATAAGTGAAATAATCTGTCTGTAAACAATTGTTGGAAGAATTACTTGTGTCATGCACAAAGTAGATGTCTTAACCGACTTGCCAAAACTATAGTTTGTTAACATGAAATCTGTGGAGTGGGTGAAAAATGAGTGTATGTAAACTTCCGACTTCAACTGTACATGATGTATATACACCGAGTATACCAAACATTAGTTGACCGTTATAGCTTTCACATGGATTCACCTGGTCAGTCTATGTAATGGAAAGAGCTGTATCCTTAATGTTTTGTATACTCAGTGTACTGTATGTGAACGGTACATGTTAAATATTGGGGGCATCCTGGGATGTGTTTTTGTATGTTATTGTTGAAAGAGCAAGTTATTTCCAAGCTATAGATGAATCTACAGCCATCAACATACTGTTGTCCTGCACATCTAACGTGCTTTCTTGCGTCTATCGTCAGAATAAACACCAATCAACTTGGATCGCTGTCTGGACAGTCGCTGGCTGGACAGTTAAATACAGAACGCAAGAGAGTTAGGAAGTACGATCACATCTGTTACACTGGTGCCGAGACCAGTCTTCTTGTCTTCGCTGGACAACTGTTACACGGCATCCGAGTGGCGCAGCGGTCTAAGACACTGCATCTCAGTGCAAGAGGTGTCACCACAGTCCCTGATTCGAATCCAGGCTGTATCACAACCAGCCGTGATTGGGAGTCCCATAGGGCGGTGCACAATTGGCCCGGCATTGTCCGGGTTTGGCCGTCATTGTAAATAAGAATTTGTTCTTAACTGACTTGCCTAGTTAAATAGAAAATAATTTATATTAAATAACACTGGTACCGACACCAGTCTTGTTGTCTTCACTGGACAGCTGTTACACGCACACACAGCTTCCAAAGGGTGGGTCCAATTCATTTGTTGCCTTGGCGGCTAGGCTAATACATGTTATGTCATATGAGGATTGCATAACTGAGGAGGATTAAAATCAGTTCAATCTGCCTAGAGGACAGACAGTCCAATCCGACATTGTATAATCTTATACTAAGAATTAGGTTTCAATAAGAATCCAATCACCCTTCATTCTATCTACAGTACCACTTAGGTTGAATTTAGTAAATTTGTCTTGCAACTATATTGTCATTGTCACACCAAACGTGTTCATGTCAATGTTCTTAGTAGTATGATATACAGCACATACAGATCTGGGACCAGGCTTCATGGCAGATAACTGTATGTATTCTATATATTCTATGTATTCCATGTATTCTATGTTTTCCATGTATTCTATGTATTCCATGTATTCCATGTATTCTATGTATTGCATGTATTGCATGTATTCAATGTATTCCATGTATTCCATGTATTCTATGTATTGCATGTATTGCATGTATTCCATGTATTGTATGTATTCCATGTATTCCATGCATTCCATGTATTCTATGTATTCCATGTATTCTATGTATTCCATGTATTCTATGTATTCCATGTATTCTATGTATTCCATGTATTCCATGTATTCTATGTATTCTATGTATTGCATGTATTCTATGTATTGCATCTATTCCATGTATTCCATATATTCTATGTATTCCATGTATTCCATGTATTCTATGTATTGCATGTATTCTATGTATTGCATGTATTCTATGTATTCTATGTATTCCATGTATTCTATGTATTCCATATATTCCATGAATGTTATGTGTTCTATGTATTCTATGCATTCCATGTATTCCATGTATTCCATGTCACATTTCTCAAATGATGCACAGTACATTTTCCACCTTCTTTATAAGATGGATTCATGACTAAGTAGCTCTGGGGCTGCTAACCCAGTCAGGGAGTGTCTGTCCACACACACACACACACACACACACACACACACACACACACACACACACACACACACACACACACACACACACACACACACACACACACACACACGCACACACGCACACACGCACGCACGCACGCACGCACACGCACACGCACACGCACACGCACACACAGACACAGACAGACTTGTCTTGGAATCATAGAAGTCTCTGTCTCCTCCACAATGACCTCATGTAGAATCATCGCCTCCTATCTGAATGTCTAATGAGGGGGATTCCCCGCAGGGAGGTGGATCCAAGTGTGTGTGTGTGTGTGTGTGTGTGTGTGTGTGTGTCTGTCGGTCAGTCTGTCTTCTCTACATGTGTGCCAGTATGTTTGTGTGCACACGCATGTGTATGTATGCGGGGGATTAAAAGAGAGTTTATGAAATGCACCAGTGTTTCGGCAGCAAACCCTTCTGCCACTCACTACGTGTGTAAAATAATCAGTCAAACCCAGAAGAGAGAAGACCATGCCACCGACATTAGCACTGTGATAAAGCAAACAGTACGGCATGGAAGGCAGAAAAGATCATAACTGCACAGCATTGGAAAGGCCACTCACTGGTGCTGATGAGAAACTGGTTGGAGACCCCAGGGTGGTCGACGTCATGAATAGCACTGGCAAAGATGGCAGCTAGGATCTCCAGGTCTGTGAACACAGCCTATGAAGAAAAGAGGTGGGATAATATACATGAGCAGCACGTCAGAACAAAAAGGTTAATACAATCTGACGGTATGATCTTCACTATTTGTCAAAACCAGGGTAATGTTCAAAATGGAAGAAAACTGCTTGAAACAGAGAGCAACTATCTGGACTTGTCTAATAAGAAACGGCAATTTTTGTTATTTGTTGCTAAATGTTTTAAAAACGTTTTCTATTGCCTGCCCTAATGAACACAACTCAGGTTACATTTAAAGACAGTTTTAAACAAGACAAATATAAAAACAAATATAATTAGTGTATGTTTAAAACTCATAATATTAACAAAACATAAGCCAAAAAGTAAAAAGACGGGGCCATATTAACAGCACTGTATCAAATCCTCCCAACAAAGGTTCCCCCCATAAAGCGACAGAGATGGTACATTCCCCTACCTCTAGAGCAGGTGTGGACAGCAGCACGTGAGTGGACTGGGTGACATCAGCAGCATGGATGTTATTGTGATAGGCTACATCGCCGTGGTAATGGTCTTCTAGAGTCATCAGGTAGGTTATAAAGGTGTCTAATGGTATTTTAAATGTTTTTAATAAATCTCTTTCCTGAAAATGAGAGAAAAATGTGATACTGTCAAAACGGGAAGTTAGAATAACGGCGCAACTGACTGCTATTCACACATCCATTTACGCACACGCACACATATAGTTAGCTGTATATATTCCGGCAAGGTAAAACAACTGTTTTTATAAAGGTTTTTATATTTCTATAAACATCCTCACCTGGAAAATTGTGTACATCATGACTGTTAAAGGCCGGTTTCCTGAAAGCTCAGTGACTTTAAAAAGATTAAGGCCCCATTTATTGATGTCCTCAAGCTCCTGAAATCAGACATCAAGGCCATTATAGACACACCACTTTCACCCAAACACATAATTAGGAGACAGTACACAGTGTATATCTACTGAACACAAATATAAACCCAACATGCAACAATTGAAAAGATTTGACTGAGTTACAGTTCATATAAAGGAAATCAGGCAATTGTTGGTCACAGATCAGTTAAAGAAAGGGGCGTGGATCAGAGAACCAGTCAGTAACTGGTGTGGGCACCATTTTCCTCATGCAGCGTGACATCTCCTTGGCATAGAAGTTGATCAGGCTGTTGGTTATGGCCTGTGTTGTCCCAGTCCTCTTCAATGATTGTGCGAAGTTGTTGGATGTTGGCGGGAACTGGAACACGATGTCGTACACGTCGATCCAGAGCATCCCAAACATGCTCAATGGCTGACGTCTAGTGAGTATGCAGGCCATGCAAGAACTGGGACATTTTCAGCTTCCAGCTATTTTGTACAGATCCTTGCGACATGGGGCCATGCATTATCAGACTGAAACATTGGGTGATGGCGGCGGATGAATGGCATGGTATCTCTGTGCATTCAAATTGCCATGGATAAATGCAATCGTGTTCGTTGTCCATAACTTATGCCTGCTCATACCATAACCCCACCACCATGGGGCACTCTGTTCACAATGTTGACATCAGCAAACCGCTTGCCCACACAGCGCCATACACGTGGTCAGTATATATATTTACACATTTTACATAACTTAAATTATATCAGGCATAAGCTGGAATTCAATCAAAACGGCATTGTAGGTAAATCCGTACTGTCTGGGGATAAATAACGTAAATATGTATGAGACAATGTCTGTAGCACAGTCTAACAACTGACAACTGAGGTCTAACAGTCTGACAACTGACAACTGAGGTCTAACAGTCTAACAACTGAGGTCTAACAGTCTAAAAACTGATGTCTAACAACTGAGGTCTAACAGTCCAACAACTGACAACTGAGGTCTAAAAGTCTAACAATTGACAACTGACGACTGAGGTCAAGCAGTCTGACAACTGAGGTCTAACAGGCTGACAACTGAGGTATAACAGTCTGACAACTGAGGTCGAACAGTCTGACAACTATGGTCTAACATCTGACAACTGAGGTCTAACAGTCTAACAACTGAGGTCTAACAGTCTAACAACTGAGGTCTAACAACTGAGGTCTGACAATCTGACAACTGATAACTGAGGTCTAACAGTCTGATAACTGAGGTCTAACAGTCCAACAACTGACAACTGAGGGACAAAAAACTAAAGCCATTATCATCCTAATAATAGGGTATATCTGCACAGCTACTTCACTACTTTTTAGCATTGGGTGTTTACACAACATTGCTTGTTTGATTGAATCCAGCCCATCTCCCTTGTTTCCACATGCCAATCAGCAAACCACTGTGGTGTAACATTACAGAGGTGACCCTTTAAGGCATCCTATCACCTGTATCTCAATAGAATCAATGTAGTCCTCATCACTGTGTGGGACATCTATTACCGCCAACTTCATTGAATACATTTCAGAGTAAATCTCGATCGGTGATGAGTGCTAGAAGTTTAATAAGCACTAGAACATGGTCTAGCTTTGGTGTTAATCTCTAGCTAGCTTTGACGGTGCGGCATTGTACTATAAACAAGGATCAGTGGGATAACAACTAAAATTCAAATATAATGACATACAATGAAGAGGCCCGGGTCAGGCTGCTCTTCACCTTGGGAAAAGTCACAGGGATTATGTAGCTATGTAGAGGTTAAGTGCCTTGCTCACGGGCACAACGGCAGTAATTCCTAGTTAATACCAGATAAATCATTGACTTTATTCTGTTAAACAGAAGCGTGCCGTGATGATCAGACTGGTTCTGTACGCGTTTGTTTAACCTTCCGGTACGTCGCTCTAGCTGAGAGAAACTAAGAGCGTCTGTCAAATGACTCAAATGTCCATATAAAGTCAAAAGGCTCCTTCACCGTAGCCAGCTGGTCCTCTGTGTCAGTCTTGACCCCGAAGCGGGGTATATTAGAGTTGGAGAGGCTGGTGCTGTGTTGCAGCTTCTTGACGCCACTGATCTGACACATGGGCTTGGCGTTCTTCTTGTCCGTCCTCTCCTTCTGTGTCTGTGGACACGGCATCTCCACGTCATGCTGCTTGTCTGGGGGAAGTAGGAGGGAATAGATAGAGGAGCGTTAGACAATGCAAAGTTAGTTTTTTGGGGGACCTTGGAGACTGGGGACTGTTTGGGGACATTGGAGACTGGGGACTGTTCGGGGACCTTGGAGACTGGGGACTGTTTGGGGACCTTGGAGACTGGGGACTGTTTGGGGACCTTGGAGACTGGGGACTGTTTGGGGACCTTGGAGACTGGGGACTGTTTGGGGACATTGGAGACTGGGGACTGTTTGGGGACATTGGAGACTGGGGACTGTTTGGGGACCTTGGAGACTGGGGACTGTTTGGGGACCTTGGAGACTGGGGACTGTTTGGGGACCTTGGAGACTGGGGACTGTTTGGGGACCTTGGAGACTTGGGACTGTTTGGGGACCTTGGAGACTGGGGTCTGTTTGGGGACCTTGGAGACTGGGGACTGTTTGGGGACATTGGAGACTGGGGACTGTTTGGGGACCTTGGAGACTGGGGACTGTTTGGGGACCTTGGAGACTGGGGACTGTTTGGGGACCTTGGAGACTGGGGTCTGCTTGGGGACCTTGGAGACTGGGGACTGTTTGGGGACCTTGGAGACTGGGGACTGTTTGGGGACCTTGGCGACTGGGGACTCTTTGGGGACCTTGGAGACTTGGGACTGTTTGGGGACCTTGGAGACTTGGGACTGTTTGGGGACCTTGGAGACTGGGGTCTACTTGGGGACCTTGGAGACTGGGGACTGTTTGGGGACCTTGGAGACTGGGGTCTGCTTGGGGACCTTGGAGACTGGGGACTGTTTGGGGACCTTGGAGACTGGGGACTGTTTGGTGACCTTGGAGACTGGGACTGTTTGGGGACCTTGGAGACTGGGTACCTGACTGAATTTTCAGGAGCTAGAAACATAAGCATTTCGCTGCACCCGCTATAACATCTGCTAAACTGTATGCAACAAATAAACTTTGATTCGACTTGTACTTGTTGTTATAAGTACTGAAAATAATACAACAGCAAGGTCAGTCAGTCTTACCTAAGAAGGTGCTGGAGATGAACTCAGAGACCTGGTTCCCTGAGCGACTCATCTCAGACAGGTGAGACAGCTCCCTGTTCAACATCCTCTTGAACTGGACACAGACAGTGAGTAAGTGAGTGAGAGCGAGAGAGAGAGAGAGAGAGAGAGGGGGGAGAGAGAGAGAGAGAGAGAGAGAGAGAGAGAGAGAGAGAGAGAGAGAGAGTCGGAGAGAGAAAGGGAGAGAGAGAGAGAGAGAGAGCGAGAGAGAGATAGAGAGTTACTCCAATGCATACATGACATTGTGCACAATATAAATGGTCAACAATAACAGACTTCAATGTTGCTTTTGATCTCCATGAGACTTGCTTAGACGGACTATGATGATATTACATTTTTTTGTCATTATCGTATGTTTTTACCATGCATTATGAAGTTCAGGCATTTTCAGCAGACTCTCACAGATACTGCAAACATAGTTCAGATAGTATGTCTTGTCTGATTTAAGGATGAGGTTCTGCGCAACTATTCTTTTTGCCTTATTTCACATACTATTTCACAAACGACTTGAGTGGTGATACATCTTTCATGTTTGAGCAAAACAATTTCCATTTGACTTTGCGAGAGACGAGTAGGCTGCTCGTCCTCAACAACAAAACAGCTAAATACGTCAATCTACCCACAGCACAGCAGAACATTTGCATAAACAAATCCATACAATATGGCTAACAAATTCTGACACAATGCTTGAGGTGGAAATATGACTAGTTCCTGCACTAGTACTGTTATCTCCAATCTCTCTTACTGTACATACATCACAGATCACCACATCACAACGATGTCACATTACCCTTTGAAGAGAACACTTTAACAAACCAGTAAAGTAAACCCTTCTCTCAAGAGATTGGAACAAACACTGAATGAATAGACATAATCCAAAGGCAGCCAGGAGAACCTACAAGCTTTAACGTAAGCTTTGCTATTTGGGTTGTTTTCATTACGGCAAACGATGGAAAAGATTATTATTATTGGACCAGGTAGTTCAGGTAGTCTCTCCCTGTTTAGGTCTGTATTCTTCCATTTGGTGCCTAATGAACTCAGCCCTGAATTTTATTGAATTCAAAATAAGCATCATGGACACCATACCTTTATGTATCCCCATGACACAGAACTTAAGTAGTTTGCCTCCGGCATTTTCGACGCAGTCAATCAAATGTAAAGAGTCCGAAAAATTGATAGATCCAAAACAAGTACACAAAAGGTTTCCCTCAAATCATCGTTATACAATCAATCATGACATCATCCATATGGTAGTGTCCCCAGGGCCTTCATAGCATAATCCACTAATTCATCCCAGGCAAATAAAGGCAAATAATCCCAGGGGTTAGTAACAATATTGGATACAGAAGGAGCAAGATAGGAGTGTCCAAAAAAACCCAAAGAAATCACTATAATCTAGGCATGGCTATAAAATGTATTATACAATTTTATCAATAACAGTGTCCATGTCACTGAAAAAGCCAATGCGGAGTAACAGGATAGAACGTGTCCGACGGGTCCGTAAAACAAGTATCTACATTAGAAGGACACTAGTCAGCTGCTTCTCCCACTAGCTTGGCTATGGAGACGACGCCGAGGAAGATTGCACTCCTGTCAACACTTGTCTGGGTTCTCACCCAATCGGCCGCCGCTGAGGGCGAACCAATCAGCAGCCATCGAGACCAAATGGAAGCGAGAGCACTGGGTCTTCATCTGGTGTTCCATTTTCTCTGTGGAAAACATTAATACATAATGAAGGCAGTGCATCTGTCTAATTATAGGATCATCTTGGTGTCCTCACAGTGTGTCACTGTAATTATAGGATCATCTTGGTGTCCTCACAGTGTATCACTGTAATTATAGGATCATCTTGGTATCCTCACAGTGTATCACTGTAATTATAGGATCATCTTGGTGTCCTCACAGTGTGTCACTGTAATTATAGGATCATCTTGGTGTCCTCACAGTGTATCACTGTAATTATAGGATCATCTTGGTGTCCTCACAGTGTGTCACTGTAATTATAGGATCATCTTGGTGTCCTCACAGTGTATCACTGTAATTATAGGATCATCTTGGTGTCCTCACAGTGTGTCACTGTAATTATAGGATCATCTTGGTGTCCTCACAGTGTATCACTGTAATTATAGGATCATCTTGGTGTCCTCACAGTGTATCACTGTAATTATAGGATCATCTTGTTGTGCTTCAATCTATCCTTGTCCCCGTTACCGGAGCATCGGCTCTCGGACCAACAGGCTCCGAGACAGCTTCTACCCACAAGCCATAAGACTGCTAAATAGCCAGAATGCTGAATAGTCAATGAATGGTACCCGGACTATCTACACTGACTCAATCTTTCACTGACCCTACGCACTGTCACTAGACTATATAGACACACCATACACACACACTCACTCACACACATTGACACTCCCACACAAAACCCATACACATTCACATACAATATATACACACACACACACACACACATAACACACACACGCAGACCGACACCACACAAACACACATACATACACATTACACACTATTTTACGCTCATCATCTGCTGCTGCTATTCAGTTCTTTATTTTACTCTTATTATCATCTATTCTGTCACTTTACCTAAAATACTTTGTACCTCTGCACATTGTTCTGGTACTGGTACTCCCTGTATATAGCTGCACATTGTTCTGGTACTGGTACTCCCTGTATATAGCTGTACATTGTTCTGGTACTGGTACTCCCTGTAAATAACTCCACATTGTTCTGGTACTGGTACTCCCTGTATATAACTCCACATTGATCTGGTACTGGTACTTCCTGTATATAACTCCACATTGATCTGGTACTGGTACATCCTGTATATAACTCCACATTGATCTAGTATTGGTACTTCCTGTATGTAGCTCCACATTGATCTAGTATTGGTACTTCCTGTATATAGCTCCACATTGATCTAGTATTGGTACTTCCTGTATATAACTCCATCCTTGTGTATTTTATTTCATTCCTCTTGTTACTACTACGTTTGTATCTTTAAACTCTGCATTGTTGGGAAGGGCTTGTAAGCAAGCATTCCACTGTGAAGTGTACACCAGTTGTATTCGGCGCATGTGACAAATAAAATGTAGGTTTCACAATGTGTCGAAAATTAGAAAATATATCCTCTTACAAGAAGAGGAAGAGCTTAGAAAATCCGCAGCTCACTGAAAAAAACGCCTGCTGTTGAAGATCAGTGACGCACATCCTCTGAAACTATGAGAATCAACCCCTGTGGTCGTAGCTGAGAAGAGGAACAACCTTTACACTAGTGAGCATTATCTGTCACATTAAGCATTACTTGTAGTCCTTCTACAGTATATTCTTAGAAACCACTGTAATAATGTTTACATACTGTTTTACCTACTTTGTATGTATATACTGTATTCCAGTCATTGTTCATCCTATATAACTACTGCTGTTCACACCTTTTCTATTCATATACTGTCCATACTGTCTATACACACCATTATATACACTGAGTGTACAAAACATTAGGAATACCTTCCTAATATTGAGTTGCACCCCCTTTTGCCCTCAGAACAGCCTCAATTTGTCGGGGCATGGACTTTTGTCGGGGCATGGACAACTACAAGTTGTCGAAAGCGTTCCACAGGGATGCTGGCCCATGTTGACTCCAATGCTTCCCACAGTTGTGTCAATGTCAGGCTCTGGCCATAGAGAAGGCTATTGCTTCTCTATATAGCCATGGTCAGAGTCTGACAGATCTATAATTTATTTTCTATGTGGGGGTTTTGTGTTGGATCCCTAATTAGAGGCAGCTGCTGTGCATTGTCTCTAATTAGGGATCCTACATATGTTTGTATGTCCCATATCCTAGGTGTGGGTCATTATCATCAAGTCACTGTGAAAGTAAGTGTGTTACGTTTTGGCATATCGTGTTTTGTTTGATAGTTCGTCATTTTTGAATTTGTGCAAATAAATGTTTGTGCCGCGCCTTGGTCTCTCTTTCCACCCACTCGTGACAGTCAAGTAGGCTGGATGTCCTTTGGGTGGTGGAAAATTGTTGTGTGTGTGTATGTATGTATGTATGTATATATATATACAGTATATTCCGGATTCTGACATTGTTCAGAATCTTTCTTTTTGGATTATGTGCGTATTGTTTTGCAATGCTAGGTATTATTACTGCACTGTTGGAGCTAGAAACTCAAGCATTTGCTCCACCTGTGATAACAACTGCAAATCTGTGTATGCGACCAATAAATGTTTATTTTATTTGATTTAAACCACCAAGACTCAGTGAACATAAACGCAGCTCTCTTTGCAATTCAAAGCAGAATCCATCAAAAGCATATACACTACATGACCAAAAGTATGTGGACATCTGCTCATCAAACATCTCATTACAAAATCAGGGGCATTAATATGGAGTTGGTCCCCCCTTTTCTGCTATAACAGCCTCCACTCTTCTGGGAAGGCTTTCCACTAGATGTTGGAACATTGCTGCAGGGACTTGCTTCCATTCAGCCACAAGAGCATTAGTGAGGTCGGGCACCAGCTCGCAGTCTGCTTTCCAATTCATACCAAAGGTGTTCGATGGGGTTGAGGTCAGGGCTCTGTGCCAGCTAGTCAAGTTCTTCAACATCGATCTCGACAAACCATTTCTCTATGGACCTCTCTTTGTGCACGGGGCATTGTCATGCAGAAACAGGAAAGGGCCTTCCCCAAACTGTTGCCACAAAGTTGGAAGCACAGAATTGTCTAGAATGTCATTGTATACTGTAGCGTAAAGATGTCCCTTCACTGGAACTAAGGGGCCTAGCCCAAACCAAGAAAAACAGCCCCAGACCATTCTTCATCCACCAAACTTTACAGTTGACACTGCATTGGGGCAGGTAGCATTGTCCTTGCATCCGCCAAACCCAGGTTTGTCCGTCCGACTAGCAGATGTTGAAGTGTGAATTATCGCTCCAGAGTCCAATGGCGATGAGCTTTACACTACTCCAGCTGAGGCTTGACATTGCACATGGTGATCTTAGGCTTGCGTGCGGCTGCTTGGCCATGCAAACCCATTTCATGTATCTCCTGACGAACAGTTCTTGTGCTGACAGATTATTTTTACGCGCTTCAGCACTCAGACGTTTCCACTTCACAATAAGAGCACTTACAGTTGACCGGGGCAGCTCTAGCTGGGCAGAAATTTGACGAACTGACTTGTTGGGAAGGTGACATCCTATGACGGTGCCACGTTGAAAGTCACTGAACTCTTCAGTAAGGCCATTCGACTGCCAACGTTTGTCTATGGAGATTGCATGGCTGTCTGCTTGATTTTATACACCTGTCAGCAACGGGTGCGACTGAAATAGCCGAATCCATTAATTTGAAGGGCTGTCCAAATACTTCTGTGTATATATAGTGTATGACTTTTCTGAACACTTCCTGGTTGTGATGAACAACTAATGAAGGGTTAGGGATGATGGGAAACAGTGGAGGCTGCTGAGGGGAGGACGGCTCATAATAATGTCTGGAATGGAGTGTAATGGTTGAAATGGAGTGAATAGAATGGTATCAAACACATAAAAACCATGTGTGTTTAATACTATTCCATGACATTATTATGAGCCATCCTCCCCTCAGCAGCCTCCACTGTTGGAAAACAACGCAGCACTATTCATATAGATATAGCTAACATAATGGAGGAACTACGGGCTAGATTGCAGCAAAATTGGTCAATCCTGCAAAATACGCTATGTTACAACACAAATTTAACCACCGGAGTTCGCTTCGAGAGAGAACAAGAAGTTTAACCAAGCATCAAAGTAGACGTATCTCTTCTGATTTTGTTGAAACGCTACGACTGCACTAAAGCTGTTTACAATTAACTACAAAAGCTAGCTAGGAACCTTTGTCGTTCCCCAGAAAGGAAACAACAACCAAAAATAATCATGAGGTAAAGATGCTAATGCTAGGCTAAAGTTAGCCTGGTGTTATCTTATCATTAGCCTAACATCCCAGCTAAACTTTACCTTGAGTCATCACAGACAGAAAGAACTCAAGCGGAAGGCCTTTTTATCCTCAAAAAGCTGTTAAATAAACACGGTTTCTTATTTATTAGACATGGGATTAGGATTAGGATTGGCCCTTTCATTATGATGATGGGGTTATTGATTGAGAGGATGGACTGGAATGACGTCCAATGCGGGCCTGATTTCACAGTGTGGGGCTAATGTACGCTGGATTAGTTCTAATCATCCGTTAAGAAGGTTGTTTACAGCTTGCTCTTAATCTATAATAAATTAATGCTGGGAGTAATAGTTTTCATATAACACCTCACCACCACACTTCCTCTGCCTCGTCAGTGGATTAAGTAGTTTAGTAAGAAAGTAGTTTAGTAACTAGTAATCTCTACAGAATATGGTTAGGGAATAGTGTAGCGTTACAATAATTTACTGTACAGATACAGAAGCTACTCTTATTAACAATCCCCATTCAATAACATCTGATCAACAGGATTTATCTGCATATCATATACTGCCCTACCAAGCTAAAAGGCACTAACTGCTCATTTGTAGTAATTTTTGCTACATTAAATACATGATTAATCATGTGGGCAACCTGCCTCAATTGTATTGTGTTTTGTTTTGGAGAAAATGGGGGTCATGTTAGCAGTAACTGCATAAAGTTACTTTGAAACCAAGGTAAATAAAAGCAGTTTTTCTCAGTTCCACGCTATGAGCAGTTACTGCCTATTGCTTGGTAGGGCAGTATAGAACTCTGGTGAATCGTTACGCACTGTGATCACACAGGTCATATATGGTGGGGCATGGACATCGACCCCAGGGGGTTAAGCCTTTTTTAGCAGGAAAGCGGAACAACGTTAGACAGTAGTGCTGTTTGGTTGCTTGTCTAACTATAAGGCCTCAGCTAATACTAGTGTGTAGCCTGTCGAACCGAAGCCTGAGGCCCCAGGGATTTGTGGTTCGCTACAATGGAGCCAAGCCTGTGTCACTGGGTTTGAAGCTCCTTTGGGCTGGCGCTGGCGCTGGCACTGGCCTGTGTGTGTGATTAAAAGCCACCAGCAGGAGCAGTGTACCACATTGTCGTGCTTCCCACTTCTCTGCGGTCGCCTTTTGCAGCAGTAGAACAACTTCTCTGGCTCCACATATGTTTTCTTCCTGCTGACGAGCTAATGGGTTGCGAGCAAAGACGCATTCGGCATAACCCCCTGTGTTTGTGGGGTTGGTTGAAGCACGCGCGGAGCCGGCTGAGATCAAAGAGAAAGAAGTTGGCGCTAGAAACTGCTCTACGGTCAGTTTAGCATATTTCAACTCTGACGCCACCACACACACACACACAGACTGGGAAGGGGGTATGTGGTCAGCTGTGTTAGTGCTCTCTCTCCACTAGCCTGGTGGTCCAGTGTGTTAGTGCTCTCTCTCCACTAGCCTGGTGGTCCAGTGTGTTAGTGCTTTAGCCAAATGCTCTTGTCATGACACACATCAACTGCTGATATCCAGATGTATGACATGACAACAACATAATAGATGGCTACAGTCCATACAGTATGACATGTCAACAACATAATAGATGGCTACAATCCATACAGTATGACATGTCAACAACATAATAGATGGCTACAGTCCATACAGTATGACATGACAACAACATAATAGATGGCTACAATCCATACAGTATGACATGTCAACAACATAATAGATGGCTACAGTCCATACAGTATGACATGACAACAACATAATAGATGGCTACAGTCCATACAGTATGACATGTCAACAACATAATAGATGGCTACAATCCATACAGTATGACATGTCAACAACATAATAGATGGCTACAGTCCATACAGTATGACATGACAACAACATAATAGATGGCTACAATCCATACAGTATGACATGTCAACAACATAATAGATGGCTACAGTCCATACAGTATGACATGACAACAACATAATAGATGGCTACAGTCCATACAGTATGACATGTCAACAACATAATAGATGGCTACAATCCATACAGTATGACATGTCAACAACATAATAGATGGCTACAGTCCATACAGTATGACATGTCAACAACATAATAGATGGCTACAATCCATACAGTATGACATGTCAACAACATAATAGATGGCTACAGTCCATACAGTATGACATGTCAACAACATAATAGATGGCTACAGTCCATACAGTATGACATGTCAACAACATAATAGATGGCT
>CM042403.1:6232127-6464627 GCA_023634145.1 Thymallus thymallus | reverse complement strand
CTCTGCATGATAGTCAACAATATGTCCACCTGTAACCTTCATATCTGTCATGTAACTGTGAACAAGAAGAGAGTAACTCATAGGCTAAGGGTACTGAGTGCAGTGCAGTTGTACTAGGAAGAATTTCTTAACTCATAGATGAAATTAAGTTCAGTGTATGTTTTGTCTGGTACACTAAATCAGCACTGTGCATATGGGTGGTAGAGTAATATCATATGGGTGGTAGAGTAATATCATATGGGTGGTGTAGTAATATCATATGGGGGTGTAGTAATATCATATGGGTGGTGTAGTAATATCATATGGGTGGTGTAGTAATATCATATGGGTGGTATAGTAATACCATATGGGTGGTGAAGTAATATCATATGGGGGTGTAGTAATATCATATGGGTGGTGAAGTAATATCATATGGGTGGTATAGTAATATCATATGGGTGGTATAGTAATATCATATGGGTGGTGTAGTAATATCATATGGGTGGTGAAGTAATATCATATGGGTGGTATAGTAATATCATATGGGTGGTATAGTAATATCATATGGGTGGTGAAGTAATATCATATGGGTGGTATAGTAATATCATATGGGTGGTATAGTAATATCATATGGGTGGTATAGTAATATCATATGGGTGGTGAAGTAATATCATATGGGTGGTATAGTAATATCATATGGGTGGTGAAGTAATATCATATGAGTGGTATAGTAATATCATATGGGGGTGTAGTACTATCATATGGGTGGTGAAGTAATATCATATGGGTGGTATAGTAATATCATATGGGTGGTATAGTAATATCATATGGGTGGTATAGTAATATCATATGGGTGGTGAAGTAATATCATATGAGTGGTATAGTAATATCATATGGGGGTGTAGTAATATCATATGGGTGGTGAAGTAATATCATATGGGTGGTATAGTAATATCATATGGGTGGTATGTTATATCATATGGGTGGTGTAGTAATATCATATGGGTGGTGAAGTAATATCATATGGGTGGTATAGTAATATCATATGGGTGGTATAGTAATATCATATGGATGGTGAAGTAATACCATATCGGTGGTGTAGTAATATCATATGTGTGGTGAAGTAATATCATATGGGTGGTGTAGTAATATCATATGGGTGGTGAAGTAATATAATATGAGTGGTAAAGAAATATCACATGGGTGGGGTAGTAATATCATATGGGTGGTACATTAATATCACATGGGTGGTGTAATATCACATGGGTTGTGTAATATCATATGCAGGATATTTTTGACTTATTTTTTTATATAGTACCAGTCAAACATTTGGACACACCTACTCATTCCAGGAGCTTTCTTTATTTTTACATCAGAACTATGAAATAACACATATATAAACAAATCAAAACATATTTTATATTTGAGATTCTTCGAAGTAGCCTTGAAGACAGCTTTGCACACACTTGGCATTTTCTCAACCAGCTTCATGAGGTAGTCACCTGGAATGCATTTCAATTAACAGGTGTGCCTTGTTAAAAGTTAATTTGTGGAATTTATTTCCTTAATGCGTTTGAGCCAATCAGTTGTGTTATGACAAGGTAGGGGTGGTATGCAGAACATAACCCTACTTGGTAAAATACAATATTTTATTTTTATATAACCTTTATTTAACTAGGCAAGTCAGTTAAGAACAAATTCTTATTTACAATGACGGCCTACACCGGCCAAACTCTGACGATGCTGGGCCAATTGTGTGCCGCCCTATGGGACTCCCAATCATGGCCGGTTGTGATACAATCTGGACAAAGTCCATATTATGGCAAGAACAGCTCAAATAAGCAAAGAGAAACAACAGTCCATCATTACTTTAAGACATGAAGGTCAGTCAATACGGAAAATGTCAAGAACTTTGAACATTTCTTCAAGTGCAGTTGCAAAAACCATCAAGCGCTATGATATAGCTGGCTCTCATGAGGACCACCACAGGAAAGGAAGACCCAGAGATACCTCTGCTGCAGAGGATATGTTCATTAGAGTTACCAGCCTCAGAAATTGCAGCCCAAATAAATGCTTCACAGAATTCAAGTAACAGATACATCTCAACATCAACTGTTCAGAGGAGACTGTGTGAATCAGGCCTTCATGGTTAAATTGCTGCAAAGAAACCATTACTAAAGGACACCAATAAGAAGAAGAGACTTCCTTGGGCCAAGAAACATGAGTAATGGACATTAGACCAGTGGAAATCTACACCTTTGGTCTGATGAGTCCAAGATTGAGATTTTTGGTTCCAATCGCTGTGTCTTTGTGAGACGCAGAGTAGGTGAACGTATGATCTCCGCATGTGTAGTTCCCACCGTGAAGCATGGAGTAGGAGGTTTGATGGTGTGGGGGTGCTTTGCTAGATATCAAAGCACACTTAACCAACATGGCTACCACAGCATTCTGCAGCGATACGCCATCCCATCTGGTTTTGCGCTTAGTGGGACTATCATTTGTTTTTCAACAGGACAATGACCCAAAACACACCTCCAGGCTGTGTAAGGGCTATTTGACCAAGGAGGAGAGTGATGGAGTGCTGCATCAGATGACCTGGCCTCCTTAATTACCCGACCTCAACCCAATTGAGTTGGACTGCAGAGTGAAGGAAATGCAGTGCTCAGCATATGTGGGAACTCCTTCAAGACTGATGGAAAATAATTCCAGGTGAAGCTGGTTGAGAGAATGCCAAGAGCGTGCAAAGCTGTCATCAAGGCAAAGGGTGGATACTTTGAAGAATCTAAAATGATTTGTTTATCACTTTTTTGGTTAATACATGTTTCCATATGTGTTATTTCATAGTTTTGATGTCTTCACTATTATTCTACAATGTAGAAAATAGTAAAAAAATTAATAAAAACCCTTGAATGTGTAGGTGTGTCCAAACTTTTGACTGGTACTGTACCTTAGGCTGTACTTGTGTTACGTTGTGTGGGATGTGACCTCTTTTCATCCTACTTTGAGACGTAGACCTAGGTCCCAGACCATGTAGGTCGACTGTAAAGCTCTATCTCAAAACCAAACCCACTACCCAACGCCATGCCCATTACCCTACGGCAGTTCACCCAAAGAATAGGTCAGGGAGTATTGTCTAGATAGTCTCAGTAGTAATAATTAGGTAGTAGCTAAGTAGATGGTGGTCTTACCTTGGTGGAGGCCATCTCGCTGACAGAGTGTCTGGTCTGCAAGGTCTCCAGCTGGTCCAGGCACCAGTCCAGCTCCTCCAGCGTTTCCGTGGCCAGCTTCTGGTAGGCCTCCTCTGGAGGGGGGAGACAGGGGACGGGGGAAAGGAGAACAGGGGGTAGGGGGACGGGGACGGGAACAGGTAGGGGTGGTGAGTGATGGTGGTCAGTTTTGAGGCGTTTGACAGGGCTGTGCGATGTCATCTCTTGCGTTTCGTCGGTGGTGACGCCATAGACGAGCGCAATGCCCGGGTTGCCAGAGTGGATGCATAGTTGACTCTTCATGGTTAAGGGGGCTTGAAGAGCAAAAACTGTCTACGGTGATGATAGCTTCCCCACAGAGAGATTGAATAGGGGGAAAAGTTGTCTCTGAGATCTGTCTGTAGCCAAGTATCTTTGATAACCCTGAAAGTGTCAACAATCACCCTTTTGTCCCTCTCTCAGTCCTCCAGAGAGTAGTTACAGTAGCAGTAGAAGTAGTTCTAGAATCCCAAGAATAGAAAGTTCCACAGGGTGTAGTTCTGGTATCCACAATGGACTATTCTACAATCCAGAGTGAGACGTTTAAGAATCCACAAAATACAGTTCTAGAATCCACAGTTCTAAAATCTAGGGGAATAATAGTTAAACAGTGTCACACTAGAACAAGTCCAGCCTTGCAAAAGCGCTGATAGGAAAACACAGCAAAGCTGCCGCCATGCTCCACTATCCGAAAACAAAACACACACACATGGAATCCAGCGCCTACACACAAATCTTTCAACGGTCCAGACGGAGTTATGCTCTATCCAACACGGAGGATTCCCAGATTTGGGATAGCAGGAAAATCCATTTCACACATCTCTACATGATCAATACTCTTCTCAGAGATATCCAGAATGAAAAACAGGAAAACTTCCTCAGCCTACCGTGATGAGGAGTCATCAGCAAAGGAGAAGTCTAAGACAAAGCCAAGACCCCCTTCCAAACACACACACCTCCTCCTCTACCCCCTCCCCTCTAAAGACAGAGAACCCCATTCGTAGCCCACACACACACACACAGAGAGAGCCACGGATTAGTTTATTTTCTGTGTCTCAAATCCCCTTGAATCCCTGCAGCAATGACACATTGACGATGAGCGCTGCTCTGACAGACAGACGGATGGTCAGACAGACGTAGAGAGATGTCCAAGCGGGTCTGACTGTGGCTGAATCAACACATCAATAGGAGGGATGGCTGACTCAAAAAGCATGAGTTGAAAACGCTTGCTTCCTGTGAAAATACTGGTCTGAGAGAGAAGCACAGCTCAGCACACAAGAAGAGCCGGACTGGATTCGCAGACTACCCGGACTGGACTAGAGTGACAGATTCAGATCTGAGCCTATAATCACGGATAATGGGTCAGATGTCTACTGAACCCCTTCCAATGGTTAAAGTTGGGGTAAAGTTAGGGTAATCTGGTCCTAGATCAGTTAGTATCTTTGCATTCTTCCCTCTTCCCTTCCTTGATGTAATCACTAACCCATGCTTTAACCTATCCAATCATTTTCTAGATCAGTGATATGACTATATGACTAGTAGTTCTGACAATAAAATCAGAGAAAAAAAACATGATGAAACACACACACACACGTTCCCGCACAAAGACAGTATTCCGCCAGTGGGATTATGAATAGTAGTCAGTCAGGCTGAATCTCCTCATGATTTATTCTCATTAGGGAATGATGCTGGGGTATTTCCGTTTGGCCACATATTCCCTGTGTTTTTACCTAATCCCGGATTAGGGCAGACAACCCTCTAGTCATCTGGAAATGTTCTAAATCTAAGATTTGTGGTGGAGCGTAGTTACGCTGCTAAACATATTTATGTGTTGAGTTTTTTTATTTTTATATATATATATATATATTGCCTATGGTAGTGGTCGTGTTGTGTTGGTTGTGGTGCTGGTGTTACAGTATGTTAGGCTGACTCTGTGAATGGCACCTTGCGTTCAGCGTTTCTGTCTGCCTGTAGGTGTGATGTCATGGGCATGCACAGTGTTTGGGTAGCCTCTCTGTGACTCATAGGATGTGACGGACAGATGGACAATGAAAGAATAAGTGAGAGGAGGACAGCGACATCCCCCCATCTCTTTTAGCCTTTGCTTGCATCTCCCTCTCTTTCTCTCTGTCTATGTTTCTTTCTCTCTTTCTCTCCCCCTCACTCTTTCTCTCCCCTCACTCTTTCACTTCCCTCTCTCTCTCTCTCTCTCTCTCTCTCTCTCTCTCTCTCTCTCTCTCTCTCTCTCTCTCTCTCTCTCTCTCTCTCTCTCGACCTTTCTCTCGACCTTTCTCTCGACCTCTCTCTCGACCTCTACCTCTCTCGACCTCTCTCTCTCTACCTCTACCTCTCTCTCTCTCTCTCTCTCTCTCTCTCTACCTCTCTCTCTCTCTCTCTCTCGCTCTACCTCTCTCTCGACCTCAATCTCTCTCTCTACCTCTCTCTCTCTAACCCTCTCTCTCTACCCCTCTACCCCTCTACCCCTCTCTCTCTCTCTACCTCTCTCTCTCTCTCCCTCTCTACCTCTCTCTTTCTCTCGCTCTACCTCTCTCACTCTCTCGCTCTACCTCTCTGTTCTTCAAATGGCTGTGCTGACAGTCAGTGGCTAGGCTGGGGGTTTCAGACGCTTAAAGCAAGGGTCCTCTTGAAGCAGGGGGTCTTCTGTCCTTGCTAACAACATCTCCTCTGACGTCAATGGTATTCTTCTCCTGCTCAGTGAGACACACCGGGCCCGCCCCTCTCAGGGAAACGGCAAGGGCTCATGCTAAACCCTGGACCGGCTATAGAGGATCAGGAGTCCCGAGAAACTGTTGAATTAGCTAACGGGCTAGTTAGTAAGATAGCTTGGGGTTTCCCATATCTCTACCAATGTTCCCCTAGTCATTCCCTTATTTAATGTAGATTGCAGTAGTAGCACATCACAGATTAGTTGACCAGTTGAATCAGGTGAGCTAGCACTGGAAGGAATCCAATACTGTGTATTAGTAGTCGAGGAGAGGTTTGGGAAACACTACCATAGGGGGCGGTCATGTATGTGCCCCACAAATTGAACACACTGCTTTTCAGATTGATAATAACATAAGAAATATATATCATGTCTTCATCCTAGTTTGATGGAAGACAGCAGGATATGGTAATTGAATAAGAAGACATCTGACTTAGAATCATATTTCTCTGTATGAATCTAATTAAACTTACAGTGAGTCTTGGGTTCACCAGTATTGACACATATGCTTTCATTAATTCCAACCTCAACATTGATGTTACTAGGCAACATGGCCACGTATTTCCAGTATACTAGGAAAGCAAAATAAGAATGCAGCTATTTTTAGTTCTAAAAATACACTATATATATACAAAAGTATGTATATGGATGTGGACACCCCTTCAAACATTGGCAGTAGAATGGCCTTACTGAAGAGCTCAGTGACTTACAACGTGGCACCGTCATAGGATGCCACCTTTCCAACAAGTTAGTTCGTCAAATTTCTGACCTGCTAGAGCTGCCCCGGTCAACTGTAAGTGCTGTTATAGTGAAGTGGAAACGTCTAGGAGCAACAGCGGCTCAGCTGTGAAGTGGTAGGCCACACAAGCTCACAGAACGGGACCGCAGAGTGCTGAAGCGCATAAAAATCGTCTGTCCTCTTTTGCAACACTCCCTAACGAGTTCCAAACTGAAGGGAAATCTTAACGCTACAGCTGAATGGAAGCAGGTCCCCGCAGCAATGTTCCAACATCTAGTGGAAAGCCTTCCCAGAAGAGTGGAGGCTGTTATAACAGCAAAGGGGGGACCAACTCCATATTAATACCCCTGATTTTGTAATGAGATGTTCGACAAGCAGGTGTCCACATACTTTTGGTCATGTAGTATAGTCTAGAGCTCCTCTTCCACATAATCAATCAAGATAGATAGATAGATAGATAGACAGACAGACAGACAGACAGACAGACAGACAGACAGACAGACAGACAGACAGACAGACAGACAGACAGACAGACAGATAGATAGATAGAGAGATGGGATCATTAGCTGTTCATGATAGCCCTACAAAACATGGCAAGTGGTATTCAAGCACACATCTATACTACAGTCATGCAGGAGTGAAATAACAGCTGAGTAAAGACAAGAAACCAATCTTAAAGATCAGTGTAATACTGTCCTTGGAATCATTAACGTCAAAGATTATCTTAAAGGAGCTGCTTGAGATAGCAGGGCACCAATGTGTAAAACATGCTCTTTGTCTCCCTCTGCTGTGTAAGTCTGGTACTGGTGTTGCAGTACCGTCACTCACCATCTTTCTCCAGTAGTACCACCACCATCACTCACCAGGAGTCACCACAGTCCAAAAACAACATGCCTCATTTTTTCATTTCGACCACGAGGTTAAAACTGATCCATACATGATTGGATAAGTGAAAGCCTCTTAACCAATCCAACCCTCATTACAAGGAATGAAGGAAGGAATTAGGGAAGGATGCACTTTATCAGAACCGAGCCAGACGTGTGTGTTCTCCATCATAAGACAAACCAACAAGACTGGGTCTTGTTCATTAGGCACCAAACAGAAGAAAACTGACTTAAACAAGAAGCGACTACCTGGACTTATCCAATAAGAAATGCTAATTTCCGGTTTTCAGTTGCAAAATGTTTTCCGTTATGTGCTCTAATGAACACAGCCCTGGACTGAGGCCAACAAAACGTTTTCCTCAGGCACGGCTCAAAAGCAAATGTTCCCACAGACAAATACTTCAGAGGATCAACGTCCAACCCACTCAAACGCAGTCCCTGACACCCAAAAGTACTTGTTACATTTTGAATGCTTAGCAGGACAGGAAAATGGTCCAATTCAAAAACACTTATCAAGAGAACAACCCTGGTCATCCCTACTGCCTCTGATCTGGCAGACTCACTAAACACAAATACTGTGTTTGTAAATTATGTCTGAGTGTTGGAGTGTGACCCTGGCAATCCATACATTAAAAACAACAAGAAAATGGTGCCGTCTGGTTTGCTTAATATAAGGAATTTGAAATGATTTGCACTTTTACTTTGAACGTTGTTTGCAGTACCAGGTGTGTGTGTGTGTGTGTGTGTGTGTGTGTGTGTGTGTGTGTGTGTGTGTGTGTGTGTGTGTGTGTGTGTGTGTGTGTGGGTGTGTTCGTGCCGGTCTTACCTGAGAAAGAGGACTTGGTGATGGGTGGTTGTTGGTTACACATTGGGGACCGCCTGTTAAAAGGAAACCACAGAGAAATAATGGTTTGATCAGGGATGTCTTTCCTTCTCGCAACAGATACAGCACATTCTCCCTCCCTCTCTCTCTCCCTCTCACACACACACACACACACACACAAACACACCAATTGTAGCACTCAAACAATACACTACAATTAATATACTCACTTGTTTGAGGCTCTGTCTTGTTGCAAGTTGGTTAGTGCAGCAAAGTTATTCCGTACTGTTCTCAAACTAGCCAATACCTACACAGGGTGGGGTACAACGGGACACATCAGACACTACGTGACATCGTGTCAACAGCAATAATGTCCATGAAGAAAATCGTAATTTATACACCATTTCTTAGTGTACCCATAACATGTTGGCCTTCAAAATTATCTGAAGCAACAAGAGTACTAAATCAGACCCCCAAACATTTAGAAAGGTCTACCCAGCATGCAAAATGTGTTATATGGTTGAAATGATGTCATTTTAACCAGTTTTGCCCAGTGGGTAAGAAGTAGTAAACAGAAGTGAAAGTGGAGCACATGAGCACTGACCTGTGCAAATGGTGTGACTATCAGGTCATCTCCATGGCTGTAAGAGAGGAAGAGGAGGAGGAGGAAGAGGAAGATGGTGTATTTACAATGTGAAAACATACACATCCCAGTCCAGTCCTCCTATCTCATTGGAAAAAGAAATGTGAGGAAAATCAAATTCATGTTAAGAAATCACATGCATTTGTCAACACAGATTAACCATATACAGAGATAGAATAAAAATATTATATATTATACACACTCACCGGACAGTTTATTAGGTACACCACCCCGTTCACGAAAATGAAACGCTCCTACAAACAGTGAGTCACAAGGCAGTGGCTTGCCATATAAAGCAGGCAGGCAGACAGGCATCGAGGCATTCAGTTACTGTTCTATTGAAACGAGAGACCTAAGTGATTTTGAGCGTGGTATGATCGTCGGTGCCAGTCGAACTGGATCCATCCTCCTGAGCTTTTCATGCAACAAAGTGTCTAGGGTTTACTGAGAATGGTGCGACAAACAGAAAACATCCAGTCAGCACATTGATGATAGGTCGAAGGAGAATGACAAGAATTGTGCAAGCTAACAGGCAAGACACAAACAGGCAAATAACGGCGCAGTACAACAGTGGTGTGCAGAGCGACATCTCGGAACGCACAACTCGTCAATCCTTGTCACGGATGGGCTATTGTAGCAGACGACCACACAGGGTTCTACTCCTATCAGCTAAAACAAGAAGAAGCGGCTCCAGTGGGCGGGCGATCGCCAACATTGGACAACTGAGGAGTGGAAAAACATCTCCTGGTCCGATAAATCCCGGTTCCTGTTGCATCATGCTCATGGCAGAGTCAGGATTTGGCGTAAGCAGCAAGAGTCCATGGACCGATCCTGCCTGGTGTCAACAGTGGTGTACTGGTGTGGAGAAGGTTTTCCTGGCACACGTTAGGTCCCTTGATACCAATTGAGCCACAAAGTTTCCAACTCCTTTGTAGAATGCATGCCCCGAAAAATTCAGGTTGTTCTGGAGGTAATATGGGTGTACCTAATAAACTTTCCGGTGAGTATATGTTTTTATATATTTATGATTTTTTTCAAAAAATATTAAATGTAGTTGTACTGTATTGTAATATAGGGTTTGTCTGTGTGACAAGGTCCAGCAAGGCAGGGGAACAGCACACTGTGTCAAACAAAGATTCAAATCATGAGTTTAATGAAAGTAGTCATCCTTTTGCAGTGAATGAAGAAATATCAGATGTGCGGGGAGAGAGCGAGCAGGACCGTTGATGCAGCCTGAATGCTGACATCTTGACTTAGGTCTTCAGTTGCTGTGCCATCATGTGCCCATACATGTATGTAGGTGTATTTGAAGCACAATCAACAATGAAATAAAACAACATTTAATGCACTGTACAAATGAAAATGTGGCTAAAATACACTATAAAAAGAGAAAATCAGACATACTGCAAATCATATAATACCCATTTGAACTGAATCTATCTGTTAATTACCTTAATTTTGGATTCCTCAATCCATTTGTTACGAAACCAATTAACTAGCCTACTAATATTGCTACACTCGCTAAGTCAAGGGGTCTTAGGTCTAGTTAACTGGTCTGGAACCTGATTTGATGTGTGCCTAGTTAACTGGTCTGGAACCTGATTTGATGTGTGCCTAGTTAACTGGTCTGGAACCTGATTTGATGTGTGCCTAGTTAACTGGTCTGGAACCTGATTTGATGTGTGCCTAGCTAACTGGTCTGGAACCTGATTTGATGTGTGCCTAGTTAACTGGTCTGGAACCTGATATGATGTGTGCCTAGCTAACTGGTCTGGAACCTGATTTGATGTGTGCCTAGTTAACTGGTCCGGAACCTGATTTGATGTGTGCCTAGTTAACTGGTCCGGAACCTGATTTGATGTGTGCCTAGCTAACTGGTCTGGAACCTGATTTGATGTGTGCCTAGTTAACTGGTCTGGAACCTGATTTGATGTGTGCCTAGCTAACTGGTCTTTAACCTGATTTGATGTGTGCATTAACTAAGAGTATGCGACTAGGAGTCGACTGCATGTACCCAGGAGACAGCAACCTTGGTCCATTGCCAGCTCTGTCTCTCTTGACCTCGTGGTCGGCCAGCACAAACAGATTATTGTTGTTCAGTTGGTGGTGATGGAAATAAACCGATACAAAAAGGAAACTACATTAAAGATACAAAACCAAAAGGAAGGGCCTCATGGCCGCCAAACCAACCAGCACCCTCACGACTCTCCAAGCTGGCACTCTGACAAACCTTAATTGGCACCTGATGTGTTCATCAAGGCTTCCTGACAGAACCCAGCATTTGACCCGGTTGGTGCTGCCACCTGGGGGATGGAGTGTGGCTATATCCTGGATAGTGTGTTACCTACCCGTGTGCTAACACTACACTACCCCTCCATATCATAACATTCTGTTTTCTCAGCCGGAGAGTTGGTTGGAGAGATCTTGACAGAGTTTCGGCACAGTTCTTGTCCCATTCTGTTGTTGACAACTACTGACTGTCTGTCCGTATGGAGGAGCTGTGAAACTCTGAGGCAATGAAGGACGTGTCCCAAAGGTCAGGGCTAAATCCATCCGATGACAGAGAGACAAGGACAGTTACAGCCACTAAGAAAGCTATTCTCTCTCACAGTCATTGCTTTCTATGGCCTCATCTGTCTGCCTCCCAGAAGCCCGGCTGGTGCATAAACTCTCTCTTGAGGTCCTCCTTCCATGTCTTTCTTTCTCTTTCTACTGTATCTCTTCCACTCTGCCACTATTCTCCCATGTTTTCTACCCACTGTTGTTGTCCACAATGGAGATCTTAATCCCTTCTCTCTCATTTATATTGGTCTCTGTTTAACACAACCAGGGCTCTATTTTAACAAACCTAACGCAATGGTAAATCTTAGCGCCGGCAGTAGTGCAATAGGTTCGGGGATGTGTCAGAAATATTTTACCAGAATTATGGGCGCAGTAGCTGGCCAATGGCGCGAAAGGACTGGTTTTTGAAGAATAAATAAGTTGAAGGTGTGTAGAGGCTTGATCCCTCACTGGCCAATCAGAATGTGCTCCATGGCTAAATATGTGGTTGCTTCAATTTGTGTATTTACAGTCTTGTATGTATTGCTGTTAACTCCAATTGTAATGTTAGTCCGTTATGGCGCAGTTTGTTAAATAGCCTACAGAAACAAAAATGTAGGCCTATCCCATATTTGCTAAATATGTTGAACATGTTTATGAACAGTAATTGCATGACTTCAATATGGAAAGATATTGTAAACATAGCATTTGCACTGATATAGGCCTACTGTAAAATGCATTATGTCTGAGCCATGGGCATGCCAAACGTTGTCAATAAGCAGGATAACATTCACTATTGATAAGACTTAAAAGACAGTAAATCATTTTTAAAAAATGAAACAACAACTTGTTTTAATAGGCTATGTCTAAGTCCAGTTAAAGGCACCATAATTGCTCCCAGTGGGCATATAATACCTAAGACTATGGAAGGTTTTACGCACATCCAAACTTTTCACAGGAGCTGGAAAAATATCCAATATAAAGAGAAAGGGGGAATGTCCCTCACTGTTACTGCTCCCAAATGTATATATAGTTATAGCTCACCATCGGCAGTGATATGGCGAGTAGTGACTGGAGTGAAAACAGACTGTAGTTCAAAGTAAACAAACAAACAAGCACATATTTTGTTGTTGTTGTTGTACATTTTTTGTATTTTACCCCCCTTTTCTCCCCAATTATGATCTTGTCGCATCGCTGCAACTCCCCAGCGCGCTCGGGAGGTGAAGGTCGAGTCATGCGTCCTCCGAAACATGACCCACCAAACCACGCTTCTTAAAACAATGTGTCAGAGAAAACACTGTTCAACTGACGACGAGGTCAGCCTGCAGGCACCCGGCCCGCCACAAGGAGTCGCTAGAGCGCGATAAGCCAAGCAAGGCCTCCCCGGCCAAATCTTCCCCTAACCCTTGGCCAATTGTGCACCGCCCTATGGGACTCTCAATCACAACCGGTTGTGATGCAGCCCAGGGTCGAACCCGGGTCTGTAGTGATGCCTCTTGCACTGCGATGCAGTGCCTTAGACTGCTGTGCCATTCGGGAGGTCCAAACAAGCTATGTTTAGCCTACAAGCGGATTCAGCACCACAGACAGCGATCGTAATTCCCACGATTTGACAGGTCCAACAGAGGAAAGTGGAAGATTCCGTTTTTGACAATATGATGAGTCCAAACTTTTCACAGAAGCTGGACAAAACTTATGTCTGATATAAATAAAAAAGGGGAATGTCTGTTGATTGTTTTTCTGCTTGTGATATTTTCATAAAACATTGGTGATGTACATCAGGCTACTGTGTGCTCCTCAGCTGGTAAAATCAATGCCATAACCAATTGCGTTACTGCTAAAACCAGCTTTTGGTCGGTCTTAAATATCCCTAGTTGCGTTGTCATTTTTTGGGGTGGTGGGGCTCCCAAGTGGTGCAGTGGTCTAAGGCACTGCATCTCAGTGCAAGATTGGGAGTCCCATAGGGCGGCGCACAATTGGCCCAGCGTCGTCCGGGTTTGGCTGGTGTAGGCCGGCATTGTAAATAAGAATTTGTTCTTAACTGACTTGTCTTGTTAAATAAAGGTTACATTTAAAAAAATAAATAACTAAAAAATAAAACACCTAAACCTAAATTATTTCCACCCCTCCCACCTCATCTTAAGCCAGCTGATGTTAGACAGGTAAATTACAGAACCTGGAGTAAAAAAGCCAGTGCGCCAAACTAAACTGACACTTCCCCCTCCTTACCGCCAGCCGAAAATAGAGCCCTCAGTCTCCCATCTATCTGTTCTATCCTAATTCCTCTCTCCCTCTCCCTCCCTCTTTCTTTCTCACCTCTATCTGTTTCTTACCCTCTCTGCCAACTTCTCTCACACTCTATCCTTCGCTCTCTCCCCTCAATAGCTCCTGACTGTCTCTTGATTTCCCCAGAAGTGGCGTCAGAGCTTCTTGGATTTGTTCCATGGGAGAACCAATCAATTTCCCCAAATGTGTCTTTGGCCTTGGACAAATTGACTCTTGCTTAAAGAATGTGGATAGTCGAGACTAGCATAGTTTTACTTACTGCTGTGTGGAGCTAAAGTTTGAGTTTAGCTAGAGTTTTGGCCTAACGGGTTCTTCTTTGGCTCGTATGAACATTTTTTCATGAAGAATTGTTTACAGTTGAGTTTCTGCAGATATTACAGATGTGATTTTTTTAAACAAAAACTTTCTAAGCAGATTGTTCAACAACAACGGGTGAGAAGGATGAATACAATATCTTCCCTGAATACAGTATCCCTCGCCACAATTTTCTTAACTTCAAGTGTCAGTTGTTGAATCCACTCTACTTACAAACTCAAACTACAAACAGAAAAAAAACAAGTGTAACTTTTATAAAGCTTAGCACTTCATTAAGAAACAAATGAATGGTTGGCCAAGTACTTGTTCAGTTAAGAATGTGTTAAGCTGAAATGATTCCCATAACACAGCATGCATGCATTCTCTCGCTAACACAATGAAACAGTCCCATGCATGGATGCAAGTGTACTCAGAGGAACCAGACACAGTGGAGGACTCGGTTGGCAGCTTCTCGATAGCCACCCCAGGAAGGAGTGCTCTTATGCGGGCATTAGTGCAGGGAGAAGCAGGGTGGGGTAAGGGGGGAGAGGGGGTAGGAGGCTTCAGCTCAGTTCCAATACACAGAGGGACCAGTGTCTTTCAGTCCTGAACATCCAGACAGGGTATGCAGGCTTTTGTTCTAGCCCATCACTAACACATCTGATTCAACAGTGCTAGAACAAAAAACGGCAGAACACTGCCTCAGAAGGTCCCTCCCAAAGGAAACATACCCTCTTCAATAGCCATTTCACGCATGTTTTTTGTCGCTCGTGGTCTCATAGTGGCTCCTGAGGTTTGCGGTCTAAGTGTGGGTATATGCGCGCAGGTGTAAGTTATGGCTAGTTAACAGAGCGCCCTATCACAACTGACACACAGAAAGGTTGAGATACCATGGGAAGCGTAGTGCCACTGTCACGCGCCATTATCAGACATAGCTAGTATGGAATGTGCTGCAAATAAAGCCGGCTAAACTTAGCTCCCCTGACGCTCTTCACTATCAAGTGTTCATTGAGCATAGAAATATGTTTTTCTCCCTTAAACAGGAATCTTCCATAAGTATTACAAAATAGGTTGAAAGTAACCTGAATGTAGTAGTCAGACTGTTCAAGCAATCGACAAGGCTACGTCATTTTCAACAATGGAAGCAACAATACACTGGCAACCGGGCTATGTTGAAAGTGCCAAATCCCTTTTTGTCGTCCATCCTCAACTCCTTCAGGCCGCTGGAGACATATCAGTTACATGTTATAATGGCATCACCTGATAACGCTCCTCCTTCCATTGTTGCATATTGGGTGGGCTTATAGTGGAAGCTCATGACAGAGCTCCCATGGGCCTTTGCATTATGCATAAAGGGGGTGTCGAGTTACAGCGAGTGAGCAAACGAGCCTCCTCTAAGCCAAATAACCCCATGGAAGACCGTTGCTCATTTTGTAGAAAAGCCACAGTCACCTTCTCAATTCCAGCTTGTCTTGCAGATTGTATTGTCATTCATTAACTTGTGCTTTATCACAATTGTCTGTATGTTTGAAAGTAGTTTTGGTTCTTATAATGTAATGGCTTTAGATTTACTGTACCATGTAGCCCCATCTGCTGACAGACTGATGACTACACTTTCCAATCCTGTGGATGTTTGTCAAAATGAAGTTTAACATCTGTAGGTATCTTGCATCTTAATGTATCTATGAGAATTCTGAATAAATGAAGGAATGGATGTCCAGTGTACGAAAGCATCAAAACACCTAGCTCTGGTCCAGAGCATTAGTGTGTTAGTACTTAGTAGAGTAGTTGAGAAAGGCGCACTGGACCAGAGCTACGAAACGCCTATTATTACAATGACTTCAACTCTGTTCAAATGAGTAGATGGAGAAAGGGATGGGGTCTGAGTAGGGGGAAGTTTCTAACACTGCTTCTTTACATGCCATGCAGTCGTCGTTCGTAGAAAAGATGAAGCATCACACATGTTAAATGAGAGAGCAATGTTCTGAGACCCAGAGACTAGACCTAATCTCGAGTCTAAACCCATAAACCAGACTTGGATCCATCCCATCATGCCATGTCATTGGGATGTTCCACTGGAATTTTCCACAGGCAGGGGGAGATCTACCAGAGTGCACCAATAGGGAAGGATTTGGGGGGGGGGTTAGGTTTTAATGCCCAGAATACTAAACCATGTCTATAACTCTCAAAACCGTCAGCCTATCTCTGGCTGTGAGTGTCAATCAAATTTAGTGAGACAAATTTCCTGAATTCTGGTTATTTGTTTTATCTTTTTTTTTTTTTTACCATTCTGCGCATTAAAGATGAGGATGTGTGTGGATACACGTGCGTATAACGTGGTTGGTCTGTGATGTGAGCTGTGAGAAACAAGGCAGAGACAGGCACAGCATTCGTCCGTAACAGCATGGTCAGCGCGTGCTGTTAGTGTTGTGGGGGCTAACACTTTAGCAGACGCCTCCTTCATAAGGCCTTCATAACACTGTCATAACATGACATAACATGACATAATGATACCATCATTAAACAAGCCTTTGATGTGGCAGACCAGCCACGGCAGCTGTCATCTTATGAAAACTGAGCTTTGCCATGTCACCGAAACAACGTTGCTTGGGAGAAGCTAGCAAACTAGCTAGCTGGCTAGCTCTGTTTTCCCTAAACTGGTTCTCGGGGACCCCAAGCTATTTCACACATATTTTCAGCTACAACACTAGCACAATTGAATCAGATATGTTTGTTCTCGAATAGACCAAAAATGTGCAAAAGCTGGGGGTCCTTAACAAACAGGCTGGGTAACATTGGGCTAGATTACGAACATATAGCACTAGCCATCTAGGTAGCTAGCTGTCCTAAACAACAGTTTGTGTTACGACTGTCAATAGTCAGGTGTCAAAAATGAACACGCCACTGATTTTGTCATAACCATGGCAGTGGCCCTTATGAAGGAGGGGTGAAACTAAGTGTTAGCGACTGGACTTTGTCCGCAGGGCCGTCACTTACTTTCCGCTAATGACGGGCTCAGACCGTCGAGAGGTCAGGCCTGGCCTCTGCAGGTGGTTATTCCTATCGATAAGAACACAAAATGGAGGACACTGAGCGAGTCAGTTTTGTTGTGTCATTCAGGGTCTCTGTCTTGCGTCATTTCAACATCTTTTGCCCAGTTTAGCCCGCTGGGAGGTCAGCTAGTGAGATGAATGACTTTCTGACCAGATGGTCTTAAATAAGGTCAGTATAACACCAGCGAAGTTAGACCTCTGTGCAAATAGAGGAGTCAGGAAGACGGGGCCTAGTTTGTACTCTTGTTACCTTTCTCAAAGAGGATGCAGTGACATAAATAGCCAATGTGCATCCTCATATGGAATGAACTGAGAAACAGAAGGCAACATTGAGAGCAGCACTGTGGAAGGTTAAGACAAACATGTAGGATACATATATTTAGACACAAGCAAGGATGACTTCAGTCCACTGTCTGTCTCGCAACAGAGAGAGGACAACACGACTTCAGTCCAATGTTTGTCTCTCAACACATCAGGACCAGACTTGCTATCTCAATGTAATTTCCCAGAAGAAATGCTCTGATTAAAGAGGAGTGACTGAGTCAAAAGTATTTTATAGCTATGTTTACACAGTCAGACCAATTCTGATCTTATATTTACCACTAATTGGTCTTTTGCCAATAATCAGGCCAGAATTGTGCTATCTGTGTAAACACAGCCTATGACTCCACAGGGCATATTCAGGGACGTTTATTGCAATAACTGATTATGTGCCAAGGTCAACAAGGTCAAAGTAATGCTGTGTAGAAGATAGAGAGTGGGCCTGGTTCCCTGGTTTGTAATGTCTGTTTAAATACCATGATGACTAGTGGGAACAGACTCGTTATACTTTCCTGGGAAAAGAGTCTAGCGTGAGATTTACTACTTTAGATGAAAGTCGCTAGCCCAGATTACAGGGCAAAAAAGTCCCATTTGGAGGGGAATTATTTTTATCGATTCAATAATAGCTTGTTTCAAATATTTGAACTTGAGAGGGATTAGTTTGAGGGAATTGTAATAAAATGTGTATGGAAAATTCAGCCACAGGTCACGTACTGGGAAGATATTGGCGGGCCGATGAGTGATTTAGAATTGAGGCAGCTGAATAACAGGGCCCCGCTCATTACTTCAGGGTAGTTTAGTAGTGAATAACAGGGCCCCGCTCATTACTTCAGGGTAGTTTAGTAGTGAATAACAGGGCCCCGCTCATTACTTCAGGGTAGTTTAGTAGTGAATAACAGGGCCCCGCTCATTACTTCAGGGTAGTTTAGTAGTGAATAACAGGACCCCGCTCATTACTTCAGGGTAGTTTAGTAGTGAATAACAGGGCCCCGCTCATTACTTCAGGGTAGTTTAGTAGTGAATACCAGGGCCCAGCTCATTACTTCAGGGTAGTTTAGTAGTGAATAACAGGGCCCCGCTCATTACTTCAGGGTAGTTTAGTAGTGAATAACAGGGCCCCGCCCATTACTTCTGGGTAGTTTAGTAGTGAATAACAGGGCCCCGCTCATTACTTCTGGGTAGTTTAGTAGTGAATAACAGGGCCCCGCTCATTACTTCAGGGTAGTTTAGTAGTGAATAACAGGGCCCCGCCCATTACTTCTGGGTAGTTTAGTAGTGAATAACAGGGCCCCGCTCATTACTTCTGGGTAGTTTAGTAGTGAATATTTTCCTAGGGGCCCTAAATATCCTAAAAATACTTTCAACCCGACCTGATCTCAACAAACTCTCTGGGAGATACAATGTAACATAACATTCCTGTCATGTTTAGGTGGCACCAAATCCACCTTCGCTTTCAATTTTCAATTTCATATCGATCATTTAATTTAAATTACTGTTAAAGACCACTCTTTGACTTAACATAACATCTTCTCCTGATGGAAGCACATGCTTGTTTTAACATCTTTAGAACAATTGTTCAGATTAGGGATGTCAATGGTTAACCGGTTAGCTCGTTAGCCAGCCATAATAAATTAGCCAGCTAAGCTTATTAGTTTAATGGTTATAATTTAAGTCACAACCGACAGTGGTTTAGAAAGGGAGAAGATGTACAAGAGATGTGTAGGATTTGCGCTCACATGTCACTGGCGATGGACGAGTTTCTGGACATGGACTTGGGTGACAGGTCGTAGTCCGAGTCAGAGCGGTAGAGGAAAGACTCTCTCCGCTGGCTGTGGACAAAGTTGGCCTGCAGGATGAGCCCCGACCCCGGACTGGCCATGGGGTCCAGGGGGCTGCGTCCCGATGACGTTCCGTTATCCACATCAAAGCTATGGAGAGATAGAGAGATGGAATGTTAGAAGAGAGGTGTTCACATTCACAAACCAAAAATATGCTTTTGCTCATTGGTGTTGGGAGATGTAATTTATGGACAATATTTCTGGAGAGCACCCCCAGAGGTAAAAGTTCCATATTGAACCACCTGTTCTCTGTAGAACTACTTGAGTATAGTCTCTGTAGAACTACCTGATTATAGTCTCTGTAGAACTACCTGAGTATAGTGTCTGTAGAACTACCTGAGTATAGTCTCTGTAGAACTACCTGAGTATAGTCTCTGTAGAACTACCTGAGTATAGTCTCTGTAGAACTACCTGAGTATAGTCTCTGTAGAACTACCTGAGTATAGTCTCTGTAGAACTACCTGAGTATAGTCTTTATAGAACTACCTGAGTATAATCTCTGTAGAACTGCAGTGTGATAATATGTAACACAGGCCAGGAAACTGACTATAGTGTAGGGGTAGAATCTCCAGACACATAGACACAGGTGAGTTAATTAGCACAGCTAATTAGGCTGTTTACTCGAGCTTCAATGATGTCGTTGTCCTCCCGCTGGGGTTAAGAATGGATTTCACCCATGTTCCCTAAGTTAGCGTCTGCCACAGTGGTAGGACAAGGAGGGGGGAACCTGGAGAAAGCCTGCACACACACGCCACCACACACACAAGGGATTCCCCCAGTATGACGTCGGGACCACACCAGGTCCCCTACCTACATCATCATTGGCCTTATCTGTTTAAAGCCACTCCCTGAAGACAATTCAGCCAAAGTGGGCCACCTCACAAGGATGCCTGGGGCGGATGAGGATTGGGTCTATTCATGCTTCCGACTGTCCTCTGTCTCTACTCTACCCATGCTCTCTCCAGTACGTCAGTCTATGTGTGACGCACAGGGCCAGGGCCTATAAATATGAATGCCACCATGATCTAGTTGTTCCATTACATTGTAAAGTGTAACAGTTACTTCTCCTGTATCTTGCTTTGTATCCATGTGTTCCGTCTCAGTGTTCTGTCTCAGTGTTCTTCATTTGACCAACCTACTTCTCATAGATAGGAATGTTTTACCAAATCTTTATGAAACTCTGAATTAGGAGTGCCGACAACTTTAGGCACGGACTGTCCAAAAGAACAGTAGCCCAGTCTATGACTACAAGTGTCAATCTCAGTTATTGAATTCTATAGTGCTTAAATGCACCTAGTCAATTTCCAGTAAATCCATCTTCATGATAATAATAATGGCGTCCGTGAGGAACTACAGTCCTCTTCATTAGAAACCGACATCTTCAGGACATCTTTGTGTTAATAATAATGGCGTCCGTGAGGAACTACAGTCCTCTTCATTAGAAACCGACATCTTCAGGACATCTTTGTGTTAATAATAATGGCGTCCGTGAGGAACTACAGTCCTCTTCATTAGAAACCGACATCTTCAGGACATCTTCGTGTTAATAATAATGGTGTCTGTGAGGAACTACAGTCCTCATCATTAGAAACCGACATCTTCAGGACATCTTCGTGTTAATAATAATGGTGTCTGTGAGGAACTACAGTCCTCATCATTAGAAACCGACATCTTCAGGACATCTTCATGTTAATAATAATGGCGTCCGTGAGGAACTACAGTCCTCATCATTAGAAACAGACATCTTCAGGACATCACAAGAGGAGGATGCCAGAAGACAAAGGCCATAGAAATAATCGTGGTTTATGTTCCCCGTGTTCCCCAGAAGCAGATAATGACAAATCATATTTTTTTTATTCCTCTCCTGAAAAGGAAAAGATGAGTTGTCCTGGTAACAAAATAATAACACCTTGACAACAGAACACCATCATTCAAAGTGTATTTATCTTGTAGTTCTATGAGTGTGAAAAAAACTTTTTTCCCCCTCTTTTCAACTTGTGGAGTGTTGTGTTTTGGCTCTGGGAGGGAAAAATGTGTCAGTGCTGCAATCATCTCTTTGAGGCCAAGGATATAATTCTGAATTCTCACTTAGCACTTTGTTTTTGAGGTTCAGTACTTCAGTCCTTCTTGTTTTAAATGCATTTTAAAGAGGTTATACAGAACTTTATCCTATAGTGGTGCTCAAGCCAAAAGGTGTCCCCTGAATGGACAGAAATAGTGTCCATAAATTACCTAATTGGGCAGAAAAGGACACATCTCCCCATAGTGTATCTTTAAACAAAGAAATAAAGAGTAAGTATGGATGTCCTGACACTAACCGAACCATCTACTCAACCCTACCCCGGCTTTACAGATGTAGGATCTTAACTTGATCACCCTGTTGCAGGAGAACTGTCTTGCATTGCATGTGTCCTTTTCTGCCCAATTAGGTAATTTATGGACACTATTTCTGTCCATTCAGGGGACCCATTTTGGCTTGAGCACCACTATAGGAAAAAGTTCTGTATAACCTCTTTAAAATAAAATGCATTTAAAACATGTAGTGTATTTGACAGTTAAAAAGGCTTCTGAAGTTTGTAACTGTAAACTGGCTCAAATTAAGATCCTACATCTGTATATGCCCTTGGAGCTTTCAGTCCGCCAGACAAAGAGGCTGATTCCCCACATACTCTACTGCTGACTAAAGCAAGTCCATCCTCTGTGTGACTAACTTATTCAGTGGGCCTCTAAGGCCTTTCCCTAGTAACACACACAACTCACATGCACACACAGACACATACACACGCACACACACACACCTATAGAATTACAGTAGTGCCAGCCTGCTCTCTGCTCAACGGGCAGCCAGGTAGCAAATGATCCGTCATATCCTGAACTCCATGCGACACCACACTATACCCAATACTCGGCCCAGACACCTCTCCACACACCACCCAGACTCCCAATACTCAGCCTTGACATCTCTCCACACACCACCCAGACTCCCAATACTCAGGCTTGATATCTCTCCACACACCACCCAGACTCCCAATACTCAGCCTTGACATCTCTCCACACACCACCCAGACTCCCAATACTCAGCCTTGACATCTCTCCACACACCACCCAGACTCCCAATACTCAGCCTTGATATCTCTCCACACACCACCCAGACTCCCAATACTCAGCTTTGATATCTCTCCACACACCACCCAGACTCCCAATACTCAGCCTTGATATCTCTCCAAACACCATCCAGACTCCCAATACTCAGCCTTGACATCTCTCCACCTACCACCCAGACTCCCAATACTCAGCCTTGACATCTCTCCACACACCACCCAGACTCCCAATACTCAGCCTTGACATCTCTCCACACACCACCCAGACTCCCAATACTCAGCCCAGACACCTCTCCACACACCACCCAGACTCCCAATACTCAGCCCAGACACCTCTCCACACACCACCCAGACTCCAATCTATAAAACCATAACACACTGTATAAGCTCCATTTATTAACATGTATGACTTTTCTGTCCAAGTTACAATTTATATAGTATAACGGAAGCTCGGAAATTCCTCTCAGCATGGACCGTGTGTTTATGTTTTTCTAGATTTATGGCTTTGCTGACTAGAACAGAACCCAGAAACCTACGGTTGAACACTGACCAGAACCCAACAAATGATTCCCCTTCATTTGGCGCCAATAACCTGAAAATCGGTCACAGTCTAAACAACCTCAGTCCAGAGGTTTAGCAGAGGGTACATCCCTGGGGGAAGCATGAGGTAGAGAAAGTGTCTCAGTGTCTCAGTGTCTGTGTGTGTCTGTGTGTGTGTACAGTATGTGTGTGTGTGTCTGTGTATGTGTGTGTCTGTGTATGTGTGTGGCTGTGTATGTGCGCCTGTTTGTTCGTGAATGCTTGCGTGAGTTTGCAAGGTTATGTTTTTAAAGCGGCAATCCTACATGCTTCTGCCACAGGACGGCCTGAAAGTAGAGAATAGGAAAGGTGAACCAGTTTGACTGGTTGTAATATTACTAAATTACAGCAGTGGTCACCAACTGGTCCATCCCGATCGACTGGTCTATCTTCAAGGTATTCCTAGTCGATCACCAAGCATTCCAGTAGAAAAGCCAATGATAAAGGCTGACGCTCCTGCTGTCTTGTGTGCAGTAGGTGCGTTTGAAAGTGCTCCCATTTTGAACCATTCAATTTGTCTGAAAAGACAAAACTCTGCCTACCCGGCAGACCGGGGGATCTGTGGCTAAATCAAGTGCGCCTACTGCGCTGGCCAATTGGATAGCGAAAATCTCTGTACCTAAAGTTTCCAAGACACCGGCCACAGCAAAGTTTGATACTAGCCTACGTGAGATTTCAGAACTTTTAAAACCATGACCAGAGAGAGACTGTCAAAGAATAGAGCAAAGAGGTGCTGTTTTTATGAGTGAGTTCATGTGTAAGTTTTTAGTCAGTAACTGTCAACAGTGTTTTTATTCAACACAGTTATAACACATAAAACGCGCTTCTCCCTACTTTCACTCGCGCTGCAGCTGCAATGAATGAGTTGCCAAGTGTAAAAAGCTACTTTTTTGTCCATTAAAATAACATCAAATTGATCAGAAATACAGTGTAGACATTGTAAATGTTGTAAATGATTATTGAAGCTGGAAACGGCTGATTTTTTATGGAATATCTACATAAGCGTACAGAGGCCCATTATCAGCAAACATCACTCCTGTGTTCCAATGGCACGTTGTGTTAGCTAATCCAAGTTCATCATTTTAAAAGGCTAATTGATCATTAGAAAACCCTTTTGCAATTATGTCAGTACAGCTGAAAACTGTTGTGCTGATTAAAGAAGCAATAAAACTGGCCTTCTTTAGTCTAGTTGAGTATCTGGAGCAACAGCATTTGTAGGTTCAATTACAGGCTCAAAATGGCCAGAAACAAAGAACTTTCTTCTGAAACTCGTCAGTTTATTCTTGTTCTGAGAAATGAAGGTTATTCCATGCGAGAAATTGCCAAGAAACTGAAGATCTCGTAAAACGCTGTGTACTACTCCCTTCACAGAACAGTCCAAACTGGCTCTAACCAGAATAGAAAGAGGAGTGGGAGGCCCCGGTGCACAACTGAGCAAGAGGACAAGTACATTAGAGTGTCTAGTTTGAGAAACAGACGCCTCACAAGTCCTCAACTGGCAGCTTCATTAAATAGTACCCGCAAAACACCAGTCTCAACATCAACAGTGACTCCGGGATGCAGAGTTGCAAAGAAAAAGCCATATCTTCCTCTGTCCAGTGTCTATGTTCTTTTGCCCTTAATCTTTTCTTTTTATTGGCCAGTCTGAGATATGACCCCAAACTTTTGAACGGTAGTGTATATATATATTTATTTATGTTTTATTTATTTAACCTTTATTTAACTAATCAAGTCAGTTAAGAACAAATTCTTATTTACAATAGCCTACCTACAGGGTCAGCCATAGTAGTACGGCGCACCTGGAGCAAATTATGGTTAAGTGCCTTGCTCAAGGACACAATGACAAGTTTTTCACCTTGTTGGCTCGGGTATTCGAACCAGCGACCTTTCGGTTACTGGCCCAACGAACCAACTGGGAACTCTGAAATCTCTGACTTCCGACTTCAGTGCGTTCAAGACAACTGGGAACTCTGAAAAATTGTTGATCCGAATGGGAAAGATCGGTTTGAACGGTCACCCAATTCGGAATTCCAAGTCTAGAGCTCCAAGTTTCCGACCTGAAGATCACTGACGTCATGATTTGACCTTGTTTTGTTGTCTTGAAAGCACCATGACCATCACATGCAGGTAGCCTATCATCATTCCAGTAAAATAAAAAAGCTAATTATTTGCAAAATATTTCTATATTATACAATATTGGCAGGCCAGACATATAGCCAATAATGCTGTGATAATGTATTAGGCCTACTGCACAAAACTCATTCCTACAGAACTGTTATTATTAGGTTAATGTAACATTTTTTTAAAGGTGCACAATGCAGAAATCGCTTGGTTACACAAAAGACAGATACACGATACATAGTGCGGCAGTATGAAAAAGTATAGAAATACAAGAAGTCTGGAGTGCAAAAAGCTATAAAAATACATTGCATAGTATGGGTGAATGGCTGAATATGTACACTATACATTGTTACAGAATGTTAGGTGAAAAAAAATTATACAAATATTGCAAGTTGATATAGCTAAATAAGGAATATGTGCATGGTTAACTATACTATACAGGCCGATGGCAGAGAAATACTTAAATAGCTAAATGTGCATATGATATAAGTGAGGGTAATAATAGTTTACTTAATATACAGTCTGGTTAAATGAACAGGTATGTGACTATTTTGCATGGTTCAATTAATTGTACAGGTAAATGTACAGTTAAATGTACAGGTAAGTTAATATTTGCATGGTTACATTAACTGTACAGGTAAATGACAGAAGAGATACTTTAATAGCTAAATGTGCGTATGATATAATTTAGGGTAATAATAATAATTCCCTTAAAGTGCAGGTTTTGATTTCAGATAAATGCACATATTGCACATTCAATATACTAAAAGCAATGAAAAAAGATACAACTGACAGGATACTAATATGCATTCCTGAGTGACTGACTACGTAAGTTCAGTCCAAGAATTACTTACAATATTGCTTGTGATATGATATAACAACTGTACATGAATATGTATATACAGTCCTGAATGAATATGTCCTGAGTGAATGAGTGATTACAGACCTGAGTTCCTCACGGATGGATGCAAAATTGTTAAACTGGGTCCTAACACCCCAACAGTTCCAGGTCTATGTTGCCGACAGCACGGCACCCCGGTGAGGCATTTAATAGTCTAACAGCCGCCGACAGGAAGGACCTCCTGTAGCGCTCTCGTCACCCACCCTCTGCCTGCCATGCATCATAACCATGGCATGCAGAGGGTGGTTGACGTTGTCCATGATGGCCAGCAGTTTGGCCAGGATCCGTCTCTCCGCCACCTCCTCTAGTGTCAAGGCTAATCCCCAGAACAGAGCTAGCCTTCCTGGTCAGCTTATTTACCCGAGAAGCATCACCGGGCTTTATGTTGGCACCCCAGCACACCACTGCAAAAACCTACCACCACCACAGACTGGTAGAAAGTATGCAGTAGTTTACTGCGCACGTTGAAGGACCTGAGCCTCCTCAGAAAGTAGAGTCGGCTCTGGCCCTTTTTGTACAGAGCCCCGGTGTTATCAGTCCATTCCAGCCTGTTGTTCATATGGACTCCCAGGGGACTGAAGGTGGTTCTGCTCACACCACACCACACCACAAAGTCATTGATTGTGCTCCTGTACTCCCCCTCCTGCCCACCCCTGATGCACCCTACAATTGCAGAGTCATCCGAGAACTTCTGTAGGTGGCATGTTTCAGAGTTATATCTGAAGTTATATCTGAAGTACTACCAAATATTTACATATTGCAGCTTTAAGTCATGAAAAAGAATTATCTGAGCTCTCAGCTTGCTTTTTGACTTCAAAAGTGATCTTGACTCAGAAAAGGTTGGTGTCCACTGATTTAGAGTAATACAATGGCTTTTCTTGTACTACTATGGACGTCAGAGCTGTCTTTTACTGTCCGCTGAGGCAAGATGATGTAACAATGTAGGTGTGTGCGCATGCGCATGTCCGTGTTGTTCTGTGCATGTGGCATGCGTATGTCCATGTTGTTCTGTGCAGGTGGAATGCGCATGTCCGTGTTGTTCTGTGCATGTGGCATGCGTATGTCTGTGTTGTTCTGTGCATGTGGCATGCGTATGTCCGTGTTGTTCTGTGCATGTGGAATGCGCATGTCCTTGTTGTTCTGTGCATGTGGCCTCATTAGGCCCTGTCCCTTGTGTGTCTGTGTTAGTGGGGCAGGTGCTGACGCACCACTGTGACCCGGGGCCCTCAGAGGACACAGAGCTAACGGAGCAGCGGATGGCCTGTGATGTCGATGTGACATAGAAGGAGTTGTTCATGAAAGGGATGGACACACTGAAATAGTGGAGAGAGAGAACGAGAGGGATGGAGACACTGAGAGTGGAGAGAGAGAAAGAAAGGGATGGAGACACTGAGATAGTGGAGAGAGAGAAAGAAAGGGATGGAGACACTGAGATAGTGGAGAGAGAGAAAGAAAGGGATGGAGACACTGCGATAGTGGAGAGAGAGAAAGAAAGGGATGGAGACACTGAGATAGTGGAGAGAGAGAAAGAAAGGGATGGAGACACTGAGATAGTGGAGAGAGAGAAAGAAAGGGACAGAAAAAAAGTGAGGATAAGAAAGGAAAGAGGAGATTGGGAGAGGAAATGAGAAACAGAGTGGGAGGAGGAGAGAGGGTAGGGAGAGAGGGACAAGGACAGAAAGAAGGAGGGAGGGAGATAGGGACAAGGACAGAAAGAAGGAGGGAGGGAGAGAGGGACAAGGACAGAAAGAAGGAGGGAGTGGAGAACAATTTAAGGAGAATGAGAGAAAGACAGGGATTGGGAGAGAGCGAATGAAAGAGAAGACAGGGAGAGAGCGGGAGCGAATGAGAGAGAAGACAGGGAGAGAGAGGGAGCGAATGAGAGAGAAGACAGGGAGAGAGAGGGAGCGAATGAGAGAGAAGACAGGGAGAGTGAGAGAGCAAATGAGAGAGAAGACAGGGAGAGTGAGAGAGTGAATGAGAGAGAAGACAGGGAGAGTGAGAGAGCGAATGAGAGAGAAGACAGGGAGAGTGAGGGAGAGAATGAGAGAGAAGACAGGGAGAGTGAGAGAGAAGACAGGGAGAGTGAGACAGCGAATGAGAGAGAAGACAGGAGAGTGAGAGAGAAGACAGGGAGAGTGAGAGAGCGAATGAGAGAGAAGACAGGGAGAGTGAGAGAGCGAATGAGAGCGAAGACAGGGAGAGTGAGAGAGAGAATGAGAGAGAAGACAGGGAGAGTGAGAGAGCGAATGAGAGAGAAGACAGGGAGAGTGAGAGAGCGAATGAGAGAGAAGACAGGGAGAGTGAGGGAGAGAATGAGAGAGAAGACAGGGAGAGTGAGAGAGAAGACAGGGAGAGTGAGAGAGCGAATGAGAGAGAAGACAGGGAGAGTGAGAGAGAAGACAGGGAGAGTGAGAGAGTGAATGATAGAGAAGACAGGGAGAGTGAGAGCGCGAATGAGAGAGAAGACAGGGAGAGTGAGAGAGCGAATGAGAGAGAAGACAGGGAGAGTGAGAGAGCGAATGAGAGAGAAGACAGGGAGAGTGAGAGAGCGAATGAGAGAGAAGACAGGGAGAGTGAGAGAGTGAATGAGAGAGAAGACAGGGAGAGTGAGAGAGCGAATGAGAGAGAAGACAGGGAGAGTGAGAGAGCGAATGAGAGAGAAGACAGGGAGAGTGAGAGAGCGAATGAGAGAGAAGACAGGGAGAGTGAGAGAGAGAATGAGAGAGAAGACAGGGAGAGGAAGGGAGGGTGCCACCCTTGGCCCACTTCTGCAGAGATCATCTCTAGCTAGAGCACCAATGAGGAGAGAGCTATTCACAAACTCACACACACTGCCTGAAATGGTGCCTGCCCTGTTTGAAAGGACTTTGGAGAAACCAGTGCTATTCTATATCGGTGGTCACATTGCAGTTGCTTGACAGAGCAGGACAGGAGAAGAGCTGTCTGTTAGACAGGACAGGGGAGCAGCTGTCTGTTGGACTGGGGCTCCACAGATAAACATACACACAGTGCAGCTGGGGAGCCAACAATGGACGACACACACACACTCGCAGTGCTTGACTTGGGCAAGAACTGAGTACCGGCACCTCAAATCTTCTACTGCTTGAGCTCCTGTTCCTCTTATAGAATATTAGCTCAAATGCATTGTGGAGCTCCTGTACCTAAATATAAACAACAAGCACCGCACATACAGTACTAACATAGATAGATAGATAGATAGATAGATAGATAGATAGATAGATAGATAGATAGATAGATAGATAGATAGATAGATAGATAGATAGATAGATAGATAGATAGATAGATAGATAGATAGATAGATAGATAGATAGATAGATAGATAGATAGATAGATAGATAGATAGATAGATAGATAGATAGATAGATAGATAGATAGATACTTTATTGATCCCCGAGGGGACATTTCTTAAATTAATTTACACACACATACACACAAATACACACACTGTCTGTCAGACTGGCTCAACCAGGTGTGGGGACGAAGCACAGACTAAGTGGGTATAGCACATGGAAACAATAACATTTTAAACAGATTACAGATTGTCATGCCTTTCAACAGTCCCTTCTCACCAACAGTGTGACTCTCTCTTTATGAATGTATCCTTTGGGCTTTGGCGGTGCCCCGCCTGGAACATAACCAAGCTATGGGAAACACTGCTACATCCTTAGGTAGCCTGTCTCTGTAAAGTGGGTTGAGGGTGACTGTACTTTGGGGACGACTGCATGGCGCTTGCTCTTATCTAACTAGAAGGATCCTTGATCACATGTGCTTTTTCACACTGTTCTCCTTGCACGTATGAAATCTGACACGAGAGCTACTGCGGAGCAGCTGACATTAGTAACACGCACGTAGATGCATGTGTGTGCACAAGTACACACACGTGCATGCATACGCACACACATAAACATTTGTGTGTGTGTTGAATAAAACTGGACATTGCTTGATTTGGTTATATCACATACGTGCATACACACACACACAAACTCTTGATAGGAAAACAGTGCTTATAAGCATAGCGAGTTTGACATTTAAAACGTCTTAGGTAGTTAGGACAAATAACATTGCATACTACTAGAAGACAGACAGAGGAGGAAAGAAGAGGATAAAGAGAACAGAAGATAAGGCGTGAAAGAGATGAAGAAAGACTAACTTTACCAGATTGAGATTCCATCTATGTTCCGCAGAGAGCTCGTAGAGCGAGAGCGTGGCTTCATCACAATACTCATGCTTATACAGTATGTTGACCTCCTCCCTCCCGCCTTCTGACTGCTCTGTATGATCCTTCGGTCTTTCTAGTCCTCCGCTGGACCCAGGTCTGTGTTAATCCCTCCTTGGGCTATAGGGTCGGCATGACGTAGCCTGGGAACTGTGGGCTTTAGCTCAGTGGGCTAAAACACTCCAGGCGAAAGCACACTTCACTCTCAAACTGTAGGACTGGCTAGGTGCTCAAACTAGCTCTACTTTGGCCACTCAATCTCTCCGTCTCTCGTGCACGGTCTCTCTCACTCTACCTCCCTTCTGACTCTCACACACTCCCTCTCTTCTGTCTCTCTCACTCTACTTCTCTTCTGACTCTCTCACTCTACCTCTCTTCTGACTCTCACACACTCCCTCTCTTCTGTCTCTCTCACTCTACTTCTCTTCTGACTCTCTCACTCTACCTCTCTTCTGACTCTCACACACTCCCTCTCTCTATCGGTCTCTCCCTCCTCCCATTCTTACAATCTCTCCCTCGCTAACTACCTAGCTATTGGTCTGCTTCTAACTACCTAGCTATTGGTCTGCTTCTAACTACCTAGCTATTGGTCTGCTTCTAACTACCTAGCTATTGGTCTGCTTCTAACTACCTAGCTATTGGTCTGCTTCTAACTACCTAGCTATTGGTCTGCTTCTAACTACCTAGCTATTGGTCTGCTTCTAACTACCTAGCTATTGGTCTGCTTCTAACTACCTAGCTATTGGTCTGCTTCTAACTACCTAGCTATTGGTCTGCTTCTAACTACCTAGCTATTGGTCTGCTTCTAACTACCTAGCTATTGGTCTGCTTCTAACTACCTAGCTATTGGTCTGCTTCTAACTATGTAACTATTGAACTGCTTCTAACTATGTAACTATTGAACTGCTTCTAACTATGTAACTATTGGTCTGCTTCTAACTATGTAACTATTGAACTGCTTCTAACTATGTAACTATTGGTCTGCTTCTAACTATGTAACTATTGAACTGCTTCTAACTATGTAACTATTGGTCTGCTTCTAACTATGTAACTATTGAACTGCTTCTAACTATGTAACTATTGAACTGCTTCTAACTATGTAACTATTGGTCTGCTTCTCTCTGCCTGGCTCGTCATCCCCTTCCTCATTCTCTCTCTCTCTCGCTCTCTCTACTCTCTCTACTTCCCTCTGCTCTTCAGGCTGAGTAAGTATATATGGAGCTACTCTCATGCCCCCCCCACCTCTCCTGGCTGGCTGTGTAGCGAGTAGGAGCCCCCTAAGGGCCCTGTCTGTCTCTGTGTGTGGCCTAAGGTGTGTGTAGGAGCAACAGTGGCCCTAAGGTGTGTGTTGTGTGTGTGTGTGTGTGTGTGTGTGTGTGTGTGTGTGTGTGTGTGTGTGTGTGTGTGTGTGTGTGTGTGTGTGTGTGCAAGCTGTTGTCACAAAGTGTCACACTCATACACACACACACCACACACGCATGCACACAAACACATTGTGATGCATCCTCTGGAACGACTGAATGGAATTACAATGAGAGAGAGAGAGAGAGAGAGAGAGAGAGAGAGAGAGAGAGAGAGAGAGAGAGAGAGAGAGAGAGAGAGAGAGAGAGAGAGAGAGAGAGAGAGAGAGAGAGAGAGAGAGAGAGAGAGAGAGAGAGAGAGAGAGAGAGAGAGAGAGAGAGAGAGCCTACGTGCCATGTTACTACTACAGTTAATACAGCACCACCTGCCAATATGTGTCCCCAAATATCTCTGGGTTGTTTTGGCTTCAAGCACCCTGTTGACAGATTTGTAGTGGGGTTAATAATAAAGACGAAATGTTTACTTGACTGTAATTTTCATCTAAGTGGCTTAGAGAGAGAGAGAGAGAGAGAGAGAGAGACAGAGAGAGAGAGAGAGAGAGAGACAGAGACAGAGAGAGAGAGAGAGAGAGAGGGAGAGAAAGTGAGAAAGTGAGAGAGTGAGAGAGTGGAAGAGAAAGTGAAACAGAGAGTGAAACAGAGAGTGAAACAGAGAGTAATAGAGAGTGAGAGAGAGAGAGAGAGAGAGAGAGAGAGAGAGAGAGAGAGAGAGAGAGAGAGAGAGAGAGAGAGAGAGAGAGAGAGAGAGAGAGAGAGAGAGAGAGAGAGAGAGCACACCAATGCGATTACCAGCACTCAAAGAATAAACAGAGCTTATTTTACAAAGGGGATGTCAGGTCGGATGGACAGATCTGCCTTGTGGGCTTGTTGTGAAGCGTGAAGTGTGTTTCCATCCTTTACTATGAGCAGGGGGATGGGTAACTGTACTGTGTGTCACTGTGTGACGTGGTACTGTAGAAAGGGTGGCTTTTGTCTGTGGGTCTCGATTTGAGTGCACACAGTACATGACATTGCTTCAGGGTGTAGGATGACACACACGATCTACTAATATTCAGTTAATACAAGCAATCAATGTATTATATGAAATGATTTTAGGAGTATTTTTTAAAAATATATATAATGTAAAATATGAAACGTTTCATTAATATCAGGTGGAAATTGGATCATTTCCCAAATATGCATAATGTTGTACTCCCAGCACAACATTGAATATGCATAATACTCCCAGCACAACATTATTATTTTAGAAATGACAAAATAATTGATAGAAATAACTAATTTCCTCTAATGCCATACACTCAGAGTGAAGGGATGGACTACAGCCAGATAGCACATATATTTTGTTGTGAAATGCACAAAACATGGAAAGGAGGGCCTCTTGTGGTAAAATAAGGAAATGTATATAAATACTAGGAGCACTGAATTATGGCATTCTCCCAATGAAGCCATTAGTGTTAACTTACTACAACAGCACAGAATATAAGCTTCACTCCTAACATGAATCTCAATGTGACCCTAATGTTCTCCTGCTCTAAACGCACCTCTTGCTTACAGTAGCTTCATTGTTGGTGCTTGGACATGCCTGGAGTCTTTTTAGTTTTAGGCTGTGTCACAAAAAATTATGAGGTGTGAAATGAATATCTCTATGTGTGACACACACACTTGCTTCATCATATCATCTTGCCTCAGCGGACAGTAAAAGACAGCTCTGACATCCATAGTATTACAAGAAAAGCCATTGTATTACTCTAAATCAGTGGACACCAACCTTTTCTGAGTCAAGATAACTTTCACTGTCAAAAAGGAAGCCGAGATCTACCGCTCAGATAATTTAAAGCGGCAATATGTAACTTTTTGGGCGACCCAACAAAATTCACATAGAAGTGTGAGTTATAGATATGTCATTCTCATTGACAGCAAGACTAAGAAGTGGTAGATATGTTCTATGTGCGTCATTTCTATGCTTCCTGTAAGTTAATTTCCTTTTTTACTTCCGGTTTTGTACACCAGCTTCAAACAGCTGAAAATACAATATTTTTTGTTATTGAACATTTATTTTACAGCGGTTTAGATGGTAGAATGATTATCTACACTATACATTGCTCGTTTTGTCACATAAACTGAAATTAGGCGAACTATTTGAATTTTAGAAACCAGGAAATGACGAAGCGATTTCTGCCTATAAGACATTGTTGTGAGGTTTGAAAAGGGTTAAATGCAGGAATGCCTCGAATTGCGGCTTACAGTTGCACACTATTGGTTTTGCTAATTCATTTTGAAACCAGCACCTCAAACAATTTCTCACCACCAAGCAAAGGAAGTTCCAACGATGAGTAAAAATAGCACCCTATATACACATCCTCTTTATGGCAATATTAGCTGTTTTATTCAACTTGAAAATATGGCTTACGTTATTCTTCCCACTGTTGCCATTATGGTGATTTAGTATGGGTTCTTTAGTTTGGCACATTCTGCAACAATTTACTTCATGTTGAATTTAAATGTTTCTGGACTTTACGAAGTTGGACGTGCAGTTCCTCATGATCCTGTGAGCTCTGTGATTCAAACCCAGTATCAATGAAATGATGGAGGGATGGATGGAAAGAAAGATGGGTCAGACAATCCTCTCTTTCTCAATATCACCATTACTCCTTCACATTTAAATACACTTCTCCTTTTCTCACTCTCCAAAGGAGTGCTCTTAGCCTCTTGCTGTAACTAGCTGATTTTTATCTTGTAGCCGGCTTGGTTAAGGTTTCCAGTTTGAAACAACCCTAATCTTTCTCTGGAAGTATGGCCATTACACTACAACAGAAACCATTACCACCCGATGCTATCACAAACCATGTTACCACAACTGGGCGCAATACTGATATATCTGCACGTACAATAAGCATTAGCAAGCTCAGTCTTCCCGCAATGCATCATCAAATACACGTCTGATTTAATTGCATCACACAGCCTACAGTATGGTAATTTATTAGACACTTTAATTCTAAGCAGCTTGGACAAGTATTTAATTAATTCAGTGGTGGAAAAAGTACTCATACTTGAGTAAAAGTATAGATACCTTAATAGAAAATGACTCAAGTAAAAGTGAAAGTCACCCAGTAAAATACTACTTGATTAAAATTCAAAGTATTTGGTTTTAAATAAACGTAAGTATCAAAAGTAAATGTAAAAATCATTTAAAATTCCTTATATTAAGCAAACCGGTTGCGTGCACTGTATGGACTTCTCAGCCAGGTTTGTTATCAGTACTGAACGGATCACTCCCATGGGACCCTCCAGTTTCTGCCAGGTTAACCCCCAACATTGGTAAGACCCTCCATTGGGGGACACCCTGTTGTGCAAAACGTGTCATAGCATGACAACTCCCATAGAGGAACGAGGTTGAACAATGACCATAGGATTTGGCTGTATAGCGCAAACATATCTGGGACCTGGTCCAACCCACTAAGCCAGTGTTTCCCATTCCTGGTCGTGAGGATCCAAATGGATACACATTTTAGTTTTTCAACTAATTCAACTAATCTTCTCATCATCAAGCCTTTGATTATTTGAATTAGGTGTGTTAGTGTTTGTGCTAGGGGCAAAACTGTGCACCACTTTGGGTTTCCAGGACCACTAAGACATTGAACAATGACTGTTGGATATGGCCTGTCAATAAACACACTGTAACATCACCTGAATGTCATGAAGTGCTGTAGTAAGCGGTTGTTAGGACAGCGTGTTACCTAAGAGCTCACCTCACTAAGCTGTACAATACCAGAGCTTAGGAAGTGGAGAAGCTGAGAACAGCATTTGGCAACGACATGTGGTACATAATCAGTGAAGCTAGGACAGTGTTCTGGCAATGTAAGCTTTCGCTAGAGCCCCTGTCCCCATCACAACAGCAGTGATATGGGGATTTTCACAAGCTATTTCAACTGTTATGAGAGAAAAACACCAGATTAAGATAAACCACAAAGTGTATTGTTTAAAACAGAGAGCGCCAAGGAGAGACACAGCAACACAGCATCCCTACTCCTTTACTTGACTGTATTCAACGTGTTTGACATGGACAAAACACATGAATCAATCCTCCTAAATGTGCCCCCCCCCCCCCCCCCCCCAAAACAACATATTGTTTTCCTCTGCAGCCTTTAACTGACTAGATCGAGAGTCTGAGTCTGATCCTGATAACCCCGGCAACAAGCGGTCCTACCTGTAGGATTTGAGAAAGCGTTTTCGCTTTGTGCCTCGGCATGAGACCTGGCCAGGGGGCACAGGAGTCCAGGGGCACACTCCAGAGGTCCAGAACGTGTGGTCCAGGGGTTCCATGACAGACCTCACGGAGGGGACTGGAAGCGACACTGCAGGGGGAGGCTGAGTGTGTGTCAGAATACAAGGCGGCTGAATTACTAATTCTGTTGCATTTCCTGGACACACTCTCAAAACGCCAAAAGCTCTCTCTCTACCTCTCTCTCTCTGTCTCTGTCTCTGTCTCTGTCTCTCTCTCTCTATCTCTTTCTCTCTCTCTCTCTACCTCTCTCTAACTCTCTCACGCTTTTTTTCTTTCTCTCTCTTTCTCTTTCTCTCTCTCTCTCTCTTTCTCTCTCTCTCTCTCTCTCTCTCTCTCTCTTGCTCTCTCGCTCACTCTCTCTGTAAGCAGACTCTCTTTCTTTTGGCTGTGGTGCAAAGGCCCTAGTGCCCTACCTATTCATAAGTTCATTAGTGAATGAGCTCACTGCAAGTCTTGGCCTCTCTGCCATGTAATGTGGTAGCAGGCAGCAGAGTATACATCATTAAACTAGGTCTAACTGTAATGTGGTAGCAGGCAGCAGAGTATACATAATTAAACTAGGCCTAACTGTAATGTGGTAGCAGCAGAGCATATGAGAGATCACCATGATGTCCCAACAGGAAGTACATTTAGTTCCGGGTGGAGAAAGTTGCATTCTGTGCATGGTTCTGTGTATGGTTCTGTGTATGGTTCTGTGCATGGTTCTGTGTATTGTTCTGTGCATGGTTCTGTGCATGGTTCTGTGCATGGTTCTGTGCATGGTTCTGTGAATGGTTGTGCTCAGTATTTACAAATCAGTAATCTCATAATGTAGTTGACAGAACGGTAAGGAGCTGGCAAAATCAACTTTCAATAACATGAACCATTGTAAATAGCGCAGTGCTATTTCATGGTATAATATCAAAATTATCCAGCAGATGACGGTAGCAAACCACTACCTCAATTACCTGCCTATGAGGTTAATGTGCCACGTCCAAAACTGTTTGTTTGCAATAAACAACAAGTAATGATATGATACCACGTGTGAAGTACATCACAGTCAAGCACTAATATAGTCTTTTAAACAGAGGTTGTTATTATATGTGTATAACATTAACTCTCAAATTTCCATGATTACATGTCGACATGTAGGCTATGGCTTATGCCAGACAGGTAGCTAGCTAAGCTAGCTAGAACACTTTCTGATAACCTCGTAGCCCCAACTCAACTCATCAACTCACGTATGGCAGGCTATAGAACCATCATCAGCATCGGGTAAGGAAATATTTGTGTGCTGTTGTAGCTTCCAAGCCAGCTTATTAACTGGAACTCAGTTAGCTAACAAGCTAGTTGGCTAGGTAGTTGGGGGCTACAAATGGGCTAGCTAACTTTAGCTAGCTAGGTAGTTGGGGGGCTACAGATGGGCTAGCTAACGTTAACTAGCTAGCTAGGTACTGTTTTTGCATACATGTGGGCTGCACAGAGATAATTGTCACTATTAGCTATCTATCCAACATTGCAAACAGAGCTAGGTGGCTGTCTATACTGTACACTGGGGACCAAAAGTTTGGAATATTATTCATTCAAGGTTTTTCTTTATTTGCACTATTTTTTTACATTAAAGTGAATACATCAAAACTATGACATAACACATATGGAATCATGTAGTAATCAAAAAAGTGTTAAACAAATCAAAATATATTTTATTTGAGATTCTTCAAAGTAGCCACCCTTTGCCTTGATGACAGCTTTGCACACGTGCAATACGTGCATTTATCTGTAATTAAACCCTGTACTAAGGACTTTTAAGGGAATTACTATTATTACCCTAAATTATATAATACGCACATGTAGCTATTTAAGTATCTCTTCCTGTCATTTACCTGTACAATTAATTTAACCATACAAATATTAATTTACCTGTACATTTAACCAGACTGTATATTAAGTAAACTATTATTACCCTCATTTATATCATACGCACATTTAGCTATTTAAGTATCTTTCTCTGCCATCGACCTGTATACTTAACCATGCAAATATGTTTTATTTATATCAACTTGCAATAATTGTATAATTGTTTTACCTAACACTCTATAACAATGTATAGTGTACATATTCAGTCATTCACTCATACTATGCAATGCCTTTTTATAGCTTTTTGCACTCCAGACTTTATTTTTATACTTTTTCATACTGCTGCACTATGTATCATGTATGGTCTTTTGTGTATTTCGTTCGGGCATTTTGCACCTGTCCTGTGTTTTCGTAGCTGCTTGACAAAGAAATTTCTGCTCGGGGACCAATAAAGTATCTATCTATCTATCTATCTATCTATCTATCTATCTATCTATCTATCTATCTATCTATCTATCTATCTATCTATCTATCTATCTATCTATCTATCTATCTATCTATCTATCTATCTATCTATCTATCTATCTATCTATCTATCTATCTATCTATCTATCTATCTATCTATCTATCTATCTATCTATCTATCGACCTGTATACTTAACCATGCAAATATGTTTTATTTATATCAACTTGCAATAATTGTATAATTGTTTTACCTAACACTCTATAACAATGTATAGTGTACATATTCAGTCATTCACTCATACTATGCAATGCCTTTTTATAGCTTTTTGCACTCCAGACTTTATTTTTATACTTTTTCATACTGCTGCACTATGTATCATGTATGGTCTTTTGTGTATTTCGTTCGGGCATTTTGCACCTGTCCTGTGTTTTCGTAGCTGCTTGACAAAGACATTTCTGCTCGGGGACCAATAAAGTATCTATCTATCTATCTATCTATCTATCTATCTATCTATCTATCTATCTATCTATCTATCTATCTATCTATCTATCTATCTATCTATCTATCTATCTATCTATCTATCTATCTATCTATCTATCTATCTATCTATCTATCTATCTATCTATCTATCTATCTATCTATCTATCTATCTATCTATCTATCTATCTATCTATCTATCTATCTATCTATCTATCAGGCTGAGGAGTGAGTTTCACAGATCCCCTTCTGCTACATTTACATTTTAATCGTTTAGCAGACGCTCTTATCCAGAGCAACTTACAGTTAGTTAGTGCATATATGTTCATACTTTTTTCATACTGGTCCCCCATGGGAATCAAACCCACAACCCTGGCGTTGCAAGCTCCATGCTCTACCATCTGAGCTACACATGAGCATCACCAAAAAGTCACCAACTGGTCCTGAAGAGTTACAGGGTGTGCAGGTTTTTGTTCCAGTCGATGTGCGTTTGAGCAGGGCACCTAACCATAATTGCTCCAGGGTCGCCGTCAGTAATGGCTGATCCCTGGCAGTGCCCCCACTGTCTGAGGGTGTCTCAGGGGGAGTTGGATATGCAAAAAACAAATGTCCAATTCACACGTGTATAATAAACACGTGTACATGTGTGAAATGTAAGCACCAACCTAATTAAAAACCTGACTTCTCATCAACACCTTGTTAAGTTGAATGAGATTTGTTTGAACTAAAGCCTACCAACCCTGTAGATGTTCAGGACCAGGGACCACTGTTTTAGGCTTTATAGCCACACAGGCATATTGGTCAGTTGGCCAGTAGTAGCCTTTTGGTCAAGGGTTCTCTCAATTCCCCATCAATCCTCAGTCTATTTAATGTCTTGTTACAGCCAAGGCTTCCTTCCTCATAACCAGGCTAGCGCATTCGGCTGAAAGCAGCTGACACTGCACAACTCTTGTGGTGCTAAGCCTTTTAGGACACAGCAGAAATGAAGCGTGAGATTACACTTGGCATTTGAGAGGTAGTTAAGAGAGATTTTTCAAACAGGCAACTCAGTCAGGGAGATAGACAAGGCTATCGGGAAATATGCGAATCCTGAAAGGGTTATGTCGAGGTTAGATGATGTCATATAAGTCTAAAATAATGTGATCAACGTCTGGTATGTTGCAGCGGATTACACACAGAACACGTAACAAGGAAAAAATATTTATGTGTCATGGAAAATAGGGGTCCACAATGTGAGATGAGAATATTGCGTCTAACATAGGTTACTGTGGGTGACTACAGATGTGGGATCTTAATTTGAACACCCTAATGCTGCAATGCAGGAAATGTAAAACGTGTAGTATATTTTAGGTTTAAAAAGGCTTCTGACGTTTGTAATTTCAACCCCTACAAAAATGGCCATTAATAATAATCTACATAATACTGTACTTCACAATGGGTCTACATAGCCAGAAACACTATCAGTGGAATAACATATGTAAAGACATTTTAACAAACTAATAAGTACATGTAGTTAGGGAGTATTAATTGATATACTCACATTTTGGTATTCTCTCAACAAAAGAGATAAATACTACATGAGTACTAGGTAGTACATATACACAACATTCCTTTATAAAGTAATTACCTCAACATACTGTATGTAGCTGTAACTCACTGCCAAACAGTAATTATCCCAACATACTGTATGTAGCTATAACCCACTGCCAAACAGTAATTATCCCAACATACTGTATGTAGCTGTAACTCACTGACAAACAGTAATTACCCCAACATACTGTATGTAGCTGTAACCCACTGCCAAACAGTAATTACCCCAACATACTGTATGTAGCTGTAACCCACTGACAAACAGTAATTACCCCAACATACTGTATGTAGCTGTAACCCACTGACAAACAGTAATTACCCCAACATACTGTATGTAGCTGTAACCCACTGCCAAACAGTAATTACCCCAACATACTGTATGTAGCTGTAACCCACTGACAAACAGTAATTAGCCCAACATACTGTATGTAGCTGTAACCCACTGCCAAACAGTAATTAGCCCAACATACTGTATGTAGCTGTAACCCACTGCCAAACAGTAATTACCCCAACATACTGTATGTAGCTGTAACTCACTGCCAAACAGTAATTACCCCAACATACTGTATGTAGCTGTAACCCACTGCCAAACAGTAATTACCCCAACATACTGTATGTAGCTGTAACCCACTGCCAAACACTAATTACCCCAACATACTGTATGTAGCTGTAACCCACTGACAAACAGTAATTACCCCAACATACTGTATGTAGCTGTAACCCACTGCCAAACAGTAATTACCCCAACATACTGTATGTAGCTGTAACCCACTGACAAACAGTAATTACCCCAACATACTGTATGTAGCTGTAACCCACTGCCAAACAGTAATTACCCCAACATACTGTATGTAGCTGTAACCCACTGACAAACAGTAATTATCCCAACATACTGTATGTAGCTGTAACCCACTGACAAACAGTAATTACCCCAACATACTGTATGTAGCTGTAACCCACTGCCAAACAGTAATTAGCCCAACATACTGTATGTAGCTGTAACCCACTGCCAAACAGTAATTACCCCAACATACTGTATGTAGCTGTAACTCACTGCCAAACAGTAATTACCCCAACATACTGTATGTAGCTGTAACCCACTGCCAAACAGTAATTACCCCAACATACTGTATGTAGCTGTAACCCACTGCCAAACACTAATTACCCCAACATACTGTATGTAGCTGTAACCCACTGACAAACAGTAATTACCCCAACATACTGTATGCAGCTGTAACCCACTGCCAAACAGTAATTACCCCAACATACTGTATGTAGCTGTAACCCACTGACAAACAGTAATTACCCCAACATACTGTATGTAGCTGTAACCCACTGCCAAACAGTAATTACCCCAACATACTGTATGTAGCTGTAACCCACTGACAAACAGTAATTATCCCAACATACTGTATGTAGCTGTAACCCACTGACAAACAGTAATTACCCCAACATACTGTATGTAGCTGTAACCCACTGCCAAACAGTAATTACCCCAACATACTGTATGTAGCTGTAACTCACTGACAAACAGTAATTACCCCAACATACTGTATGTAGCTGTAACCCACTGCCAAACAGTAATTACCCCAACATACTGTATGTAGCTGTAACCCACTGCCAAACAGTAATTACCCCAACATACTGTATGTAGCTGTAACCCACTGCCAAACAGTAATTACCCCAACATACTGTATGTAGCTGTAACTCACCGACAAACAGTAATTACCCCAACATACTGTATGTAGCTGTAACCCACTGACAAACAGTAATTACCCCAACATACTGTATGTAGCTGTAACCCACTGACAAACAGTTTGCTACCACTACTATCTCAAGCTCTTTTAGAACAACAAACAAACAGGCGCTTAGAGGGCATACCATCTCCTCTTTGGTTTAATGTCGATTGGCTTGTTGGTAGAGAATGGTGAGCCGTTGGACGGTGAGCCATTGGTGGGAGGGTGTGTGTGGCGCTGTCTGGATGTCCTCTCCAGAGACAGGAGCTCACAGCTGGCCGGCAGACTCATCTTCAGAGAGATCTCGTAATGCTCAAGTCTCTCAATACACCAGACCTCTCAATACATCAGACCTCTCAATACACCAGACCTCTCAAAACACCAGACCTCTCAATACACCAGACCTCTCAATACACCAGACCTCTCAATACACAACTAGCACCTTGATAACTTGCTATATAGGCTAACTCTCAGGTTGAGTCATTTTGCATTTCGCTGATACCTCGCTAACGCTATTCTTTATCTAGGCTAACTTAAATGCAGACTTGACAAGCAGGAGGTTGCCATCTTCCCTCAATATGCTCCTACTGCTGAAGGGTAGGCTGCTAGCACCTTGTTAGCGCCACAGCTCCACTCAATATGTACCAACAAGTGCAGAGGCGTGGGCTAATGTCCGATAGCTGTTATCCAATAAAGGTGGGAAGCCCAGGTAAGGTGACACCACTCCCCCCGAGTGGCCTCATCCATACAGATCAGGGATCCTGGTGCTGTTGTCTACGGATCTCATCCTTTCCATGGAGTGAAGCCTCTGGAAACGTCTGGGGCCAATCTGGCAACCCTGACTGAAACCTTACCTGTCCCCGACAGGTAATTGATAAACCAGGCACTTAAAGGCACAATCAAGCACCACTAGTACTAGCTGCTGTAAAACACAAGACCAAATCTATCAATCCAAGCTTGCAACCTACAGGAAAATATGTGTGTGTGTGTCTGTGTGTAACAGCAGAAAAGGGATAGCCCCTTGGATAACCTGGACTCTAGGAAGCACATCCAGTCGTGGCCGGCTCACACAAATACTTGAATAACTCTCTCTGCCTGCTCTTATCAGTGCCATTGAAAACCATAGGCCCATTCAACAGGACAAATGTTTACTTCAGCCACGATACAGGCAGACTGGCCTCCAATTTGTGGACTAATGTACCTGAACAGAGTCAACGTGCACTAGTACAGAATCATAACGTTTAACATAATGTGGGTTATTGTGATATTGAGGACACAGACAGTATTATCATCAAATCAAATCAAATCAAATGTATTTATAAAGCCTTTTTTACATCAGCCAATGTCACAAAGTGCTATACAGAAACCCAGCCTAAAACCCCAAACAGCAAGCAATGCAGATGTAGAAGCATGGATGGCTAAATAATGCCATAGTAACCCACGTGAAGACAACCTCCTATGCTCAAAATGTATGATGCCGGTCAAATCAATCAATCAAAGTGCATATAACTTTTTACATTTGTCACAAAGTGGTTAACGGCAAAGTACTTATTCCCCGGAGAGCAAGCCAAGGCAACTTTATAAGAAGAAACCCACTGCCACGGTAAGTCGTCTTGAGAGGAACCTCAGCTGGCTATCCATGTGAGGATTGCACATCAACCAACGTGAGTCGAGGTGCAGCCAAAAATCTTAGGAACATTGAGATAAGTAGCTGCAAAAATCTATTTAGTTCCTGGTTAAAAACATTAAGTTTTGGCCCAAAAGGCCTGATGCATTTCATGTTATCGAGTCAGAGCTGTGCACCTATCTTTTAATTGATATGGCAGGTATCTTGATTTGCACGACAGACAGATGTCCTCAAAGGCATTGTGAGTGCTGGTGGGCGGTTTTGGTGTTGTGTGACAGATGCTGGTGGATGTCACAGAGGTCTCTCTCTGACTATTCATCTGTCATGTAACAGAGACCTATGAGTCATTCACCTGGCTGACTGGAAAGCCAGTACACCAGTCCACTGAACCCATCCACCAGTCCACTGACCCCATCAACTGACCCCATCCACTGACCCAATCCACCTCAGGTTAAACTCAGATCCTTGGTTCATTTTTAACTATTGTCCACTATGGGAGGCATTTTTTAGTAGTGCAAAATAATTGTGCAAAGTGCAAAAAATACTGTAAACCTTAGGGATGTATCGATTCACCGATACGCAATGGTCCTCGATTCAAATGTTTAATATACAAGTGCATAGGTCTGCGGACCACAAACCGATCCAAATGTAGCATGCATCGATTCAAACGTTACAAATCGCAGTTTCACCCAAACTTTTTGTTCATATTATAGGGTGTCTGCGTGAAAACGTGCATTGATTATGCACGTTTTCAGAAGCCATGGATTACAGGCAACACCCGCACTGAGCTAAATGCTAGAGCTTTCAAGGAGCGGGACACTAATACGGACACTTATATTACGGATTACAAAGGGAAACCAGTATACAGGGAGGAGGTCAGAGACCTGGCAGTGTGGTACCAGGAAAACAACCTCTCCCTCAACGTGAGCTAGACAAAATAGCTGATTTGGGACTACAGGAAAAAGGGGTCCGAGCACACCCCCATTCACATAGATGGGGTTGTAGTGTAGCGGGTCGAGAGCTTCAAGTTCCTTGGCGTCCACATCACTAACAAACTATCATGGTCCAAACACACCAAGACAGTCGTGAAGAGGGCACGACAATACCTATTCCCCCTCAGGAGACTGAAAAGATTAAGCATGGGTCCCCAAATACACCAAATGTTCTACAGCTGAACCCTCGAGAGCATCCTGACTGGTTGCATCACCACCTGGTATGACAACTGCTCGGCATCTGACTGCAAGGTGCTACATAGGGCAGTGTGTACAGCCCAGTACATCACTGGGCCAAGCTTCCTGCCATCCAGGAACTATACCAGGCGGTGTCAGAGGAAGGCCATAAAAATTGTCAAAGACTCCAGCCACCCAAGTCAACAGTTAATCAAATGGCTACCCGGACTATTTACATTGACCCCCTTTTTTCCGCTGCTTCTATTTGCTGTTTATTATCTATCATAGTCACTTTACCCCTACCTACATGTACATATTACCTCAACTTCCTCGACTAACCTGTACCCCATTGACTCTGTACCAGTATACAGCCTCGTTATTGTTATTTTATTGTGTTAATTATTTTTCTTACTTTAGTTTATTTATTTGTATTTATTTTTTAAGCTAATATTCTCTTACTTACTTTTTACAACATTCTGCATTGTTGGTTAAGGGCTTGTAAGTAAGCATTTTGCGGTAAGGTCTACACCTGTTGTATTCGGCGCATGTGACAAATACAATTTGATTTGATTTGATCTGAACATTATATCCAAAAAGTTGTATTTCGTAACCTAATCCATCCGATAATAAGCACCGAGCTCTGTTGAAAGAGCAGTTCCGCTTTCTAACAGTGACTTGAGGTTTTTTCATGTTGTGGTGGTCCTCCCCAAAGTTGTTTCCGCGGGTCGCAAAAAGTTAAATTAACATGACAGGAAAAGTAACAGGAATTTCAAATAAATAATATGAAAATACTACATGTCATGTCTCAAAATTGATATCTATTTTACCTCTACTGTATATTGTTTTATGTCCTCTGGATTTGAGAAGAAAGACGGCGAGTTCAACGGTGAACCTGTCAGTTAGCCTTAATTCTCACACAGCCTGCTATTTAACTGATTTTAACAAAAATAAATCCACTAATTCTGGCCATCCTACAAGTGTAAAAACTCCAATAACTTTTGAACAGATTATGATAGAGACATAAAGTTTCAAACCATTAGTTTTCTTAGAGAGGTATCTACACAATTGACATATTATTTTACCCACTGGTCAAAAGATGTGTTTTGATTGGACACCCTACATGTGACATCATTTCTACCTTCTGAAAATACCTTTCATCTTTTGTGACAACTGCTGCGTCCTCTCCTTCAGTGTTGAATTGCATGTAACTGTTGTTCGGCATGCAAAATGACTTATAGCTCAATGGCTGTCAACCCCAGGCAATGTCAGTAGCCTAGTCAAACTGCACATTGTGCCATGCTTCAGTGCACTGACAAACGCGAGGTAGGCGGCCTGTTCCTGACCTTTCACATCTGCAGCATTCAAATGCTAAAATGGCTTGCGTGAAATTAGGCTTTATTAGTTGAGTGACAACCTATGTCATTTGCTATAGGTTATTGTTATCTATGTGCTGTTGAAAATTAAGCTACCAGAGACACAACTCTCATCTGGCTATAGGCTACCTGCTGAACAGGCTTACAATGGATTTTATTTGGATTGTTCACCATCAGCAATAGTTTTGGTAGTTTTGCTAAACAATCAGTGTATATAGTCATTTTATTTCTCCAAACTGTCAAAACCATTCCATTTTGATATGGGGGTGAAATGCAAAGTTGTGCTATATATTCATTGGCTATGTCATACTTTTGTAAACAATAAATATTAATACATTACTACACACAATGACAGTTCAGTTCATTAGTGGGTACATTGTCGTCGTCCCCCCTGCCCCTGATATTGGTAGAGGGGTGGTAGATACCTAGTGTCCATTATGGCTTAGCTGCCTACATGGTACATCAATGGAGGCTGCTGAAGGGAGGATGGCTCATAATAATGCTCGAACGGAGCAAATGGAATGTCATCAAACACATGGAAACGATTCCGCTCCAGTCATTACCACAAGCCCATTCTCCCCAATTAAGGTGCCACCAATCTCCTGTGTAGTACATACACCATAGACATACATCATTTACACACACACACACACACACACACGCACACACACACACACACACACACACACACACACACACACACACACACACACACACACACACACACACACACACAGAAGTCAGCTCAGAGAGGTCCAGCTCAGAGGTCCAGCTCAGAGAGGTCCAGCTCAGAGAGGCCTCTCCATCAGAAGCAGATTTTAATTTAGAACGGAAAATGAATGCGTTTATGCAACAAATGTTAGTTCATCGAATCGTATCGCATCGAACCGAATTGCATCGATTCGTTCTCTAATCGAACTGAATTGTTTTAAACGTATGGTTTCTGTATCGTTTTGGAGTGCATGTGTATAGATATGCATCGAATCGTCTTGCACATCCCTAGTAAACCTCATTATAATCTTGAACTCTGATTTAATGACACTTTTCTTCAACAATGTGTGTTATAAGGAGGTGATTATTGAACTAGAGTTTAGTAAACTGAGCAATACATAAATAGTAGACTCTATATAACGCACATTGTTCAAATTAAATCACACTGACAGATTAGAATTAGGTTTATGCTTTACACTTTGCACAAGTCTTTTAAACTATGTATATGCCACCCTATGTCTACCAACCTGAGCTGTGGTGGCTCTGGGGGGATTATGAGGTCCTATGTCTACCAACCTGAGCTGTGGTGGCTCTGGAGGGATTATGAGGTCATATGTCTACCAATCTGAGCTGTGGTGGCTCTGGGGGGATTATGAGGTCCTTGGACGAGGCTTTGGACCAGCTAAGACTGTGCAAATAACCAGCATAGAACATGGTTCAGCACAACCAAGGTGATCGATTCAACAAAGAAAGCTTTTTTAAAAACAGTTGGCAATTGACACAGAAGGTAAAGGAGCAGGGAGATACCACTCTGTGTCTTTAACTGACGTTCAATATTACCAGCCAGCTTTTCATACCACATGACGTCCTATTGTTGCCCTCCGCCTGCAGAGGAGACAGAGACGTGATAGGCCCAACCTGCCTTCAGCAGCAGCCAATTGGGAGAGAGTGTGTGTCACATGCGCTCCCTCCCTAGCGCGTCAGAGAACCATCCTTTTCATTAACATCCAAACACACCGGCAGAGATTGTTGCCAAGGTTACAGTTATTAGATGGCTGTAATTCTTTACGTCGTTATGGCCCCTGCACTATTCATTCCGGGATTGTAAAAACCTCCTGGCAACACAGCAAGACCAGCAGCAATATTGCTGAGAGCAATAACTCAATTTTATTGCTCTCAGCAACACCACTCATCTCAAACCCTCAATGAAATCAAATATTCTTTCATAAAGACTTGACACCAACAGTTGTCAAAAATGGAAAACATTTAATCTGGCATTATAAGATATTAGAAGTTCAAGAAATGCCTGTGGTTGACTATGAGCCTGGGTTTCAAAGATTATCTCAGGCCACAAGTCCAAAACAATTATTCTGTAAAGATAGGTGCAGGTTCAATGTGTGAGCCTACCTACCGTATATGTTAATAATAGACTGATGCCACCAACATTTAAGGCTAACACAAATTGCCCCAACATCACATCATAAAATTGCTGGAGTCTGGCGTTTTTGTGGCACCGTCAATATCAGAGGTCCAGTATTCTGAGAGAAAGTGTTCCAACCAGCTGTAGCTTTTGTAAGGTTTTATGGGAACTGTGGAGATTGACAATATTTCCCTCTCTTCCCCAGAAGAGGGCAGCACTCTCACATCTGTAGCATTTGACTTAAGGTTGATGGTAGCTGAAAGACTGAATGAAGGTTGATAATAGCTGAAAGACTGAAGGTTGATAATAGCTGAAAGACTGAATGAAGGTTGATAATAGCTGAAAGACTGAAGGTTGATGGTAGCTGAAAGACTGATGGTTGATGATAGCTGAAAGACTGAATTTTGATGATAGCTGAAAGACTGATGGTTGATAATAGCTGAAAGACTGAAGGTTGATGATAGCTGAAAGACTGAAGATTGATAATAGCTGAAAGACTGATGGTTGATAATAGCTGAAAGACTGAAGGTTGATGATAGCTGAAAGACTGAAGATTGATGAGACCAGAAAGCCTCTGTTTGCTTTATCTTGTGAAACACATTCTTAAAGGACAATACACAATGTCAAAGGTTATTTTGGGCAGACGTGACATTGGAAACCAGTGCCATATCTGAAGGACTATGAGTTCCAGTTCTTAATTTCCTTTTCCAGACCCCATGCTTCTGATATCATTATATCATTATGCAGTTTTAAAATGTTAAATTATTTTCCAATGTATTAACTTTTCACATCTCGATTTCAAAATTACATTGGGAATCAATCAACTTCTGGTTAGTAGGCTACAGAACATTTCCAGGAATAGAGTTCATCCAAAAATAACTTATTTGTTTGATGTAACAAATCATGCCACATGACAATGTGCCATATAGGCCTATCTTCAGTTAGTAAGAGAATTAAACAAAAGACATGTTACAGCGGGTGAAATAAGTATTGAACACGTCACGATTTTTCTCAGTAAATATATTTCCAAAGGTGCTATTGACATGACATTTTCACCAGATGTTGGTAACAACCCACGTAATCCATACATACAGTGGGGAGAACAAGTAATTGATACACTGCCGATTTTGCAGGTTTTCCTACTTACAAAGCATGTAGAGGTCTGTAATTTTTATCATAGGTACACTTCAACTGTGAGAGACGGAATCTAAAACAAAAATCCAGAAAATCACATTGTATGATTTTGAAGTAATTAATTTGCATTTTATTGCATGACATAAGTATTTGATACATCAGAAAAGCAGAACTTTTTGTAGGCCATCAGTTGGGACTGAACCAGCTGATATTAATTTGCACTGACAGGGGGCTGGATTGCTTTTTAATTACTAATAGTTTTCAGCTGTTGTCTTGGCTTTCCATGCCTTTTTGCACCTTACTTTCTTCATGTGTTCAATACTTTTTCCCTGTGTCATTTCACATTATTACACATAACTTAATTTCTGAACTTATTTGTTTTGGGTTGTTACCAACATCTGGTGAAAATTTCATGTCAATAGCACCTTTGGAAATATATTTACTGAGAAAAATGGTGACGTGTTCAATACTTATTTCACCCGCTGTATGTGAGGAATAAAAACCACAAAGACCGTACGGTAAGGTGTGTTATTTTAGACTTTTTATTGAGCTCTCTATCTGACCTCTATAGGCCAGCAATGAGCCAAACCACCCAAGCCCCATTCCAGTCACCACAACAACTGGCATTCTGACACCCAGTTGCTGCTCGCTCACTCACTAGCTCAGGACTTGATTGGAAATTCCTATAGGCTTCTATTTGCAGTTGCTTGTGCTGTGGTGGGGTAGCTGAAAAGGTGCCTGTCTGCCAGAGTATCTCTGGATGTTACTAATTCCCTAAACCGATCTGATGAAAGAGTAGAGAGCCCCCATCTGCGTCTAGCCAGAGAAACATCATAGGGTTATACACCCCATGGCCCAAATCATGGTTCAAATTCAAAAGGATTTACATGCAAGGTACATTTTGGTTGGACAGGTTGTAGAGAACGATGTGAAATTGACAAGCTTCTTAAGCGACAACTTAACTTATGTTCTACCAAGGCTGACACTGTATTGATTGACACATTGAATAATTGTGTACCTACAGTATTGTTATCTATAGTGCCTTGCAGAAGTATTCAGACACCTTGAATTGTATTGTGTTACAAAGTTGTTAACAATATGCACAAAGTGGATGAAAAAGTGGATGAAAAATTCACTTAAAAAAACATTTTAATAATAGTTGTTGCATAAGTATTCTTTGCCTTTGTTTAGGCCAAAATTAGTTCATGAGTAAAATTTGGCTTAACAAATCACATAAAAACGTACATTGACGACTAACCCTTCCTTTATCCTCCATAGTGGCCAGGGACTTTAATGCAGGGAAAAGTCTCCCAGCATGTTACATGTGCAGCCAGAGGGAAAAAAAACTCTAGACCACCTTTACTCCACACACAGAGACGCGTGCAAAGCTCTCCTTCGCCCTCCATTTGGCAAATCTGACCATAATTCTATCCTCCTGATTCCTGCTTACAAGCAAAAAATCAAGCAGGAAGTACCAGTGACTTGCTCAATACGGAAGTGGTCAGATAACGCAGATGCTAAAATACAGGACTGTTTTGCTAACACAGACTGAAATATGTTCCAGGATTCTTCCAATGTTATTGAGGAGTACACCACATCAGTCACTGGCTTCATCAATAAGTTTATCGATGACGTCGTCCCCACAGTGACCGTACGTACATACCACAACCAGAAGCTATGGATTACAGGCAACATCCGTACTGAGCTAAAGGGTAGAGCTGCCGCTTTCAAGGAGTGGGTCTCTAACCCGGTCGCTTATAAGAAATCCTGCTATGCCCTCCGACGAACCATCAAACAGGCAAAGCGTAAATACAGGACAAAGATTGAATCGTACTACACCGACTCCGACACTCGTCGGATGTGGCAGGGCTTGCAAACTATTATGGACTACAAAGGGAAACACAGCCGCGAGCTGCCCAGTGACACAAGCCTACCAGATGAGCTAAATTACTTCTATACTCGATTCAAGGCAAGCAACACTGAAGCATGCATGAGAGCACCAGTTGTTCTGGTCTCCATAGCCGATGTGAGTAAGACCTTTAAACAGGTCAACATTCACAAGGCCGCAGGGCCAGCCGGATAACCAGGACGTGTACTCAGAGCATGCGCTGACCAACTGGCAAGTGTCTTCACTTACATTTCCAACCTCTCGCTGACCGAGTCTAGAATACCAACATGTTTCACCTCCATAGTCCCTATACCCAAGAACACCAAGGTAACCTGCCTAAATGACTACCGACCCGTAGCACTCACGTCTGTAGCCATGAAGTGCTTTGAAAGGCTGGTCATGGCTCACATCAACACCATTATCCAAGAAACCCTAGACCCACTCCAATTTGCATACCACCCTAACAGATCCACAGATGATGCAATCTCTATTGCACTTCACACTGCCCTTTCCCACCTGGACAAAAGGAACACCTACGTGAGTATGCTATTCATTGACTACAGCTCAGCTTTCAACACCATAGTGCCCACAAAGCTCATCACTAAGGACCCTGGGACTGAACACCTCCCTCTGCAACTGGATCCTGGACTTCCTGATGGGCTGCCTCCAGGTGGTAAGGGTAGGCAACAACACATCTGCCACGCTGATCCTCAACACGGGGGCCCCTCAAGGGTGCGAGCTCAGTCCCCTCCTGTACTTCCTGTTCACCCATGACTGCATGGCCAGGCACATCATTAAGTTTGCTGACGATACAACAGTGGTAGGCCTGATCACCGGCAACGACGAGACAGCCTATAGGGAGGAGGTCAGAGACCTAGCAGTGTGGTGCCAGGACAACAACCTCTCCCTCAACGTCATCAAGACAAAGGAGATGTTGTGGACTACAGGAAAAGGAGGACCGAACAAGCCCCCATCCTCATCGACGGGGCTGTAGTGGAGCAGGTTCAGAGCTTCAAGTTCAGATAGATAGATAGATAGATAGATAGATAGATAGATAGATAGATAGATAGATAGATAGATAGATAGATAGATAGATAGATAGATAGATAGATAGATAGATAGATAGATAGATAGATAGATAGATAGATAGATAGATAGATAGATAGATAGATAGATAGATAGATAGATAGATAGATAGATACTTTATTGATCCCCAAGGGGAAATTTCTTTGTCAAGCAGCTACGAAAAAACAAAGGGCAGGTGCAAAATGCCAGAACGAAAATACTAAAAGACGATACATGATACATGTTACATGCTCTACACGTACACCTACACAATACATGATACATGATACATAGAGCGGCAGTATGAAAGAGTATAAAAATACAAGAAGTCTGGAGTGCAAAAAAGCTATAAAAAGACATTGCATAGTATGGGTGGATGGCTGTAAGGTGAATTTTTTTATTTTTTTTATTTCACCAACGAACTATCATGGTCCAAACACACCAAGACAGTCGTGAAAAGGGCATGACAACGCCTGTTCCCCCTCAAGAGACTGAAAAGATTTGGCATGGGTCCTCAGATCCTCAAAAGGTTCTACAGCTGCACCATCGAGAGCATCCTGGCTGGTTGCATCACCACCTGGTATGGCAACTGCTCAGCCTCCGACCGCAAGGCACTACAGAGGGTAGTGCGTACGGCCCAGTACATCGCTGGGATCAACCTACAACCTAATTATTTGTTATTTAAAATTTAGTAAATACTTTCTTAAAACTTTGTTTCCTTAAAACTGCATTGTTGGTTAATGGCTTACAAGTAATAATTTCACTGTTGTATTCTGCGCATGTGACAAATACAACATTTGTAAGGCCCTCAGTCAAGTATTGAATTTCAAGCACAGATTAAACTACAAAGACCAGGGAGCTTGAAAGCCTCATAAAGGGCAGTGATTATTCCAAAACGTGCGTCTTGTATGGAACAAGGCACTAAAGTAATACTGCAAAAAAACATGGCAAAAGAATACACTATTTGGGGCAAATTTAACAACACACATCACTGAGTAACTGTCTCCATATTTTCAATCATGTTGGTTGCTGCATCATGTTATGGCTATGCTTGACATGGGCAAATACTGGGACATTTTTCAGGATAAAAAGAAACGGGATAGAGCTAAGAACAGGCAAAATCCTAGAGTCTGCTTTCCACCAGACACTGGGAGAGGAATTCACCTTTCAGAAGGACAATAACCTAAAACACAAGGCCAAATCTACACTGGAGTTGCTTACCAAGAAGACAGTGAATGTTTGTAAGTGGCCAAGCTACATAGTAGTTATATGTCACATTAGGACACATATTAATTTCATGTCACTGCAATGATATAGTTAGTCTCTAACACAGGAGAAGTTGCCTCTGATCGAACTGATCCCTGGAATGCAGACCTTACTGGTAGATGACAGAGGGGAGTTTAGGCATGCTTGGTTTTATGACACTGGTGAAGGAGGTGATAAATCGATGACGAGGAACATAAGAGACTATTAGTGTCCTTCTTTATGGACCGATTGATTAGCGAGACTGTTTATTTGCACATTTGCAAATAAACTACTGCGCTCGCCCACGACTTCATAAGAGCGAAGATGAATGTGTATGCTGTGGGGTAGAATGGTATACTAAAGCAATCAGGCCCGAGGGGGTGTGTTATATTGCCAATAAACCATGGCTAAGGGTTGTTCTTGGTCACAACGCAACACGGAGTGCCTGGATACAGTCCTTAGCCGTGGTATATTGGCCATATACCACAAACCCCCCTTATTGCCATTAAAAACTGTTTACCAAAGCAATTAGAGCAGTAAAAACATACCTGTGGTATACGGTCTGATATACCACGGCTGTCAGACAATCAGCATTCACGGCTCGAACTACCCAGTTTATAATGGCATGTTTACATATGATATATAAACATTTTTTTGAGCTATAGAGATTTAGTTTGTCAATGGAAAACTACTGAACATATATTTTATGACTTGCCTGAAGATAGCCTTCTAGGGGAAAATTGGCTATTCATTGCTGGGTAGGAAGAATAAAAAAAATGTATTATATAATTTAAAGCTCACCTTTCTATTTTAATTAAGTTGGGTTTGATTCAATCAAAAAGGAATTGGAGAGGTATGGTGGATGAGGCAGTGAAGGAATGCTATAAACGGGGCACTTGTGCCTATTTCTCCGTGAAGGAATTCACTAATCGAATGCCATCATTTTTTAAATGTTACCTTTATTTTACTAGGCAAGTCAGTTAAGAACGTATTATTATTATTATTATTATTATTTTCAACTACGGCCTAGGAACAGTGGGTTAACTGCCTTGTTCACGGACAGAACAACATTTATTTTTACCTTGTCAGCTTGGGGATTCAATCCAGCAACCTTTCGGTTACAGGCCCAACGCTCTAACCACTCGGCTACCTGCCACCCCAATCATGACATAGAAGCGATGCATGGGTACGTACATCTACATGTGCACCATTAAAAGGAATGCTACACTGGATAAGATAGGTCTATACGACACACTGAATAAGATAGGTCTATACGACACACTGGATAGGATAGGTCTATACGACACACTGAATAAGATAGGTCTATACGGCACACTGAATAAGATAGGTCTATACGACACACTGGATAAGATAGGTCTATACGGAACACTGGATAAGATAGGTCTATACGACACACTGGATAGGATAGGTCTATACGACACACTGAATAAGATAGGTCTATACGGCACACTGAATAAGATAGGTCTATACGACACACTGGATAAGATAGGTCTATACGGAACACTGGATAAGATAGGTCTATACGGAACACTGGATAAGATAGGTCTATACGGCACACTGAATAAGATCCAAAACCAGAACCAACCAATGCGGTCCCGGGTTGCCAGCTGTCAAAATAACTGTCCCAAACAGTTCAACCCCAACTCGTCTTAACTGAAAATCTGAGAGAGAAAGGGGGTGCGTCCCAAATAGCAGCCCCTTCCCTATTTGGGACACAGACCGAGTCCTGACCTTGTCCCTCCGACTGGAGAGAGGATCATTGCGGTGGATCCAGATGTGGCTGATAGCCTCTGAATGGTTATCTAATTAACCAATAGAAAGGGATTCAATCAAGGTGTCAGCAGTGGGACATCTGTCTGGTGGTCCTGTCAACACCACTCACACACACACATACACACATACGCGCACACAGGCAGGCGCACATGCACACCAACACAAACACACGCACACACACACCCTCCGCACATCAGCCAGAATCAAACCAGACACTGCTAAACAGCCCTGGAAGAGTACAAATTTGTCCCAAAATAACTGCAAAAAAACAAAAGAAACCAGCACACTGCTCTTTAATAAGCTTTAAGCATCGGCCTCAAGGCCTTGAAAGAAACGGGAGAGCACCCTATCACAATGTGATACCATCGATGAATCACATTGTCTCCCTGGTTGATTTAAAGTTTCATAAATACTTGGTTCTCTGGGACATCGTAAAAAGTCCCTCTGCAGTACTAGTCTTGTTTTACTTCAGATCTGTTTAGCCGACAGAAAATGTTGCCCAGTGACTTGTCTTTGTCTTTGGCCTATTATTAATTTCAGCATTAAACTGTACAAACTTTGCACAGGTGCAAGGTAAAATGTGGTAGCACACAATAAATGACTTCCAAAAATACCCCTCCTTTCCCCTCAGAAGACAAGAGCACTTGGGTCTGTTGATCAAAGAGTCTTCAGGAAACACGAGCTGAATGTTTTTGCCAGGATCATATTTTGTGTAAACGGCCACAATCCCTCTCCCATTCGCTTTGCTGCACACTTTTTTTGACAAGAGTGGCATTTCAAATCACTAAATAAACCCGAGCTGGTTATTCTCTCCCGAAAGTCTTTCTCTGATATTGCTCAGGCTGTAAAAATAATCTAATGCAAGCCTTGATATTTAGGAGATATACAATTTATCTGATTAAATACAGTAGTGGGCTATGCTGAGAAGATAAGCAAGTAAAGGCCCTATTCAATCCTAAACTTTCTGGCCAAAGAAAAACACAAAAACATTCTTCTTGCACTGCGAAAGAAAGTATCTTTGAGGTATCAATGTTTTCCACGTGCACTGTTGTGGTTCAACAACTCTAATGGACAAAAACGGCATGTAAGCCACAGGATGTGGTTGAAATAACACCAGCATAAAAAATGTTAATGACTGATTTGTTGCATTTTAAGTGAAGAGGGAAAAAATACAAAGAAATATAGGACTGAGGCCAGCAAAAAACACTCCTGCAGGTGGACTACAGTATTACAACAGTCCTGCTGGTGGACTACAGTATTACAACAGTCCTGCTGGTGGACTGCAGTATTACAACTGTCCTGCAGGTGGACTGCAGTATTACAACAGTCCTGCAGGTGGACTGCAGTATTACAACAGTCCTGCAGGTGGACTACAGTATTACAACAGTCCTGCAGGTGGACTACAGTATTACAACAGTCCTGCAGGTGGACTATAGTATTACAACAGTCCTGCAGGTGGACTACAGTATTACAACAGTCCTGCAGGTGGACTGCAGTATTACAACAGTCCTGCAGGTGGACTAGAGTATTACAACAGTCCTGCAGGTGGACTATAGTATTACAACAGTCCTGCAGGTGGACTGCAGTATTACAACTGTCCTGCAGGTGGACTACAGTATTACAACTGTCCTGCAGGTGGACTAGAGTATTACAACAGTCCTGCAGGTGGACTACAGTATTACAACTGTCCTGCAGGTGGACTACAGTATTACAAGAGTCCTGCAGGTGGACTACAGTATTACAACAGTCCTGCAGGTGGACTACAGTATTACAACTGTCCTGCAGGTGGACTATAGTATTACAACAGTCCTGCAGGTGGACTATAGTATTACAACAGTCCTGCAGGTGGACTACAGTATTACAACTGTCCTGCAGGTGGACTACAGTATTACAAGAGTCCTGCAGGTGGACTACAGTATTACAACAGTCCTGAAGGTGGACTACAGTATTACAACAGTCCTGAAGGTGGACTAGAGTATTACAACAGTCCTGCAGGTGGACAACAGTATTACAACAGTCCTGCTGGTGGACTGCAGTATTACAACAGTCCTGAAGGTGGACTAGAGTATTACAACAGTCCTGCAGGTGGACAACAGTATTACAACAGTCCTGGTCAATAGCAGTGCAGTATATAGTGAATAGGGTGCCATTTGAGACACATCCTTTGAATCTCATAATGAGTGTACGTGTGTACTGTGTAGGACGTGGACGCCGCAACATTCTTCTCACATCATCAAAACATGACAAGAATGACCCACCACTTTTTGACATTAGCGCCGCCACACAATTATCCAGCTAAATACTTTCTATACCTTGGAGATATCACATGTGAAAATACACCATGGGGACCTATAATTTTTGAAGAGATGAGGGGAGATGCTGAGAAAGGGTCCAGAGTCAATCGGCATCACTGCTAGGATCGACCAATGATGTCCAGCCCTGGCAACACCCCTGCTGCCACTTCCACTTCCACTTCCTGTTGCCCCTTTTGGATCTGGGAACAGATTCCCTTATAACAACATTCCCAGATGGAAAATGCTGTGCTGTTCCCCCAGGGCTTGCTGGCATTTCCCTGGTGTGTATATGTGTGTGTGTTCATGGATTTGACCTCTGACTGCAATCTTTTTTATTACAAGGTCCTTTGTACTGTAAAAAGAAATATGTCATAATATGTATAATATTATTGTGGAGTGTGATTATGCATGGTACTTTTCATTCAATACATGGATCAAGACGTGTGCAAGGTAAGAAAACAATGAAAACATGTTATTCTCATGCTGTGACGATGTAGGCATTCAATTCATTCCACAGACATGTTGAATAGATGAAGAAAGAAATACATATAGATATGTAGATTATAGATATGTAGATTATAGATATGTAGATTATGGATATGGAGATTATGGATATGTAGATTATGTATATGTAGATTATGTATATGTAGATTATAGATATGTTGATTATAAATAAGTAAATTATAGGTATGTAGATTATGGATATGTAGATTATAGATATGTAGATTATGGATATGTAGATTATGGATATGTAGATTATAGATATGTAGATTATAGATATGTAGATATGCATATGTAGATTATGGATATGTAGATTATGGATATGTAGATTCTAAATATGTAGATATGTAGATTATAGATATGTCGATTATAGATATGTAAATTATGCATTTGTAGATTATGGATATGTAGATTATAGATATGTAGATGCAGATTCAAAGATTCAGAAGATAGCCTACAGGTAACACAAAGCTACTTCTGCTAAACTGTCAGTTTCTACCTCTCTCTCTAGCACTCCCTTTCTGCCCCTCCGCCTGTATCTCTCTGTGCCTGGCTCTCTAGGTCTCTCTCTGTGCCTGGCTGTCTAGGTCTCTCTCTGTTCCTGGCTCTCTAGGTCTCTCTCTGTGCCTGGCTTTCTTGGTCTCTCTGTGCCTGGCTCTCTTGGTCTCTCTCTGTGCCTGGCTCTCTAGGTCTCTCTCTGTGCCTGGCTCTCTAGGTCTCTCTCTGTGCCTGGCTCTCTTGGTCTCTCTGTGCCTGGCTCTCTTGGTCTCTCTGTGCCTGGCTCTCTTGGTCTCTCGCTGTGCCTGGCTCTCTAGGTCTCTCTCTCTGTGCCTGGCTCTCTTGGTCTCTCTCTGTGCCTGGCTCTCTTGGTCTCTTTCTGTGCCTGGCTCTCTAGGTCTCTCTCTGTGCCTGGCTCTCTTGGTCTCTTTCTGTGCCTGGCTCTCTTGGTCTCTCTCTGTGCCTGGCTCTCTAGGTCTCTCTCTCTGTGCCTGGCTCTCTTGGTCTCTGTCTGTGCCTGGCTCTCTTGGTCTCTCTCTGTGCCTGGCTCTCTAGGTCTCTCTCTGTGCCTGGCTCTCTTGGTCTCTCTCTGTTCCTGGCTCTCTTGGTCTCTCTGTGCCTGGCTCTCTTGATCTCTCTCTGTTCCTGGCTCTCTTGGTCTCTCTCTGTACCTGGATCTATTGGTCTCTCTCTGTTCCTGGCTCCCTTGGTCTCTCTCTGTGCCTGGCTCTCTTGGTCTCTCTCTGTACCTGGCTCTCTAGGTCTCTCTCTGATCCTGGCTCTCTTGGTCTCTCTCTGTGGCCATACAATAAGAAAGGGTAGATGCTGGATCTTGGGCACCATTACCCTTTTCACAGTACTGAGCCAGTAGTGTGAAAAGCCCTTCCGTCTCTCTCTGTGAAAGAATAGTGTGGGCGCTAGTTGGACTCACTAAACCTCTCCTTTGCGAGTGAGAAAAAGAACATAATCAAAGGCCTCAAACACCACCTCCATGACAGAACATGGCATGGTAACTCTCTGTCCAAGGGCCCGGCAACCTTTTCCTAGCCACTGATCTTTGCCGGTGTGCCATTCTAACATTTCATTAAGTCAGATAAGAGCCTCTTGTTCGGCGGGTAGAAGTCGTTGTGTGACATTTACATAATGTGCCAGAAACCTAGCAGTTGGAGAGAGGGAGTGATCAGTCCAGTGAGCACCCACAAAAGTGCCAGCGCTGCCTCGGATTCACACACACACACATCACACATGCACACAAACACACACACACACGAGTGCCAGCTTCACCAAGCCTACAGCTAAGTGTCATTTAATGGTTTGTACACACACACACGCACGCACACACACACACACGCAGCCACACACACACACATGCACGCACGCACGCACGCACACACACACACACACAACACTGAAGACTGCTGAATGGAGACTGCTCTAATAGCCAGGTTTAAACAAGATGATTTGGCTGTCTGACACTTCCTACAAACCCAAATGTGGTCCGATCATACTTGAAGCTGAAATAAACACCATCTCTCAACTCAAATCTTTATAAAAGTCTACCAGTGACGTCAATTAATGATTTATCCGAAAGTCTGATGTCAACTTTGAATCGGACCATACTGTATGGCCCATGCAGGAATAAAACACACAGTTCTGCTGTTACAAACACACTCTCCAACCAACCGACTGAGCCACTTAAACAACCATACCTATGTAATGATGTAATTGATTATGTAATTTGCCCTCTGACCCAGACCGCCTGACTGTGGATCTGTGGAAACTTCCTGTCGTCACACAATAGAGAGATTAATACAGAATGGGGGGGACCTCATCCACTGGTGTTTTCCCCCGCCACTCGGCCCGGCGCTGGCTTTAGTCCTGGGGACTGAGTGCCTGCGGAACAGGGTGACAGAACAACAGCCATGTATCACACCGCTGGCACATTTTAAACTAGGGAGGTCAAATACAGGACAGCATTCCAGTGATGATGAATAATGCACGTATAGGACCCTAGACAATCTGTTGTATTTTGTTTTGCCTAATTCAGTTTTCTCCGTTTTCTTTTTACAGGTTTAGAATGTTCCCCAGTTTTTTCAGGTTTTGACTCTCAAACAATATGTATTTTATTGAAAAACCAAAAAATGGGATGTTCTAAGTCCACAACAATGCTTAAACCAGATCAGGAGACCACCTTTGAGGTCTGGGAGAAATAAAATAAATCTGTCATTTTTGGCTGTGGATATCCTTTAATTCAAGTGCTTACAAGCAAGAGACATGTTTGGTTAGCGGTGCTTCTGTGGCGCACATAACGATAGCAGAGTTTGATAAACAAATCACAAATAATCATGATATCATTCTGCCAGGTTGGCATAGACTATTTTGTAGTAACAATTTAATTGAGAAGGTTTTTGGGAAAGCCTTTCCATTTACCAGTTAGCGGATATCATTAGCATCAACGCTAACGGCTAAACAAAGTAGACAAACGCGCACACAGACAGGGGCGTCCGCTGTCTCCACCCTGATCTGTTTCACCTGTCTTTGTGATTGTCTCCACCCCCCTCCAGGTGTCGCCCATCTTCCTCATTATCCCCAGTGTATTTATCCCTGTGCTCTATGGCTGTTGCCAGTTCGTTTTGTTCATCAAGTCTACCAGAGGTTTCCACCTTTACGCCTGTTCTCTTGTTTTCCCGGTTTCGACCTTTACTCTGCCTGCCCTGACCCTGCCTGCCGTTTTGTACCTTTGTCCCGCTACTCTGGATTACCGAACTCTGCTTACCCCTGGCCTGTCTTTTGCCTGCCCCTGTTGGTATAATAAACATTTGTTATTCCAACGTTGTCTGCGCCTGGGTCTCACCTGTACGCTGATATCCACGTTGCCTCTACAGAAACGTGAAGGAAAATACAAATCACTGATGCACTTTGTTCATGTCTTATGATAATCTTGGGCTAACGTTGTCATTTTCTAATAAATTCAATGTATGTAGTAGATTTCCTACTAAATTCAATACATTTTCCAATATTGTTGAATTCCGTTTGGTGTTTTCCCTCAGTCTAGATTCTGGTGTTTTCCCTCAGTCTAGGTGCTGGTGTTTTCCCTCAGTCTAGATTCTGGTGTTTTCCCTATGAAGGCTTCCTCTCAGTCTCCTCTGTGGCTCATTAGTATGGGAGGGATAGAACACTGGGGACCCTGGGCCACGCTAAGGCAGACTAATACATATATTTCAGGCACTATACCCCATCCCCATCTCAGGCCCTATACCCCATCCCCATCTCAGGCACTATACCCCATCCCCATCTCAGCCACTATACCCCATCCCCATCTCAGCCACTATACCCCATCCCCATCTCAGGCCCTATACCCCATCCCCATCTCAGCTACTATACCCCATCCCCATCTCAGCCACTATACCCCATCCCCATCTCCAGCCCTATACCCCATCCCCATCTCAGCCACTATACCCCATCCCCATCTCAGCCACTATACCCCATCCCCATCTCAGCCACTATACCCCATCCCCATCTCAGCCACTATACCCCATCCCCATCTCAGCCACTATACCCCATCCCAATCTCCGGCCCTATACCCCATCCTCATCTCAGGCACTATACCCCATCCCCATCTCAGCCACTATACCCCATCCCCATCTTCGGCCCTATACCCCATCCCCATCTCAGCCACTATACCCCATCCCCATCTCAGCCACAATACCCCATCCCCATCTCAGCCACTATACCCCATCCCCATCTCAGCCACTATACCCCATCCCCATCTCCGGCCCTATACCCCATCCCCATCTCCGGCCTTATACCCCATCCCCATCATATTTGCATCACCGTCCCCAGCTTCAGCACAAGACTAAGGTAATGGTCTTAGCCATGCTGCCATGGGCGTACAGTAAATCTCTGTGATGTCAACCATAATCACATCAACCCCTGCTGGTGATGTCACTGACCCTGGTGGGTGTGTGCCTTTCCATGAAATCCAAATACAAAGGAATTTGTGTATGTGTGTGTAACTGTGTGTGTGTGTGTGTTTTACATTCCTTTATATTTGTATTTCATGTAAAGGTATGCAGTGTTCCTTTATTTGTAGTCATAATATTATGACCAGGATGTACAGTAAAGGTATGCAGTGTTCCTTTATTTGTAGTCATAATAGTATGACCAGGATGTACAGTAAAGGTATGCAGTGTTCCTTTATTTGTAGTCATAATATTATGACCAGGATGTACAGTAAAGGTATGCAGTGTTCCTTGATAGATAGATCGATAGATAGATAGATAGATAGATAGATAGATAGATAGATAGATAGATAGATAGATAGATAGATAGATAGATAGATAGATAGATAGATAGATAGATAGATAGATAGATAGATAGATAGATAGATAGATAGATAGATAGATAGATAGATAGATAGATAGATAGATAGATAGATAGATAGATAGATAGATAGATAGATAGATAGATAGATTTATTGATCCCCCGAGGGGGAAATTTCATTGTCAAGCAGCTACAACAACAAAACACAGGGCAGGTGCAAAATGCCACAACGAAAGTACACAAAAGACAGATACACGGTACATGATACATAGAGCGGCAGTATGAAAAAGTATAGAAATACAAGATATCTGGAGTGCAAAAAAATAAAAGCTATAAAAAAGACATTGCATAGTATGGGTGGTTGGCTGAATATGTACACAATACATTGGTGGATGTTGGATGGTTAACTATACTATACAGGTCGATGGCAGAGAAATACTTCAGTAGCTAAAAATGCGTATGATATGAGCGAGGGTAATAATAGTTTACTTAATAGACAGACTGGGTAAATGAACAGGTAAGTGTACATTTTGCATGGTTAAATTACTAAATTACTACTACTATTTGTAGTCATAATAGTATGACCTGGATCTACAGTAAAGGTATGCAGTGTTCCTTTATTTGTAGTCATAATAGTATGGTGAAGATTGATTTCACTATGCGCAGGCAGAACTTGTTTCTAATTTGCTTTTGCAGTGGTATTGATCTGTAAGTGCCTATGGAGAGAAATATGGTGGGTGGTGATAGCCGGGGCTAAAGCCTAATTTGTGTCGTGGGAGAATGACTTAGAAGTGATCTGCGTTTAACTGATTACCCAGGAAATCTTTACCATATGGGGAAAGGCAGGAAAGTTCAACAGTGTGTTCGCACATCCAATAATTATCTAAGAGCAGGATACAGACAATGCAATATAAAATTAATAGAAATATGCTGTAGAGTTCAATACCGATACAATGAAGTATACTACTGTATAGTTCAATACAGGTACAATGAAGTATTCTTCTGTATAGTTCAATACCGGTACAATTAAGTATTCTACTGTATAGTTCAATACTGGTGAATGAAAAATTCTACTTTATAGTTCAATACCGGTACAATTAAGCATTATACTTTATAGTTCAATACCGGTACAATGAAGTGTTCTACTTTATAGTTCAATACCGGTACAATGAAGTATTCTACTGTATAGTTCAACTATACCTGTATGTTACTAAGCCCTGTACTATACCATACTGGTAAACATATGTTACTAAGCCCTGTACTATACCATACTGGTAAACATACTGTATGTTACTAAGCCCTGTACTATACCATACTGGTAAACATACTGTATGTTACTAAGCTCTGTACTATACCATACTGGTAAACATACTGTATGTTACTAAGCCCTGTACTATACCATACTGGTAAACATACTGTATGTTACTAAGTCCTGTACTATACCATACTGGTAAACATACTGTATGTTACTAAGCCCTGTACTATACCATACTGGTAAACATATGTTACTAAGCTCTGTACTATACCATACTGGTAAACATACTGTATGTTACTAAGCCCTGTACTATACCATACTGGTAAACATACTGTATGTTACTAAGCTCTGTACTATACCATACTGGTAAACATACTGTATGTTACTAAGCCCTGTACTATACCATACTGGTAAATATATGTTACTAAGCTCTGTACTATACCATACTGGTAAACATACTGTATGTTACTAAGTCCTGTACTATACCATACTGGTAAACATATGTTACTAGGCCCTGTAGTATACCATACTGGTAAACATACTGTATGTTACTAAGCCCTGTACTATACCATACTGGTAAACATACTGTATGTTACTAAGCCCTGTACTATACCATACTGGTAAACATACTGTATGTTACTAAGCCCTGTACTATACCATACTGGTAAACATACTGTATGTTACTAAGTCCTGTACTATACCATACTGGTAAACATACTGTATGTTACTAAGCCCTGTACTATACCATACTGGTAAACATACTGTATGTTACTAAGCCCTGTACTATACCATACTGGTAAACATATGTTACTAAGCCCTGTACTATACCATACTGGTAAACATACTGTATGTTACTAAGCCCTGTACTATACCATACTGGTAAACATATGTTACTAAGCCCTGTACTATACCATACTGGTAAACATACTGTACGTTACTAAGCCCTGTACTATACCATACTGGTAAACATACTGTATGTTACTAAGCCCTGTACTATACCATACTGGTAAACATACTGTATGTTACTAAGCCCTGTACTATACCATACTGGTAAACATACTGTATGTTACTAAGCCCTGTACTATACCATACTGGTAAACATATGTTACTAAGCCCTGTACTATACCATACTGGTAAACATACTGTATGTTACTAAGCCCTGTACTATACCATACTGGTAAACATACTGTATGTTACTAAGCTCTGTACTATACCATACTGGTAAACATACTGTATGTTACTAAGTCCTGTACAGTAGTCCAAACCTTATGTCTCTACCATATATGGATCATAAGTTACATACAATTTACTCAGAGAATATAGCATGATAAGCGTGAATATAATGTAATTATGGCCATGATCAAAACGTGGTCGCTGCTCAATAGAACTCTGTCACTGCTCCGCTGGCAGAGCGGCGCTAACTTCGAACGTCAACTGACAAGCTAGCTAATGGCTAATGGCTAATGGCTAATGGCTAATGGCTAATGGCTAATGGCTACAGGTTCCTGTGTGATGACATGTTTTATTCTTTTAGGAAATCCGCGGAATACAAAACTAAACATTTATTAATTTACAAAGCTAACAGACTGAATTCCAATATCTACCCTCCCCAAAGACAATCTGCTCCAGTATTCATGGTGTATTTCTGAATTTTTTCCATTTAAATCACCATAGAAATGGTCCCTCTCAGCGTTGATTGGCCATAGTTGGAGGAATAGAAAGCCACGGCTCTGGTGATCAAAATGATGAGGATATAAAGTTGATTTTGATTGGTGCAAACCACGGAAACACCTCCAAATGTTTCCACCTCCCAATGCCGAAAAATGGAGGAGATACAACCAAGAACTGGGCCAGTTTAAACTAGCCATGGTCACAACAAACTAACATTCTTATTTAATCAACACTGTTAAGTACAAGCATATTAAGGTTCTAATTATACAGAGAACAATCTAATTATTAGTTGAATGTGATTCATAATGACATACGGCAAAGAACTAGGTTTAGACATGAATTTTGTAGCACCCTCTAGAATTTATCTGTATTTCACTACATTCTATAGCAGTGAGTGAATGCCCAACATTATGTATGTTAGTAAGCCCTGGTGAGCTGTTATGACCTGGAGGGCTCTGAGGCACGAATGGTGTGCTTTATGGTGCGTGGTTCCCTCATGCAAAAACATGCACACACACACACACACACACACACACACACACACACACACACACACACACACACACACACACACACACACACACACACACACACACACACACACACACACACACACACACACACACACACACACACACACACACACACACACACAATTTATCTCTGGCTTTAATGAGACTCTCTGCAGCTGTTAACCCTTGCCCTTGCCTGTATTACTCATGTGACCTGCTGGCATTATGCTCGCTGCTATACCCATAGTTGGTCACTCCCCTGGACTGGAGGAGAGCTCCATGACTATTCCCTAGGACACCATCTTGTTTTGTATGTGAAATCCCATTGGGGATTTTAACGGAGATGGATATGTCAACATATTGTAAATGGTTAACATACTGTAAATGGTTAACATACTGTAAATGGTTAACATACTGTAAATGGTAAACATACTGTAAATGGTTAACATACTGTAAATGGTAAACATACTGTAAATGGTTAACATACTGTAAATGGTTAACATACTGTAAATGGTAAACATACTGTAAATGGTTAACATACTGTAAATTGAGACATTTTGTGAATAAACTTAAGAAAAAGAAGAAGAAATCCTATTACCAAACAGAGATAAATTACATAAAACACAATGGGAAAAATACCTTAATAGAAAACATGGGCAGAAAACCCAATTCACCTCCATCATTCATTGTAGTTGGTAATTTATAACAAAACCTTCGACATTGCCAATCATTTCAATGACTATTTCACTAGTAAAGTGAAAAAACTCAGAAGTCAACATTGAATAGTGAACCATCATATTTTTTGCATAAAATATGTAATAATGAAAGGGAAGGATTGCTGTTTTGAATTTGATCAAGTTAGTGGAACAACTATTGTTATCCATCAATAATGAGCCACCAGGTATAGACAACCTTGATGGGAAATGATTGAGATTGATAGCAGACTATTTTCACCCCTATTTGCTATATCTTTAACTAAAGCCTAAAGGAGTGTGTGTGTCCACAGGCTTGGAAGGAAGCACCCTTTGCTGGTTCTAACAGCCACCCAATCAGTTTGCTGCCTGTTCTTAGTAAACTGATGGAGAGAATTGTGTTTGACCAAATACAATGCTATTTTTCAGAGAACAAGTTAACTACAGATTTTCAGCATGCATATAGAGAAGGCCACTCAACTTGTACTGCACTGACTCAGATGACAGATGATTGGTTAAAATAAATGCATAGCAAGATGATTGTTGGAGCTCTATTGTTAGATTTCAGTTAAGCCTTTGATGTTATTGATCATAACTTGTTATTGAAGAAACTAACTTGCTATGCTTTTACATCACATCGATGGAGAGTTATTTATGCAATAGAACCCAGAAAGTGTTATTCAATAAAAACCTATCTAACATCAGACAGTGCGGTATCCCTCAGGGCAGTTGCTTTGGGCCATTTCTCTATTTTTACAAATGTTTTGCCCCTAGTGTTACACAAAAATAGCAAAAGGATAACATAAACAAGCAAAAGGACAATATAGGAATAAGGTGTAATCAAATGTTTTCTTTTATTTAACCTTTATTTAACTAGGCAAGTCAGTTAAGAACACACTCTTATTTACAATGATGGCCAACCAAAAGGCAAAAGACCTGCTGCGGGGACAGGGGCTGGGATTAAAAATAAATAAAAATAAAATATAAATATAGGACCAAACACACATCACAACAATTTATTACACAGGCTCCGACACCCGCCGCATGTGGCAGGGGCTACAGTCCATTACGGATTACAAAGGAAGACCCAGCCGTGATCTGCCCAACAATGCCTCTCTACCAGACAAACTCAATGCATTTAATGAACGCTTCGACAATAACAACATTGTGCCGGGTGTGAGGGCCGCCACCAACCCAGAGGATTGGGAGGTCTCGCTCTCCGAGGTTGACGTGAGTAAGGTCTTTAATCAGGTCAACACCCGTGAGGTCGCAGGGCCAGTTTTCAGAGGATGCGCAGAACAGATGACCACCATCATTCCTGTTTCCAATAACTCTAAGGCTTCATGCCACAATGACTACCGCCCTGTAGCACTCACATATGTAATCTTGAAATGCTTCGAGAGGTTGGTTATGGCACACATCAACTCCATCATACCAAACACCCTAGACCCACTCTAATTTGCATACCGGCCCAACAGATCCATAGACGACGCAATCTAAATTGCACTCCACATTGCCCTCACCCACCTAGATAAGCGGAACACCTATGTGAGAATGCTGTTCATTGACTACAGCTCAGCGTTCAACACCATTGTCCCCTTCAAGCTCGTCACCAAGCTTAGGACCCTGGGACTGAACACTTCCCTCTGCAACTGGATCCTGGACTTCCTGACGGGTCGATCCCAGGTGGGTAGGGTAGGCAAGATCCCCCCGCCACGCTGACCCTCAACAAGGGGACCCCACAGGGGTGAGTGCTTAGTACCCTCCTGTACTACCTAATCTCCCACGACTGCGTGGCCAAGCACGACTACAACACCATCGTCAAGTTTGCTGACGACACAACGGTGGTAGGCCTGGTCACCGGCGACGATGAGACATGCCTACAGCAGGCCTGGGCAATTCCAGTCCTCGGAGGCCTGATTGGTGTCACACTTTTGCCCCAGCATGCCACTCATCTATACCAATGGGGCTGCAATGGAGCGGATCGAGAGCTTCAAGTCCAAATCACTAAGGACTTAACACGCACACATGCACAGTCGTGAAGAAGGCGCGAAAGCGCCTCTTCCCCCTCAGGAAGTTGAAAAGGTTTGACATGGGCCCTCAAATCCTCAAAAAGTTCTACAGCTGTACCATTGAGAGCATCTTGGCTGGCTGCATCACCGCCTGGTATAGCAACTGCTAGATATGGCAATAGCACAGACCTCGATCACATGTAGCTGGCAGAATATCTGACGAATTTACGAACGCTCAACACCCGTTAAATATGGCCGGTGTCAGTAAACGTTGGTAAATAAGCGCATATTGTTGCCAGCAGCACAGTTGCAGTCACCAACGCTCTGGATACCATAAAAAGCTCTGCTAGGGCGAGTAATTGTCAGTGAGCTGTTCGTGTGTCTTGAAGTAGCTAGCAAGTTAGCCAGTTAGCTTTGGTGCTTGACTGCTGTTGTTAGTACAGAACGCTCGGATCAACCCTTAAAGAGATGGGTGGGGCTAAAGATAAAGAGGGTGTGAACGATGCTGAATGGGTGTAGACAAAGAAGAGCTCTCCAGTACGTACCAAAACATTCAAAGGCCATTTTCTCAAAAGTGAGGTTTTGAGAAGTTTAGCAACTTTCAAAGCAGAATTACTTTCCCATTGTTCCTCAAATGCAGTGTATGATATACCAATTTGTAGCTCTGTGTCTCTTATTTTATCCGATGTAAAAATACACCATTTCAAATTTTGCAACATAAGACCAAATCACTGCGATCGGTCACATTTGTTGCTGTTGTATTGTTTGCATAATTGTTTTGCATGCAAGCAAATGGTCTCCACAAGTTCATCTGCCTCTGGGGAAGTAAATAAAGAGCCTCATTGCCAAAATCCAGAAGCCTCCCTTTAAGTCTCTGAAACTACGACGGTGTTCTTCATATAAAGGCCTCGTTACATAGAGGCCCTAACCAGAGAGAGAGAGAGAGAGAGAGAGAGAGAGAGAGAGAGAGAGAGAGAGAGAGAGAGAGAGAGGAACAGAGAGGAACAACAGATTAGAATAAGGTAGAGCTAAGAGGAAATTGAGGGGATTTATTTTGACAAAGGTATTGCAAATGAAAACATTTCTACAGTTTTTCAATAAATAATTTACTAATTTCCCACCTAGCCCCTGGGGCTGTTGAGAAGATGCCATGCTAGTTCCTCTTGACAGAGCCCTTGTTTATGTGACATTGACAAGTTCACACACTGAAACAATCTGTCCCAAACCATGATACAACTGGTAAGCCTTGAGCTTGTAGTAGGTCTTTGGAAATTGCCCTGAGCGCTGATTCATGGCCTTTTTATCCTCTGAATATCTTAGGTTAGGAATGGAGTGGGGTAAGTTGATCCTCCTGGAGATCTGCCTCAAGCGATAGTCAACCTGTATGACCAGAGCCTATATACTGTAGATTCAAATGAGCTGAATCTTGTAATGTCTGTGAAGGAAATGAAATGATGGCGATGGAGCTGCCTGTGAACCCATACCAGGAGGGTTAGGTAAGTAATGGCTTCTGGACAGGATTTAAAGGGTCTAGTGGGGCATATACTCAGCAGTTATACTAGAGAACACATCTCAGCACCTCTATTATGCTCTCATGGTCAAACTATCAATCCATCCACTTCCTATTTGGAAGACAACCATTTCTGCCTTGTGTTCAGCCCACCTATAGTGTGCCTGTGGCCATATCAAGTCAAAACTGGTAACCATATTTCCAGGGAGATGTCTTTGAGCCCATCCCAGGCAAACCGGCGACCCAGGGACCCCCATCATACGTTAGCAAAAAATATATATATTCACGTCTTGTCTTATCATCAGGTGAATGATAATGACAAAGAGATGTAATCAACATATTAAAATGAATAGATTAGATAGATTGTTTTTCATTATTTTGACCTCCCCACATTATAATTGTGTGTGTGTGTGTGTGTAAACAAAAATGTATGTCCAAGTCAAGAAAGCTTATCTGCAGCCAGCCGCACTGGTAAACTATTAGCGGGGGCTTTTTCAAAGCCTATGTCAGATTCTCCAGTGAGTGTAATTGGCTCAGTATTAGGAGTTGAGAAATAAAGTTGACATCATAAAAAATATATATATTCTCCCCCTTTCCTCTGTAGGTATGTAATTAAAAATGAGTTTATTCAGTATTCTAGCAATATTCATAAAAACACTGAAAAAAAAAAATAGCTATATTTGCGGATCCCCTGCAGTACCTCTGGGGACCCATAGGGAGCCACGGACCATCATTTGAATACCCCTGGGTTAGGAACCAACACCAGTGAATGTTGCATCGTCTGGCACTGGAGGTTATTTTGCAAAGGCTAAGATGTGTTTGGGTTTTTTCCCCCGCTTGGGACCTTTCCACAACGCTGGTTGATGCATGTCACACTATGGCCTGTTGCCTACAACCCCGGGGCCAGCAAACACAGTCAGTTGCAGGGATTCATTGATGTTTGTCACGAACACCCGCGCCATAGCACTTCAAGGTAGAGCAATAGTCAAATAAGAAAAAAACTAAACAAGGTCATGTGAGTTCAAAACTCAGCCTTAGACAACAAACCTAGACTCTACAACAAAGTGAGGACTACAACAAAATGAAGGTTCAAAAGAGATGCCATATTCAACAAGAGACAACAAGATGAGGGATCAAACTCAGCAAAGCACAAAGGTCAGGGTTAATTCGGAAGCTATACTGGAGAAGACAATAGTGACTCCATTACTTTCCTTTGCAGCTGTATCTATTCTGTTAGGACTGAACGTGTTGTAGTGTTTCACCTGCTACTGTCTTTCCCATGGAAAATACAAGACTGAAATTATTATCATATTTCATCACTTTTTGTAACAACGCCAGCCAGGACCCATTTCTTATGCTTTTAATCTCCCATCCATAACTTGGTGATATCTGAAGGGATCCGAGCCAAGCAGATTGCTATAGTTACTTCAGATGTGATGTTGGGGCATGGACTCTACAAGGTGTTGAAAGCATTCCACAGGGATGCTGGCCTATGTTGACTCCAATGCTTCCCACAGTTGTGTCAAGTTGTCTAGATGTCCTTTGGGTGGTGGAGTTCTTGACACAAACCGGTCTGCCTGGCACCTACAACCATACCTCGTTCAAAGGCTCTTAAATCTTCTGTCTTGCCCAATCACCCTCTGAATGGCACACATACACAATCTGTGTCTCAATTATCACAGTCTGTGTCTCAATTATTAAAAAATCCTTCTTTAACCTGTCTCCTCCCCTTCATCTACACTGACTGAAGTGTTTTAAACAAGTGACATCAATGAGGGATTACAGCTTTCACCTGGATTCACCTGATCAGTCTACGTCATGGAAAGAGCAGGTGTTCATAATGTTATGAGAACTCCGTGTCTATAATTGGGGCAATGAGACTTTCAATCCAAGTCCAGAAATGTCTCTAATCCAAAATAATTGTGGCTATTCTCCCACGTTGGTGCTGTAAAGAACATTTCTGTCTGCAATGCTGAGACTTTATTGAGTATATGCCTCAAAAGGACAATATCAATACGGGAGAGTGTCTGTGAAGTACATTACACAGGGTTCTCACAGATTAATGATTACCACCATCAGACATGTGCTTTCAATCAGTGACTGGTAAAAGATACTCACACTGAAACCCTTACGTCCCTAGTAATTACCATTCAATTAATGATTAAGAGCACATGATGGCCTTGCTCCATTATCAGGCCATAAGGTCCCAACCACATGACAAGAGGCCACGTCATAATGGCTGATTTGACTGGTAAGCGATGAGTGCATACCGAAAACCTTCAAGAATGTTACAATAATAACAGGAAAACAATGGGTGATTGTCTGAGGGAAGCTGTCGCGTTCAGCTTTTCTTCCATCGTATTATTATTCAACTCACGATATTACCCCCAATTATTTTCAGTTCCAAAGTTTGCTAGAAAGAAAATTACGAAAATCTGGAAAAACATAAAACGATCCTTCTTGTGCGTCAGCAGAGATTTCGAGGCAAAGGACCACACCACGACCAACCTAACACAAATCGCCCCTAATCGGTCTGATGTAATTATGCGTGGTTCAAAATGTCATTACATTCGCTGAGTGCTAGCGGCCTTGTTGTCTGAGGCGAAGAGGGAAGTTTGGGAGTCTCATGATAAACCCATGAGTCTTTAAAGTGGTAATCTTATTGTATAAGGTCTATTACCATGACAGGTATATGGAAGACCTATGTCTGTCTGTCTATCACAAGCCACAAAGTAAACTAGTGCTGAGAACTGCAAGGGGCTTCACGATACGACATTATTACAACACTTGGGTGCCAATTCTATATGTATTGTGATTCGATACTGTGATTATATTGCGATTTCATGTTCCAAACATGTTGCTCACCATATATCTGCTGCAGAGGGGCCAGAGAGAGCCAGGAAAAAAAATAGTTTTGGTCAGTCATGGAAATAAAAGTGCTGAAAACAAATACCCTATTCAGTCTCCCTATTTAAAAAGAAGACGGAGAACAAGCTATGAAGGAAAAATACTGTTTGGTGCAGGTACAGCCAACTAGTGCAAAAATAATATTGCAATATTGACGATATCTAACTATTTGATTTTCCCCCCATCACTAACAGTGTGTTGCTGTGTTGCTACCATGTTGTTGTCATGTTGTGTTGCTACCATGTTGTTGTCATGTTGTGTTGCTACCATGTTGTTGTCATGTTGTGTTGCTACCATGTTGTTGTCATGTTGTGTTGCTACCATGTTGTTGTCATGTTGTGTTGCTACCATGTTGTTGTCATGTTGTGATGCTACCATGCTGTGTTGTCATGTGTTGCTGCCTTGCTATGTTGTTGTCTTAGGTCTCTCTTTATGTAGTGTTGTGTTGTCTCTCTTGTCGTGATGTTTGTTTTGTCCTATATTTTTATTTAATGTATTTATATTTTTAATACCAGCCCCCGTCCCTGCATGAGGCCTTATGCCTTTTGGTAGGCCGTCATTGTAAATAAGAATTTGTTCTTAACTGACTTGCCTAGTTAAATAAAGGTTAAATAAATAAAAATGTAAAAACAGAAACCCACATAGATAAACTCTTTGAAAACCTCTCCAGTGTCACTACAGCTATAATAGCTTTGTGTACCAATTTAGCGCATAATAACTGCATAAGATATGTTCAATAATCGTGCATATGTGTACGTTTGTGTCTGTGTGTACAACGTGACTGACGTCAAAGAGCTCAGTGATTACAGCAGATGAGGATGGGCGTTGTGCTGTGCATCGTGTCTCCACTTGCCAAATCCCTTTTATACAGTCATCAGTGTTCACTCTGAAAAGGTTAGCTATATTTTCCTCTCGCTGCTCTTTGTAAGGGGGGGGGGGTGGGTGGAGCTGGGTGGAGCTGGGGGTGGTAGAGTAGGTGGTGGAGCTGGGGATGGTAGGTTGGGGGGGTGTGGGGGTGGAGCTGGGGGTGGTAGAGTAGGGGGTGGTAGGTTGGGGGGGGTGGAGCTGGGGGTGGTATAGTAGGGGGTGGTATGTTGGGGGGGTGGGGGTGGAGCTAGGGATGGTATAGTAGGGGTGATATAGTAGGGGGTGGTATAGTAGGGGGTGGTATAGTAGTAGTGGGTGGTATAGTAGTGGGTGGTATAGTAGGGGGTGGTATAGTAGTGGGTGGTATAGTAGTGGGTGGTATAGTAGGGGTGGTATAGTAGTGGGTGGTATAGTAGGGGGTGGTATAGTAGGGGGTGGTATAGTAGGGGTGGTATAGTAGTTGGCAGTATAGTAGTGGGTGGTATAGTAGGGGGTGGTATAGTAGTGGGTGGTATAGTAGGGGGTGGTATAGTAGGGGGTGGTATAGTAGGGGGTGGTATAGTAGGGGGTGCTATAGTAGTAGTGGGTGGTATAGTAGGGGTGATATAGTAGGGGGTGGTATAGTAGGGGGTGGTATAGTAGTAGTGGGTGGTATAGTAGGGGTGGTATAGTAGGGGGTGGTATAGTAGTAGTGGGTGGTATAGTAGGGGTGATATAGTAGGGGGTGGTATAGTAGGGGGTGGTATAGTAGTAGTGGGTGGTATAGTAGGGGTGGTATAGTAGGGGGTGGTATAGTAGGGATGGTATAGTAGGGGTGATATAGTAGGGGGTGGTATAGTAGGGGGTGGTATAGTAGTAGTGGGTGGTATAGTAGGGGTGGTATAGTAGTGTGTGGTATAGTAGGGGGTGGTATAGTAGGGGGTGGTATAGTAGGGGGTGGTATAGTAGGGGGTGGTATAGTAGTAGTGGGTGGTATAGTAGGGGTGGTATAGTAGGGGTGGTATAGTAGGGGGTGGTATAGTAGTGGGTGGTATAGTAGGGGGTGGTATAGTAGGGGGTGGTATAGTAGTGGGCAGTATAGTAGTGGGTGGTGTAGTAGGGGGTGGTATAGTAGGGGGTGGTATAGTAGTAGTGGGTGGTATAGTAGGGGTGGTATAGTAGGGGGTGGTATAGTAGTAGGGGGTGGTATAGTAGGGGGTGGTATAGTAGGGGGTGGTATAGTAGTAGTGGGTGGTATAGTAGGGGTGGTATAGTAGGGGGTGGTATAGTAGTAGTGGGTGGTATAGTAGGGGTGGTATAGTAGTGGGTGGTATAGTAGGGGTGGTATAGTAGGGGGTGGTATAGTAGTAGTGGGTGGTATAGTAGGGGTGGTATAGTAGGGGGTGGTATAGTAGGGGTGGTATAGTAGGGGGTGGTATAGTAGGGGGTGGTATAGTAGTGGGTGGTATAGTAGGGGGTGGTATAGTAGGGGGTGGTATAGTAGGGGGTGGTATAGTAGGGGTGGTATAGTAGGGGGTGGTATAGTAGGGGGTGGTATAGTAGGGGTGGTATAGTAGTGGGTGGTATAGTAGGGGTGGTATAGTAGGGGGTGGTATAGTAGGGGGTGGTATAGTAGGGGGTGGTATAGTAGGGGGTGGTATTTAGTACGCTAGTACTGGACACTGTCAGACTGTTTTGTATGCTGCATCTCTGCTGGCCTACAGCATAAAAGTAAGGAAAACACTAGCCTAATGTGTTATACACTGAAATTGTTAAAGCTCCAATGCAGCTGTTTTTTTAATTATCTCAATATCAAATAATTTCTGGGGAACAATTAAGTACCTTACTGTGAATGTTTTCAATCAATGAAAAAAATAGCAAAGAACAATTTCTCAAGCAAGAATTTAGCTAGGACTGTCTGGGAGAGGTCTGAGTGGGGAGGGGAAAACTGAAAACCTGCTGTTATTGGCAGAGGTTTTTACTATCTTCCTTATTGGTCTATTAAATAATTCGCCGCCTGGTGATGTCACCAGGCAGGCCAAAACTCCATCCCACCAAAACAGGCTGAAATTTCAGGTGGTCTTTTCAACCAGCTTTCACAATTTCACAATATTATTCCAACCTCATAGTGAGAAAATATATATAAAACACAGGAAAATCACGTTTTTGACTGCACTGGGCCTTCAACTTTGACCACTCGGTTCGAATGTGTTTACAGCAGTCAAAACAAATGCTGACTATCCTGAATCCTGTCCAGAGAAACAAATTTCAGAATGTTCAGTTAAAACACACCACTGACACAACAACACATGCTGCTCTCAGAACAGTCCAAGACATGTTGACTTCCTGAGGTCGTTCACTTAGCCCCTCAAGACGACAAGGCGCAGGATATGTCTGTCTTACGGCCACCTCGGGGGAACATACTATCCTAATCTCTTCTCTCCACGCGGCAAAAACAAAATGGGTCACACACAGGGCCCAGAACAGAGCGGAGAAAAGAGTGCCAATAGGCTACAGTAATCTCGTTATCTCATTAGTGCACATTATATCAGCCTGCTTTGCTAACACATGTTCAGCTAGAACCCAGATGATTAGCCACGATGACACTATTCATTAGGAGGGTTGGAACGTGTTGCCGGTTGATTGGTAAAGTGCGGTTCACTTAAGGTGACAAGTGTTGTTCATGGGCAATCCCAAGTAGGTTTGGAAATCTCACGCAGCTATTCTGGATCTTTCTGTTTCTTATATACAAGGGTAACTGTAAAATGTGAATGATTTTTAGAGCTGGGCATTGTGTCAGAGCGGTGTTTCATTTTGATCAACATATTGTGAATGAGGTTAAGAGGGGATGGATTCTTTCGAACGTGACTCTGAGGGTAAATTAGATATTCTAAATGAGACACTTGATTTCTCTGTCTAGCACCAAACTCCATTATCCTCTACTATGCTTCAGAAACCCAAAGGTACGTTTTCCATATCTATCACAAAGCTATTCATATTTGAAAGAAACCCCCATGCATCTCTGTTTTTTTGGTGAATCCCTTTTTTTTGTGCTCTGAAGTAACAGAACAACTGTAAAGACTACTCTCAGGAGACAACAGTAACGTATTTTCCTGACAGACGGCAAAAACAGACAGTGCGGCTCACCAAAACCTATGATTTTTGAGCGGGCCGAGTTAGCTGCTAAATACACGCCTGTGGTATCTATGCAGGTCTTAAATTTAAGACTGACTGAAAATAACAACAAGCTCTCACAGTCTCTGCAGAATTAGACGTTCATCCTCGTTCTAAAAACGTCAAATTTCTAAGTTGCTCCAAACGTCAAATTTCAAAGTTGCTCCAAACGTCAAATTTCTAAGTGTTTTTGTTGGTCCTGCTGCTCTGTATCGTTCCATTCATTCCAATTGGTTAAGCTAAGGGTTAAGGTTGTTGATAGGGTTAAAGCATGACGTTTAGGCACTCAATCCAAATGGTTAAGGTAAGGGTTAAGCTTTGGAATAGGGTTAAAACCCCACGACTGGGATTGAACACGCAACCTCTTCCTCTCCATGTTCCTCTTCCTCTCCAAGTTCCTCTTCCTCTTCAAGTTCCTCTTCCTCTTCAAGTTCCTCTTCCTCTTTATGTTCCTCTTCCTCTTCATGTTCCTCTTCCTCTCCATGTTCCTCTTCCTCTCCATGTTCCTCTTCCTCTCCAAGTTCCTCTTCATGTTCCTCTTCCTCTCCATGTTCCTCTTCCTCTCCATGTTCCTCCCCCTCTTCCTCTCTCCCTCCATTCCCCGGAAGAAGGAGGTATTTATTGTAATTGGAGCTGGCAAACACATTAACTGTCTCTCTCTGCCTCTCCCTTCGATTACATGTCTGTTTGCTTAGCTGCTTTAGGAGATTAGCTGTACATTGTTTATTTTACTGTAAAGTGGTGACGTTGCGGTCATATTTCATCAACGTTTTTGACTGAGATAATTGCGGGGTTCTTAATGGGGGAGTTGTCAGTCTGTCAGTCTGTCAGTCTGTCAGTCTATTCATTTACATTTGAGTCATTTAGCAGACATTCTCATCCCTGAGCTATAGTTTAAGCCCACACCTTGGTGTGTTGGTGTGTTGGTGTGTGTGTGTGTGTGTGTGTGTGTGTGTGCGTGTGTGTGTGTGTGTGTGTGTGTGTGTGTGTGTTGGTGTGTTGGTGTGTTGGTGTGTTGGTGTGTGGTGTGTTGGTGTGTTGGTGTGTGTGTTGTGTTTGTGTGTGTGTGTGTGTGTGTGTGTGTGTGTGTGTGTGTGTGTGTGTGTGTGTGGTGTGTTGGTGTGTTGGTGTGTTGGTGTGTGTGTGTGTGTGTGTGTGTGTGTGGTGTGTTGGTGTGTTGGTGTGTTGGTGTGTGTGTGTGTGTGTGTGTGTGTGTGTGTGTGTGTGTGTGTGTGTGTGTGGTGTGTTGGTGTGTTGGTGTGTTGGTGTGTGTGTGTGTGTGTGTGTGTGTGTGTGTGGTGTGTTGGTGTGTTGGTGTGTGTGTGTGTGTGTGTGTGTGTGTTGGTGTGTTGGTGTGTTGGTGTGTGTGTGTGTGTGTGTGTGTGTGTGTGTGTGTGTGTGTGTGTGTGTGTGTGTGTGTGTGTGTGTGTGTGTGGTGTGTTGGTGTGTTGGTGTGTTGGTGTGTGTGTGTGTGTGTGTGTGTGTGTGGTGTGTTGGTGTGTTGGTGTGTTGGTGTGTTGGTGTGTTGGTGTGTGTGTGTGTGTGTGTGTGGTGTGTTGGTGTGTGTGTGTGTGGTGTGTGTGTGTGTGTGTGTGTGTGTGTGTGTGTGGTGTGTTGGTGTGTGTGTGTGGTGTGTGTGTGTGTGTGTGTGTGTGGTGTGTTGGTGTGTTGGTGTGTTGGTGTGTTGGTGTGTGTGTGTGTGTGTGTGTGTGTGTGTGTGTGTGGTGTGTTGGTGTGTGTGTGTGTGTGTGGTGTGTGTGTGTGTGTGTGTGTGTGTGTGTGTGTGTGTGTGTGGTGTGTTGGTGTGTGTGTGTGTGTGTGTGTGTGTGTGTGTGTGTGTGTGTGGTGTGTGGTGTGTTGGTGTGTTGGTGTGTGTGTGTGTGTGTGTGTGTGTGTGTGTGTGTGTGTGTGTGTGTGTGTGTGTGTGTGGTGTGTGTGCGTGTGCGTGTGTGTGTGGTGTGTTGGTGTGTGTGTGTGTGTGTGTGGTACCCCCACACATTGACTTGGTACCGGTACCCTCACACATTGACTTGGTACCGGTAACCCCACACATTGACTTGGTACCGGTAACCCCACCCATTGACTTGGTACCGGTACCCTCACACATTGACTTGGTACCGGTACCCCCACACATTGACTTGGTACCGGTACCCCCACACATTGACTTGGTACCGGTACCCCCACACATTGACTTGGTACCGGTACCCTCACACATTGACTTGGTACCGGTAACCCCACACATTGACTTGGTACCGGTAACCCCACCCATTGACTTGGTACCGGTACCCTCACACATTGACTTGGTACCGGTACCCCCACACATTGACTTGGTACCGGTACCCTCACACATTGACTTGGTACCGGTAACCCCACACATTGACTTGGTACCGGTAACCCCACCCATTGACTTGGTACCGGTACCCTCACACATTGACTTGGTACCGGTACCCCCACACATTGACTTGGTACCGGTACCCCCACACATTGACTTGGTACCGGTACCCTCACACATTGACTTGGTACCGGTACCCCCACACATTGACTTGGTACCGGTACCCCCACACATTGACTTGGTACCGGTACCCCCACACATTGACTTGGTACCGGTACCCCCACACATTGACTTGGTACCGGTACCCCCACACATTGACTTGGTACCGGTACCCCCACACATTGACTTGGTACCGGTACCCCCACACATTGACTTGGTACCGGTACCCCCACACATTGACTTGGTACCGGTACCCTCACACATTGACTTGGTACCGGTACCCCCTGTATACAGCCTTGTTATTGTTATTTTATTGTGCTACTTTTCATTGAATTTCTTTACTTTAGTTTATTTAGTAAATATTTTCTTAACCAACAATGCACTTCAAGAAATAGAGTTAAGGGCTTGTAATTAAGCATTTCACAGTAAGGTCTACACCTGTTGTACTCGGCACATGTAACAAATACAATTTGATTTGACTAAGTGGTCTTGTGAAACCCAAAGGCAACTCTGCGTTTAAACAGGCAGCGCGGTTATGATCTTTCTTTTTCACTATTGACCAATCAGATCAGATCTGAAAAAGATCTGATGTGATTGGCTAATAAACCAATAGGAGACACTTCCACCAGCAGCTCCCATTGTTCAAGCAGGATAACACCCAAATTCAATACACAGGCCTTCAAGTCCCCTTCGAAGACATCACTGTCTTGAGTCGTCTGCATGTTCCATAGCTATATATTTCCATGATAAATACTCTGTAGCCTTTGTAGTATGTCTGTATCCAGTGTTGTGCAGGATATGTCATTGTGACATGGAAAACACCCTTTTAATTGCCCTAGAAGGGATTAATGAAGTGATATTGAATTTAAAACAACAGTACAGTCTCCCCCACCTCTTGACTACCAGTCATGTTTACACTACAAATAATATAACCTATCAATGGGACAGTCTGTACTGACCTGTAAGCTCCTCATTCACACCTCTACAAACAGACTTAACCAGACAAATTGCACTTGTCAAGGCATTAAGTGGCCAAACACAGATAGGCAGACACACAAACAATAGCTTACTCAGAAGGTCAGACACACAAACACACATGCGCGCGCGCACACACACACACACACACACACAAACACACACACACACACACACACACACACACACACACACACACACACACACACACACACACACACACACACACACACACCACACAAACCAAATGCCAGCCTCTCTGGGTTTTCCAGTTTTTCCATGGCGTAATACCCTACAGACGTTCCAGCATGAACTGAGGCCTACTCACCAGATCCAGGAATGCCTCCTGAAGGGGAAGTTGTTCACGTGCATCATTTTCTTCTCCCGACCCGCCTGAGAGCGACCTGCCTTCATTTAAGCTAAAGGTGTGCGCTCGTTTTGCTATGGGTCACTCACAGGTTAAAAGAAAATACTAGAATCCCACAAACATGGTCTCTCACTGTTTGGTTCTCTCTCTACATCTTTTTGAAAGTCAAATGCGATGGCTTCTCAAAGTGAAGGAGAGTTTCGATGTGGCTGGGGAGGGTGACTTCTGTCCAATGACATTTGGTGAACTGTTTTATACAAAAACTGGTTGAATCAACGTTGTTTCCACAGAATTTCAACCCCAAAAATATATGTGATGACGTTGAATCAACATGGAAAACTCATTGGATTTGCAAAAAGTCATCAACGTAAGGGCATTTCGTCTTTTTTTGACCTAACTTTTAACCTTAATCCTTTGACATGGTGATATGTTTTGTTGATTTCATGTTGAGTTTACAATAATTGACAACTCAACCAAATGTAAATAAAAACTAGTCTGTGCCCAGTGGGACAACACCATGGTAAATATTTGTCCAGGATTGAGTGGTTAAGGCGTGTGTGTCAATACTCAGGTATGTAAGGATCTCTCAATGCCCTCCTGAAAAAAAAACTCCACAGAAAAGTCTACCAGAAACCAGTCAAGTCAGGAAATCCCCTGTCTCTCTCTTTTACTGTTAGAGGGATATTCCGTAATAGTACATGAAAAAGAGAACATCTCTCTTTCCCTCCTTTTCCTGGGAAGACTTCCAAATAGAACATCAAACTCATTCCGGCACATTGTCGTGGTCTTCATCGTGAATGTCTCATCGCTGGATTCCCCCAGAGAATTCTACCTCTCCTCTCTCTCTCAGTCTCTCGGTTGCTATCTCTTCCTCACCCACTTCATCCCTCTGTCATTCAGGAAATTAAGACTTTTTTAGGTTTCATCTGAGTGGAGGAACAACGTTCCTTTTCCTCCAAGTGAAAGGTGAGGATTCCGCTCTAACCCTATATCCATGGGTCATTTTCCACTTTGGTGCCATGTCAAGAAAACTGCAGGTCAGTTTTTCACTTCCTGGTTGATCACCACCTCCTGTGATGTCATTGGTCCGTGGAGGCCCAGGGGTGGCAGCTAACCGCTCATGTTATTGATCCTCTTAGCGTTGACAGCTTGATGAATTTTCTCTAGCTCCCTGAAGGATGGGTGGACCGAACTGCTTGGGGGTGGTGGAGAGGAAAACCCGACCAGTCAGACGGATAGAGTTGCTTGGGAGAGCTGCGCTTCTCTCCAAAAACTTCTAAACCACATTTCTCCTGCAATGGAGGTTTTCAATATGTATAGTAAAGCTGTCAGGCAAGTTAATGTACTCCCAATCCTGGTTCAAGCCAAAAAGGCAGTATGAACATACAAAAAATCTAGAAATTGACAAGTGATCAGCAGTGAACTTTCAGTATCTTCTTTTTTGTATTGCAGCCTGGCTGATGGTGGTAGAGTTATGTGTCTAGGTATGATACCTTCATGGTGGTGATGGTAGAGGTATGCCAGGTGTCATCTGAGGAAGCTGTGCCTGGTCTGTGATGTCCTGATGGTTCTCTGGACTGGCTTTCCTTCCCTGGTCATACCCCCAGACCTAGAACCAGCCCGGGGGAGTTGTATGTCTAGCAACACCCAGGAGGAGAGCCCACGCGGGGGGACACAGAGCAAGAGAGACCCACTCTACGCCTGGTAGTATGTGCAGGATACACACGCACAAAGGAACTGATGCACACACTGACTTTCACACAGATGCAGCACACACTCAGACATACATACATACACAAAGCACACGTTGTCTCACAATGCACACAAACAACCCCCCACACAACACACACGCCTCTCCCGCACAACAAAACTGTCTTTCTTTCTCTCGCTCTCTCTCTCTCTCTCTCTGTAAGACTCCACAATCCAGCCGTATGTCAGGGCCTCTTAATCCATAGCAGGATGCCTGTCTGTCTTTGTCTAGGCCCAGAGAATCCCTCTCTCTTTCTCTCTCGCTCTCTCTCGCTGTGGTGCGCTGCAGAACCGGCACCCGTCTGCAGCAGAGTGGCTTTGAGTGTGAGACTGAGGGAGTGTGTTGTGTTTGTGTCTGAATGTCTGTGGAATCGTCAGTCAGAGGGGGCCTCTTTAGGGGAGATCCCTACAGGCAGCGTTTTAAGTGTCTGAGAAAGGCTATTTGGAATCGCAGCTGTTTAGACAGGCTGCTGTTGGTGTGTTTCAACTGACTAGTTTCACCTGTTTAAATATCTATACAATTCTTAGTTAGTCTTGTATATAATACAAAGAGTTCTACATGGAACCCTTTTAGAACCCTTTGATTCTAAGAGTGTATACATATTAAACTGGTCTTAGGACAGATGAATAAAGCACAAATAACGGAGATGTATAAACATCTTATTTAAAATAACCAAAAGGACCTGAAAACTAGAGGAATTGAAATTGACATGAACCCTTGTTGGTTGCAGGTAGAACCCTTTTGGTTCCAGGTCGAACCCTTTCTACAGAGAATTATAGTCTGAACTGAACCTCGCTTGGTCCTTTTGCAGCGACATCCCAGGATGCCCCTGGTGGGGCCCCAACCAGGCATTGTTCATGCCATTTTAGAACACGGAGGAAACCGTAAACATGCAACTTTAAGGAATTACCCATGATGCAGACAAGTTAGAGCATGTTTCGAGGTAAAGTCTGAAATACATCATGAATTGTCATCCAGTCTCAAAATGAATGGATAAATATCTGTCTGAATATGGTCTATGAAGGCTTCATTCAGAACACACGGCCATATATTCACCATGTCAGTGAGAGTTAACAATCCAGTAGTGTGTTTTCAATACAATAACAACTGATTTTCATCATGGCAGTAGAGTGTGTGATTTATAAATTGTCGTATGATATAAAAGCCTAGGTCATAAAAGCTACCCCCTTTCACACAGGGCAGTTTCAGTTTATAAGGGAACATTTGAGAGGGCCACTGACACATAAATCCTTTGGCCACAGAGTGCGGACAGTTTGGCGTTAGCACAAAATATGCCCAAGCCCGAATTGCGTCGGGGCAAAGCACAGCTGCGTCTTATGGTGTGTTTTTTAATTGCTACAGTACGTGGTCTTTTTATACGGAATGACTCATTGTATGTCCCACAGAGCACCTTTAAATATAGACCCTGGACCATCGAAAGTAGGCCTACAGCATAGCGTAGCCATGATTATTTAGGCGTCTTCAGAGGATTGCAGCACGTGCTATAGGGTTTCAACACATTGATTAGACTTGGCAGTCCGCTTCCTTTCAAGATTTTACGCGTCATTAACATTTCACTTGAACAGATATTCACAGCGGAACACAAAAGATTGTTTCGCCCCAATGCTGTTGGGTTTTTTTCATGACTGGGGTGATGTCACATGCTCGTTTACTTCCCCTCCCTCCGTCTCCTCGAGGGCCACGTATCGTTAGGGGCGTCACTTTGGCTTTGCTGCGCTCCAGCCCTGACCCCCTGACCTAACGTCCACAGTCACTTCAGATGACTGTGTGCCCTAGCTGTGCTAAAACACCAACGCTCAATGTCTGTTACAGGACTGTCTTTACAGCGACAGAGCAATCATTGTTAAACCATTGAGAACATTGTGATAACATTCGGATGGGTGTGGTTCCTTAGCCATCTGTACAACAGGCTAGGATAATAAACGTATAGATTTTTGCGTAAGCAAATGCTTTTTAATGCTTGGTTTAATTTGTTAATAATGGGAGTGTCAAAGCCGATGATAAATGAGGGTGGACAGCTTTCAGTGTGTGTGTGTGTGTTCATTTAAGTAGATGTATCTTTGTGCGTAAGTGTTTGGTTTGATTGTTCACGCAAGTGAGCGCGTCAGTGTGTGTGTTGGCGTGTGTGTGTGTGTGTGTGTGTGTGTGTGTGTGTGTGTGTGTGTGTGGGTGCGTGTGTGTGCGGTCTTGTGACATCATCAATCATCATAGCTAGGGCTGGGGACATTCTCTGTCTCCTCCTGTGCTTTGTGCATTAGTCTGCATGCCTAACATAACAGCTCCTGTCTGGAGAGAGGGGAAGAACATTGAGCACTGAGTAGCCTAGCCAGAGCAGGAACCGGTTTTAACCAAACCTACCCCACCAGTCCCCAGGCAACACCAAACATACACATACACACACACCATCCGACTTCCACCCTGATCCCACACTCTCGCACGGGGCCACATGTATTTCAGAACCTTTTTATGATTCAATTAGTTTAATTTGCTTCCCTGAATCTGTTCCCAAATGGCACCCTATTCCCTATATAGTGCACTACTTTTGACCAGTCTATATAGGGAATATGTTTCCATGTGGGACGCAGCCAGAGTCCCTGGAGACAAGGCTGGCAGCTAGGTCTCTACAGGGTAAGTCCTGTTCCTGTCCCGCCTGGTGTGACAAAGTAGGTCCTGTCCCTAACCGCCTGGTGTAACAAAGTAGGTCCTGTCCCTATCCTGCATGGTGTAACAAAGTAGATCCTGTCCCTAACCGCCTGGTGTAACAAAGTAGGGCCTGTCCCTATCCTGCATGGTGTAACAAAGTAGATCCTGTCCCTAACCGCCTGGTGTAACAAAGTAGGTCCTGTCCCTATCCTGCATGGTGTAACAAAGTAGATCCTGTCCCTATCCTGCATGGTGTAACAAAGTAGATCCGGTCCCTATCCTGCATGGTGTAACAAAGTAGATCCAGTCCCTATCCTGCATGGTGTAACAAAGTAGATCCTGTCCCTATCCTGCATGGTGTAACAAAGTAGATCCTGTCCCTATCCTGCATGGTGTAACAAAGTAGATCCTGTCCCTATCCTGCATGGTGTATCAAAGTAGATCCGGTCCCTATCCTGCATGGTGTAACAAAGTAGATCCGGTCCCTATCCTGCATGGTGTAACAAAGTAGATCCGGTCCCTATCCTGCATGGTGTAACAAAGTAGATCCGGTCCCTGTCCTGCATGGTGTAACAAAGTAGATCCGGTCCTTGTCCTGCATGGTGTAACAAAGTAGGTTCAATCTGGTGTACACTCCTAGAACCCTAAAGAGCTCGGAACAAAAAAGGGCTCTACCTGGAACAAAAAAGGGTTCTACCTGGAACAAAAAAGGGTTCATCTATAGGGATAGCCAAAGAACCCTTTTGGAACCCTTTGATTCTAAGAGTGTATACATATTAAACTGGTCTTAGGACAGATGAATAAAGCACAAATAACGGAGATGTATAAACATCTTATTTAAAATAACCAAAAGGACCTGAAAACTAGAGGAATTGAAATTGACATGATTGATATAAAACCGAGTAGGTCCCGCCTGGTGCAACAGAGTAGGTCCCGCCTGGTGTAACAGAGTAGGTCCCGCCTGGTGTAACAGAGTAGGTCCCGCCTGGTGTAACAGAGTAGGTCCCACCTGGTGCAACAGAGTAGGTCCCGCCTGGTGCAACAGAGTAGGTCCCACCTGGTGCAAAAGAGTAGGTCCTCTCCTTGTCACTCACTGGGTTCAGACCTGCACAACAACACACTGTACTCACAAAGCAGCATTCTAACCAATCACTTTACCAGAACAATGGCAAGGGTCCAGACAGGGTGACGTCACTGCACAATGCTCACTCTGGCGCTCAGCTAAACGGCTAGCGGTACTAGTTATATTTAGGTAAGGATGAAGAAGGAGTCAATGAGCGTGTGTGGGAATACTGAGAATGTAGTGTCACCACCACATAGACCAAACACACACACACCTGCACACACAAAAACAGACATGCAGGTGTCTCGAAGATTGTAGACTACAACTCTTTACCGTAATGAATAGCATAGACTGACACTCTGACAATTCCTCCAACAAGCACCCCGTAATTATCTCAGTCAAAACCCTCCATGAAACCTGACAGATACGTCACAAAGATGTAGTCTCGTACCGTTAAGCTTTGAAGAGAAGAATGCCTACTTAATGCCTTTTTAACATGCTACTCTATTTCAACAGTAGTTTGTGGTCATGTCATATGTCAGGGTGTTTAAGATAAACCGTTACACATGACCAGGGGGAAGGGGAAGACGTTGGACGTTGACTCCTTGGTTATTGGTCATTGTGGGTTCCATCCAGCCTAGTCAAAGACACTGAACGTAGACAAGCCTTCATTCCCTTCCCCCTTCAGATGCAGTGGACCGTGGTTTATCCAGATTCCACCTTCCGTCTCCACTTTCCTCCATCTTCCTTCTATCTTCCCTTGCTCTAAGGTCTCCCAGACATGGTCGTGTGTATAAATAGCCCTGCTCTGTGCTTATGTAATGGTGCCGGGTCCTGTGGAAAGGCCAAGGGTGTCTGCAGAGGGAGCTTGTCAGATACACTTCGGGGACTGCAGGGTGAAATGGGAAGATTAAATGTCATATGAGGCTGACTGTGGCATGAGGGACTGCAGTACCCACCATGCACTGAGTTGAGTCTGTATGACTACAGAACCCACAATGCAAATAATTATATGACTATCAGGGTGCTTTAGAATGTGGTAATATACTTAAAACAAAGCTGACTATTACATATTCTGCATGGCAGATATTAACATCTGTTCTAGAAATGGCCTACATTTATATCTGAATGTTGGGTAATGTTGCATGGTCCTGAATAAAATGATAATCTGTTCTATGCCCAATAACCTGGCACGTCTTCATATAAATTTGAGGGCCACCAATGGCCAATAGACAGTCGCGGTAAGGTGTTACTTGACAGTCATCTTGAGTTCTACCACTGCACACCACAGACACTCATCCAACATGTAGGTACATGTAAATGCTGTTCACACAGTGCTTCCCCACATGCTCAAATGGCCAGTGAGATCATGAATAATGGAGTTGGCTACCACACATTAGCAGCGCCACATAAATCCCTCTGAGGGCCCGGGACACTTGCCCTTAATCCATAGTTAACGCTAAGAGAGCCACTTGCTATCGACCCACTCTGCATGCATTATGAATGGGTGAGGACAAGGTCCAGACCCTAGTGACATTTGACTTGCATCCATGGCTACCGGTGGCTATGGGTGACGGTGGTTATGGCTACCGGTGGCTATGGGTAACGGTGGCTACCCTGTGGTATCTTGTGTGTGCCCTAGGCACGGTGTCACAGTTTCTGGTCTTTGGCTGTAAGGTAATGCTGTGGCTATGTCCTCTGGTCTGATGAAACAAAAATAGAACTGTTTGGCCATAATGACCATCATTATGTATGGAGGAAAAAGGGGGATGCTTGCAAGCTGAAGAACACCATCCCAACCGTGAAGCACGGGGGTGGCAGCATCATGTTGTGGGAGAGCTTTGCTGCAGGGGGGACTGGTGCACTTCACAAAATAGATGGCATCATGCAGAAGGAAAATTATGTGAATATATTGAAGCAACATCTCAAGACATCAGTCAGAAAGTTAAAGCTTGTTCACAGACGGGTCTTCCAAAAGAACAATGACCCCAAGCATACTTCCAAAGTTGTGGCAAAATGGCTTAAGGACAACAAAGTCAAGGTATTGGAGTGGCCATCACAAAGCCCTGACCTCAATCCTATAGAAAATGTGTGGGCAGAACTGAGAAAGCGTGTGCGAGCAAGGGGGCCTACAAACCTGACTCAGTTACACCAGTTCTGTCAGGAGGAATGGGCCAAAATTCACCCAACTTATTGTGGGAAGTTTGTGGAAGGCTACCCGAAACGTTTGACCCAAGTTAAACAATTTAAAGACAATGCTACCAAATACTAATTGAGTGTATGTAAACTTCTGACCCACTAGGAATGTGATGAAAGAAATAAAAGCTGAAATAAATAATTCTCTCTACTATTTCACATTCTTAAAATAAAGTGGTGATCCTATCTGACCTAAGACAGGGAATTTTTACTAGGATTAAATGTCAGGAATTGTGAAAAACTGAGTTGAAAAGTATTAGGCTAAGGTGTATGTAAACTTCCGACTTCAACTGTATGTACTCTAAAGAGCTCAAAGACAATATATAGGACTTGGATCACTATGAGAGACATTTATATACCTGACTATTATCTTTGTTCATATCCTATCATATCATGTCTTATGAGTTAGGTGATACTGACAAATACTGTACAACGTGCTAACTGGAGACCTTTTGTAGACCATCTCTACCATTCTCTCCCTAAAATCATCTGATTATCTTCACCCAATCATCTCAGTCCCTTTCCCCTCAGGGAACCATAACATATCAGGAAGATGTTGTGGACAACAGTTTCCAGTGGTCTTTTGACGTCATCAGAGCCCCTGTCTTGCGTGCAAGCCCTGCGGGGGTGATATTGGCTCATGAGTCATTACTCTACATGTGAGTGACCTACATTAGGGCCACTTCACTTTGAGAAGAGGAGGATGAATGAGCCAATTGGAAGCTGGGGATGACGAGTTGGCCATGATGGTATGAAGGACAGATTGGGAATGTAGCCAGGACACCAGGGTTAACATGAGTGGTAATGGGGATACAGGACGAGGTAAAAGGTGATGAGACCATGTTAGAGAATTGGACCGCAGCACAAGTGAGTCGTACATTTCAATCCGGTACTTCTCGACTGCCAAAAACTATTCATGGTGATCTTTTGAGAGGAATCTGTAATCAGTTGGCGTAATCATATAGTTCAAGAGTGGAACAATATCAGTATGGTGATAACAGTTTTTGATATGAACTATCACAATCGAACTGGGGATAAAAACCAAGTACAAAGCTTAGAATGACTACAACGTTGGTAGCTTCCATTATGACATAGCAAGAAGCTATAATATCTAGTTTCAGAATTTTACCCGTAAGCAATCTGGCCTAATTCTAATGATCTTTCCAATGAGCAGGGTTGGTACAGTAGATTGCAGATCAATAGCTTTCATGATCAGATGATGATGTTTCTTTCTAATGATGTTCAAATGAACTCATTAGCCTTAAGTAATAGTTTATTCCATATATTAATCTAAAACCTTTTATTTTGTTCCCCCTATAAGGCTCTGGGAGGAACTGGAAGAGGTTAGGGTTTGTTTAAACATTACACCTCCGACACCAAACTAACTTACAAAAAACCCCTGGGAAAACATGCTTGCGCACACACATTCACACGTACTGTAGCTCCCGTGATTGGGAGTCCCATTGGGCGCCGCACGTAGCCCCCAGCCTTGCAGTTGCCGTACCAGGCAGTGATACAGCCCGACAGGATGCTCTCAATTGTGCATCTGTAGAAGCTAGTGAGGGTTTTGGGTGATAGGCCACATTTCTTTAGCCTCCTGAGGTTGAAGAGGCTCTGTTGCGCCTTCTTCACCACACTGTCTGTGTGGGTGGACCATTTCAGTTTGTCAGTGATGTGTATGCCGAGGAACTTGAAGCTTTCCACCTTCTCCACTGCGGTCCCATCGATGTGGATTGGGGGGTGCGCCCTCTGCTGTTTCCTGAAGGCCATGATCATCTCCTTAGATTTGCTGACGTTGAGTGAGAGGTTATTTTCATGGCACCACACTCCCAGAGCCCTCACCTCCTCCCTGTAGGATGTCTCATCGTTGTTGGTAATCAAGCCTACTACTGATGTGTCGTCTGCAAACTTGATTGAGTTGGAGGCGTGCTTGGCCACACAATCATGGGTGAACAGGGAGTACAGGAGGGGTCTGAGGACACACCCTTGTGGGGCCCCAGTGTTGAGGATCAGCGAGGAGGAGGTGTTGTTTCCTACCTTCACCACCGGAGGCGACCCGTCAGGAAGTCCAGGATCCAGTTGCACAGGGAGGGGTTCAGACCCAGGGCTTTGAGCTTGATGATGAGCTTGGAGGGAACTATGGTGTTGAATGCTGAGCTATAGTCAATGAACAGCATTCTTACATAGGTATGCCTCTTATCCAGATGGGATAGGGCAGTGTGTAATGTGGTGGCGATTGCATCATCTGTGGTTCTATTGGGACGGTAAGCAAATTGAAGGGGGTCTAGGGTGGCAGGTAAGGTGGAGGTAATATGAACCTTGTCTCTCAAAGCACTTCATGATGACAGAGGTGAGTGCTATTGGGCGATAGTCATTTAGTTCAGTTACCTTCGCTTTCTTAGGTACAGGGACAATGGTGGCCATCTTGAAGCATGTGGGGACAACAGACAGGGACAGCACTATACTCTCTAATGCTCAGACTAAAATAAATCAGCCTTCACTGTTTTACAATACATTTCAAATAAATCAATCTTCACTGCTTTATGGCAGGGGGCGGCAGGTAACCTAGTGGTTAAAGCATTGGGCCAGTAACCGAAATGTTGCTGGTTCAAATACCCGAGCCGACAAGGTGAAAAACCTGTCGATGTGTCCTTGAGCAAAGCACTTAACCCTAACTTAATCCAGGGGCTGACCCTGCAGGAAGGCTGTATTTGTTCATAACGGACTTGTCTAGTTCAATAAATGTACAATACATTTAAAATAAATACATCTTCACTGCTTTACAATGCATTTATTCTTCATGTAGCCTTTTCCAGCTTGTGCTTCCTTAGAGCAGTGTTTCCTAACCCTGGTCCTCGAGTACCCCCAATAGTACACCGTTTCAAGGGCTTGATGATTAGATGACAAGTTGAATCGGGTGTGCTTTTCCAGGGTTACAATAAAAATGTGTTTGAGTTTAGAGCAGGAGTTATTTGTCTTAAGGCCAAAAGAGGTGACAGCACATCTGACAGTATTGATATGGATTGGAGAGTGACGTGACGTAGAGATAGGCCCCTATGGTATATGGTGTAGTACTGCATGCCGGCTCCCTCTATCTACCATCTCTGGTGTGGGAGTTTAGCATTGCATCATTTATACACAGAGAAGATAATTATGGTTACACACACATACACTTGCAGACACACACACACACACACTCATGCACAGACAATCGTACACAAATACACTCATGAGCACACACGCACACACACACACACACACACACACACACACACACACACACACACACACACACACACACACACACACACACACACACACACGCACACACACACAGGAAGTCCCTGCTCAGCCCACATGAATCATTCAGCTATGTTCTCTGGAACGCCTCACTGTCCCACTGTCCAGCCATTCAAAACACACTGGACATTCCAGTGTTATTTAGTGTCTCTTACAGCCCTGGTTTTGGAATCTACTCTCCAACTGATCGGCTTTGTGAGGGCCATTTACTTCATTTCCCTTTGTGAGGGCCATTTACTTCATTTCCCTTTGTGAGGGCCATTTACTTCATTTCATCTTTGTGAGGGCCGTTTACTTCATTTCCCTTTGTGAGGGCCATTTACTTCATTTCCCTTTGTGAGGGCCATTTACTTCATTTACTTCTAGTTAGAGCCATCAAGTGAATTGCACAATAATAGAGAAACCTGGAAAGAAGACAGTGCCAGACAAAGCAACAGGAGCTAGATACAGGAGAATTAACCCTAACCCTAACCCCTAACCCTAACCCCTAGGAACAAACCCTAACCCCTAAGAACTAACCATAACCCCTAAGAACTAACCTTAACCCCTAAGAACAAACCCTAACCCTAACCCCTAAGAACTAACCCTAGCCCCTAGGAACTAACCCTAACCCCTATGAACTAACCCTAACCCTAACCCCTAAGAACTAACCCTAACCCCTAAGACCTGAACCTAACCCTAACCCTAACCCCTAAGAACTAACCCTAACCCTAACCCCTAAGAACTAACCCTAACCCCTAGGAACTAACCCTAACCCCTATGAACTAACCCTAACCCTAACCCCTAGAAACTAACCCTAACTCCTAAGAACTAACCCTAACCCTAACCCCTAGAAACTAACCCTAACTCCTAAGAACTAACCCTAACACTAACCCCTAAGAACTAACTTTAACCCCTAAGAACTGAACCTAACCCTAGGAACTAACCCTAACCCCTAAGAACTAACCCTAACTCTAACCCCTAGGAACTAACCCTAACCCCTTGGAACTAACCCTAACCCTAACCCCTAGGAACTAACCTAACCCCTAAGAACTAACCCTAACCCCTAAGAACTAACCCTAACCCTAACCCCTAAGACCTAACCCTAACCCTAACCCCTAAGAACTAACCCTAACCCTAACCCCTAGGAACTAACCTTAACCCTGACCCCTAGGAACTAACCCTGACCCTAACCCCTAAGAACTAACCCTAACCCTAACCCTAACCCCTAAGAACTAACCCTAACCCCTAAGAACTAACCCTAACCCCTTGGAACAAACTCTAACCCCTAGGAACTAACCCTGACCCCTAGGAACTAACCCTAACCTCTAGGAACTAACCCTAACCTCTAGGAACTAACCCTTACCCTAACCCTTAGGAACTAACCCTAACCTCTAGGAACTAACCCTAACCCCTAAGAACTAACCATAACCCCTAAGAACTAACCCTAACCCCTAAGAACTAACCCTAACCCTAACCCCTTGGAACTAACCCTAACCCCTAAGAACTAACCCTAACCCTAACCCTAACCCCTAGAAACTAACCCTAACCCCTAAGAACTAACCCTAACCCTAACCCTAACCCCTAAGAACTAACCCTAACGCTAACCCCTAAGAACTAACCCTAACCCCTAGGAACTAACCCTAACCCCTAAGAACTAACCCTAACACTAACCCCTAAGAACTGAACCGAACCCTAACCCTAACCCCTAAGAACTAACCCTAACGCTAACCCCTAACAACTAACCCTAACACCTAGGAACTAACCCTAACCCCTATGAACTAACCCAAACACTAACCCCTAAGAACTGAACCTAACCCTAACCCTAACCCTAACCCCTAAGAACTAACCCTAACGCTAACCCCTAAGAAATAACCCTAACCCCTAAGAACTAACCCTAACCCCTAAGAACTAACCCAAACCCCTAAGATCTAACCCTAACACTAACCCCTAAGAACTAACCTTAACCCCTAAGAACTGAACCTAACCCTAGGAACTAACCCTAACCCCTAAGAACTAACCCTAACCCTAACCCCTTGGAACTAACCCTAAACCTAACCCCTAAGAACTAACCCTAACCCTAACCCCTAGGAACTAACCCTAACCCCTTGGAACTAACCCTAACCCCTAAGAACTAACCCTAACCCCTAAGACCTGAACCTAACCCTAACCCTAACCCCTAAGAACTAACCCTAACCCTAACCCCTAAGAACTAACCCTAACCCCTAGGAACTAACCCTAACCCCTATGAACTAACCCTAACCCTAACCCCTAGAAACTAACCCTAACTCCTAAGAACTAACCCTAACCCTAACCCCTAGAAACTAACCCTAACTCCTAAGAACTAACCCTAACACTAACCCCTAAGAACTAACTTTAACCCCTAAGAACTGAACCTAACCCTAGGAACTAACCCTAACCCCTAAGAACTAACCCTAACTCTAACCCCTAGGAACTAACCCTAACCCCTTGGAACTAACCCTAACCCTAACCCCTAGGAACTAACCTAACCCCTAAGAACTAACCCTAACCCCTAAGAACTAACCCTAACCCTAACCCCTAAGACCTAACCCTAACCCTAACCCCTAAGAACTAACCCTAACCCTAACCCCTAGGAACTAACCTTAACCCTGACCCCTAGGAACTAACCCTGACCCTAACCCCTAAGAACTAACCCTAACCCTAACCCTAACCCCTAAGAACTAACCCTAACCCCTAAGAACTAACCCTAACCCCTTGGAACAAACTCTAACCCCTAGGAACTAACCCTGACCCCTAGGAACTAACCCTAACCTCTAGGAACTAACCCTAACCTCTAGGAACTAACCCTTACCCTAACCCTTAGGAACTAACCCTAACCTCTAGGAACTAACCCTAACCCCTAAGAACTAACCATAACCCCTAAGAACTAACCCTAACCCCTAAGAACTAACCCTAACCCTAACCCCTTGGAACTAACCCTAACCCCTAAGAACTAACCCTAACCCTAACCCTAACCCCTAGAAACTAACCCTAACCCCTAAGAACTAACCCTAACCCTAACCCTAACCCCTAAGAACTAACCCTAACGCTAACCCCTAAGAACTAACCCTAACCCCTAGGAACTAACCCTAACCCCTAAGAACTAACCCTAACACTAACCCCTAAGAACTGAACCGAACCCTAACCCTAACCCCTAAGAACTAACCCTAACGCTAACCCCTAACAACTAACCCTAACACCTAGGAACTAACCCTAACCCCTATGAACTAACCCAAACACTAACCCCTAAGAACTGAACCTAACCCTAACCCTAACCCTAACCCCTAAGAACTAACCCTAACGCTAACCCCTAAGAAATAACCCTAACCCCTAAGAACTAACCCTAACCCCTAAGAACTAACCCAAACCCCTAAGATCTAACCCTAACACTAACCCCTAAGAACTAACCTTAACCCCTAAGAACTGAACCTAACCCTAGGAACTAACCCTAACCCCTAAGAACTAACCCTAACCCTAACCCCTTGGAACTAACCCTAAACCTAACCCCTAAGAACTAACCCTAACCCTAACCCCTAGGAACTAACCCTAACCCCTTGGAACTAACCCTAACCCCTAAGAACTAACCCTAACCCCTAAGAACTAACCCTAACCCTAACCCCTAAGAACTAACCCTAACCCTAACCCATAAGAACTAACCCTAACCCTAACCCCTAGGAACTAACCTTAACCCTGACCCCTAGGAACTAACCCTAACCCTAACCCCTAAGAACTAACCCTAACCCTAACCCTAACCCCTAAGAACTAACCCTAACCCCTAAGAACTAACCCTAACCCCTTGGAACTAACTCTAACCCCTAGGAACTAACCCTGACCCATAGGAGCTAACCCTAACCTCTAGGAACTAACCCTAACCTCTAGGAACTAACCCTGACCCTAACCCCTAGGAACTAACCCTAACCTCTAGGAACTAACCCTAACCCCTAAGAACTAACCATAACCCCTAAGAACTAACCCTAACCCCTAAGAACTAACCCTAACCCTAACCCCTTGGAACTAACCCTAACCCCTAAGAACTAACCCTAACCCTAACCCCTAGAAACTAACCCTAACCCCTAAGAACTAACCCTAACCCTAACCCCTAAGAACTAACCCTAACGCTAACCCCTAAGAACTAACCCTAACCCCTAGGAACTAACACTAACCCCTATGAACTAACCCTAACACTAACCCCTAAGAACTGAACCTAACCCTAACCCTAACCCCTAAGAACTAACCCTAAGAACTAACCTTAACACCTAGGAACTAACCCTAACCCCTATGAACTAACCCTAACGCTAACCCCTAAGAACTGAACCTAACTCTAACCCTAACCACTAAGAACTAACCCTAACGCTAACCCCTAAGAACTGAACCTAACCCTAACCCTAACCCCTAAGAACTAACCCTAACGCTAACCCCTAAGAAATAACCCTAACCCCTAGGAACTAACCCTAACCCCTAAGAACTAACCCAAACCCTTAAGATCTAACCCTAACCCTAACCCCTAGGAACTAACCCTAACACTAACCCCTTGGAACTAACCCTAAGAACTAACCCTAACCCTAACCCCTAAGAACTAACCCTAACACTAACCCCTAAGAACTAACCTTAACCCCTAAGAACTGAACCTAACCCTAGGAACTAACCCTAACCCCTAAGAACTAACCCTAACCCTAACCCCTTGGAACTAACCCTAAACCTAACCCCTAGGAACTAACCCTAACCCTAACCCCTAAGAACTAACCCTAACCCCTTGGAACTAACTCTAACCCCTAGGAACTAACCCTGACCCCTAGGAACTAACCCTAACCCCTAAGAACTAACCCTAACCCCTAAGATCTAACCCTAACCCTAACCCCTAGGAACTAACCCTAACCCCTATGAACTAACCCTAACACTAACCCCTAAGAACTGAACCTAACCCTAACCCCTAAGAACTAACCCTAACCCCTAAGAACTAACCCTAACCCTAACCCCTAGAAACTAACCCTAACCCCTAAGAACTAACCCTAACACTAACCCCTAAGAACTAACCTTAACCCCTAAGAACTGAACCTAACCCTAGGAACTAACCCTAACTCCTAAGAACTAACCCTAACCCTAACCCCTTGGAACTAACCCTAAACCTAACCCCTAGGAACTAACCCTAACCCCTAACAACTAACCCTAACCCCTTGGAACTAACTCTAACCCCTAGGAACTAACCCTGACCTCTAGGAACTAACCCTAACCTCTAGGAACTAACCCTAACCTCTAGGAACTAACCCTAACCCTAACCCCTAGGAACTAACTCTAACCTCTAGGAACTAACCCTAACCTCTAGGAACTAACCCTAACCTCTAGGAACTAACCCTAACCTCTAGGAACTAACCCTAACCATAACCCCTAGGAACTAACCCTAACCTCTAGGAACTAACCCTAACCCTAACCCCTTGGAACTAACCCTAACCTCTAGGAACTAACCCTAACCTCTAGGAACTAACCCTAACCCTAACCCCTAGTAACTAACCCTAACCTCTAGGAACTAACCTTAACCCTAACCTCTAGGAACTAACCCTAACCCTAACCCTTGGAACTAACTTTAACCTCTAGGAACTAACCCTAACCTCTAGGAACTAACCCTAACCTCTAGGAACTAACCCTAACCCCTAGGAACTAACCCTAACCTCTAGGAACTAACCCTAACCTTAACCCCTTGGAACTAACCCTAACCCTGACCTCTAGGAACCCCTAGGAACTAACCCTAACCTTAGCCCCATGGAACTAACCCTAACCTCTAGGAACTAACCCTAACCTCTAGGAACTAACCCTAACCTCTAGGAACTAACCCTAACCTCTAGGAACTAACCCTAACCCTATCCCCTAGAAACTAACCCTAACCTCTAGGAACTAACCCTAACCTTAACCCCTTGGAACTAACCCTAACCCTGATCTCTTGGAACTAACCCTAACCTCTAGGAACTAACCCTAACCCCTAGGAACTAACCCTAACCCTGACCCCTTGGATCTAACCCTAACCTCTAGGAACTAACCCTAACCACTAGGAACTAACCCTAACCTTAACCCCTAGGAACTAACCCTGACCCCTAGGAACTAACCCTAACCTTAACCCCTAGGAACTAACCCTAACTCTAACCCCTAGGAACTAACCCTAACCCCTAAGAACTAACCCTAACACTAACCCCTAAGAACTAACCTTAACCCCTAAGAACTGAACCTAACCCTAGGAACTAACCCTAACCCCTAAGAACTAACCCTAACCCTAACCCCTTGGAACTAACCCTAAACCTAACCCCTATGAACTAACCCTAACCCTAACCCCTAAGAACTAACCCTAACCCCTTGGAACTAACTCTAACCCCTAGGAACTAACCCTAACCCCTAAGAACTAACCCTAACCCCTAAGATCTAACCCTAACCCTTACCCCTAGGAACTAACCCTAACACTAACCCCTTGGAACTAACCCTAACCCCTAAGAACTAACCCTAACCCCTAAGAACTAACCCTAACCCTAACCCCTAGAAACTAACCCTAACCTCTAGGAACTAACCCTAACCCCTAGGAACTAACCCTAACCTCTAGGAACTAACCCTAACCTTAACCCCTTGGAACTAACCCTAACCCTGACCTCTAGGAACTAATACTAACCCCTAGGAACTAACCCTAACCCTAACCCCTAAGAACTAACCCTAACCCCTAAGAACTAACCCTAACCCTAACCCTAACCCCTAGAAACTAACCCTAACCCCTAAGAACTGAACCTAACCCTAGGAACTAACCCTAACTCCTAAGAACTAACCCTAACCCCTTGGAACTAACCCTAAACCTAACCCCTAGGAACTAACCCTAACCCCTAACAACCAACCCTAACCCCTTGGAACTAACTCTAACCCCTAGGAACTAACCCTGACCTCTAGGAACTAACCCTAACCTCTAGGAGCTAACCCTAACCTCTAGGAACTAACCCTAACCTCTAGGAACTAACCCTAACCCTAACCCCTAGGAACTAACCCTAACCTCTAGGAACTAACCCTAACCCTAACCCCTTGGAACTAACCCTAACCTCTAGGAACTAACCCTAACCTCTAGGAACTAACCCTAACCCCTAGTAACTAACCCTAACCTCTAGGCACTAACCTTAACCCTAACCTCTAGGAACTAACCCTAACCCTAACCCTAACCCTTGGAACTAACTTTAACCTCTAGGAACTAACCCTAACCTCTAGGAACTAACCCTAACCTCTAGGAACTAACCCTAACCCTAACCCCTAGGAACTAACCCTAACATCTAGGAACTAACCCTAACCTTAACCCCTTGGAACTAACCCTAACCCTGACCTCTAGGAACTAATACTAACCCCTAGGAACTAACCCTAACCTTAGCCCCATGGAACTAACCCTAACCTCTAGGAACTAACCCTAACCTCTAGGAACTAACCCTAACCCTATCCCCTAGAAACTAACCCTAACCTCTAGGAACTAACCCTAACCTTAACCCCTTGGAACTAACCCTAACCCTGATCTCTTGGAACTAACCCTAACCTCTAGGAACTAACCCTAACCCCTAGGAACTAACCCTAACCCTAACCCCTTGGATCTAACCCTAACCTCTAGGAACTAACCCTAACCACTAGGAACTAACCCTAACCTTAACCCCTAGGAACTAACCCTGACCCCTAGGAACTAACCCTAACCTTAACCCCTAGGAACTAACCATAACTCTAACCCCTAGGAACTAACCCTAACCCCTATGAACTAACCCTAACCCTTTCCTTAGAGCAGTGTTTCCTAACCCTGGTCCTCGAGTACCCCCAATAGTACACCGTTTCGAGGGCTTGATGATTAGTTGACAAGTTGAATCGGGTGTGCTTTTCCAGGGTTACAATAAAAATGTGTACTATAAAAATGTGTACTGCTGGGGTTACTGGAAGACCAGGGTTGGGAAACCCTGACTTAGAGTTTAGAGCAGGAGTTATTTGTCTTAAGGCCAAAAGAGGTGACAGCACATCTGACAGTATTGATATGGATTGGAGAGTGACGTGACGTAGAGATAGGCCCCTATGGTATATGGTGTAGTACTGCATGCCGGCTCCCTCTATCTACCATCTCTGGTGTGGGAGTTTAGCATTGCATCATTTATACACAGAGAAGATAATTATGGTTACACACACATACACTTGCAGACACACACACACACACACAAACACTCATGCACAGACAATCGTACACAAATACACTCATGAGCACAAACACACACACACACACACACACTCACACACACACACACACACACACACACACACACACACACACACACACACACACACACACACACAGGAAGTCCCTGCTCAGCCCACATGAATCATTCAGCCCTTCCCCCTAGGAACTAATGATTGCTGTAGGAACTAACCCTAACCCTAGGAACTTCATGTAGATGTGAAAGACATGGGTATAACAATGTGGCCTATGGTAGTAGCTCCAGCTTGACCTCAGATATGTGTAACCTTTATTTAACTAGGCAAGTCAGATAGGCTAGTGATATTTTTTGCCATATTGCTAACACTTGTCCAATACATCTTGTCCAATAAATCAGACCTAAACAAGTGGGTAGGGGCTACGGGTTGTTTCTAGACAGGGCCAACATGTTTCTAGACAGGGCCAACGTGTTTCTAGACAGGGCCAACATGTTTCTAGACAGGGCCAACGTGTTTCTAGACAGGGCCAACATATTTCTAGACAGGACCAACATGTTTCTAGACAGGGCCAATATGTTTCTAGACAGGGCCAACATGTTTCTAGACAGGGCCAACATGTTTCTAGACAGGGCCAACATGTTTCTAGACAGGGCCAACATATTTCTAGACAGGGCCAACATGTTTCTAGACAGGGCCAATATGTTTCTAGACAGGACCAACATGTTTCTAGACAGGGCCAACATATTTCTAGACAGGGCCAATATGTTTCTAGACAGGGCCAACATGTTTCTAGACAGGACCAACATGTTTCTAGACAGGGCCAATATGTTTCTAGACAGGACCAACATGTTTCTAGACAGGGCCAACATATTTCTAGACAGGGCCAACATATGTCTAGACAGGGCCAATATGTTTCTAGACAGGGCCAACATGTTTCTAGACAGGACCAACATGTTTCTAGACAGGGCCAATATGTTTCTAGACAGGACCAACATGTTTCTAGACAGGGCCAACATATTTCTAGACAGGGCCAATATGTTTCTAGACAGGGCCAACATGTTTCTAGACAGGACCAACATGTTTCTAGACAGGGCCAATATGTTTCTAGACAGGGCCAACATATTTCTAGACAGGGCCAACATATTTCTAGACAGGGCCAATATGTTTCTAGACAGGGCCAACATATTTCTAGACAGGGCCAACATATTTCTAGACAGGGCCAACATGTTTCTAGACAGGGCCAATATGTTTCTAGACAGGGCCAACATGTTTCTAGATAGGGCCAACATATTTCTAGACAGGGCCAACATATTTCTAGACAGGGCCAATATGTTTCTAGACAGGACCAACATGTTTCTAGACAGGGCCAATATGTTTCTAGACAGGGCCAATATGTTTCTAGACAGGACCAACATATTTCTAGACAGGGCCAACATGAAAAGCAGTGTCAAATGTAGCGGGTGCAAATTGACAAAACATCTGATGAGTTCTATGAGCCCAACAGCTCCCATGTAATTGTTGAATCCTCCCCCACCTAATCCAGACTGCTTTGATATATTTTGCTAGGTTGGCGGTTTTGCTAATGTTGTTTTTCTGCTGGCGAGAGGGGAAAATCCTCAGATGGACCATCATGCAGTTGGGTTTATTTATGAACCGGCACACCAGGCTCTGGGTTATGAACGGAGGGTGGAGCAACCGCCGTCTATCTGAGATCTGGGGCGGTTCATGGGAACAGGAAAGTACACACGTCACACACAATTATATGTGAGCGCTCAAACAGATATGTACTGTAGGTACACACACGCACACACACTTGCTCTCTCTCACTCTCTCACAAATACCCACACCCACACCCACACAAGCCCACACACACAACCACACAAGCCCACACACACACACAAGCACACATGCAAAACAGAATCCTATCCAAATCAAAGTGAAGTTGAACGGAGGAAAGGAGTTATATTAGAAACACCATCCATAAATCATCCATTTTAAAAGCTTCATCCAAGCCTCAGCCTCAGGGCTTCTCTTTACAAATCAATATTTCTCCGTCTCCATGAGGCATAGGTTGTGCTGAAGAACTACACATTTCTGTCTGAATATTTCATTTAACAAGACCCCAAAGCACCTTAGCTCTCGCTTTCCAACACGGATCTATTGATTTGAAGGGAGAAGAGAGGAGAAAGGCAGCCTGCTCAACCGGTTGAGTCTGGGATGAGGCAGTCTGTGATCAAGCAGTCTGGAATCAGGCAGTCTGGGATCAGGCAGTCTGGGATCAGGCAGTCTGGGATCAGGTAGTCTGGGATCAGGCAGTCTGGGATCAGGCATCTGGGATCAGGCAGTCTGGGATCAGGTAGTCTGGGACCAGGCAGTCTGGAATCAGGCAGTCTGGGATCAGGCATCTGGGATCAAGCAGTCTGGGATCAGGCAGTCTGGAATCAGGCAGTCTGGGATTAGGCAGCCTGCTCAACTGGTTGAGTCTGGGATCAGGCAGTCTGAGATTAGGCAGTCTGGGATTAGGCAGTCTGGGATTAGGCAGTCTGGGATTAGGCAGTCTGGGATTAGGCAAGAGGCGCTCCAAAAAAATCTCCTTCCCCTTTTGTCTTTTCAGTAAACAATAATCCTGTATGTTATATATTTAGATTTGTATATTAATATCAATATTTAAAAACAAACAATTTCTACTAGGCTTGACTAATGATTAATATTAACTGTGTTATATGACTATGTCTAGAGGTTAGATTCAGAGGCTTTGTTGATTCGGTGGTGGGTAACAAAACCACACCCATGGCAAAATGTGAAGCATTCTGGGCACGTATTCTGACTGCCAGAGAGGGACGCTGCAGCTCCTATACACCAGGGAGACACGTTGGAATAAGTGAATTACATAACCCAGCATCCAGGAGCCTGGCAGGGAGCTCCTTCATCTCTCTCAGAGAGAGAGAGTGGGGAACCTTTGAGTGTAATGTACATATTTTATTGATTATTTTAATTTTGTTTATTATCTATTTCACTGGCTTTGGCAATGTAAACATATGTTTCCTATGCCAATAAAGCCCTTAAATTGAATTGAAATAAATTGAGAGAGAGAGAGAGAGAGAGAGAGAGAGAGAGAAAGAGTGAGAGAGAGAGAGAGAGAGAGAGAGAGAGAGAGAGAGAGAGAGAGAGAGAGAGAGAGAGAGAGAGAGTACAACACTGTATATAGCCATACTACAACATTTGAAATGTCTCAATTCCTTTGGAACATTTGTGAGTGTAATGTTTACTGTTCATTTTTTATTGTCTATTTCACTTGCTTTGGCAACGTAAACATATGTTTCCCATGCCAATAAAGCCCTTTGAATTGAATTGAATTGAGTAGCCGGGGGAGCAGTCATGAAGGAAATCACAGAGACAGAGGACTAAAAATAGCAACAGCAAGATTAGGAATTACAGAGCCATGGTGTCTTACTGCACACAATGACAATAGAGTATTTGTGCACATTCAAACGTGCATGGCAAAGGGGTTTGACAAAATAAAAACAGCTACAGAAATGTAAGATAATATATGCGCTCATTGGTCCCGCAAGTAATGCACACACAAGGTTTTAACTGATTGCTCAGGGTATGGAGTCATGTTTCTAACATGAGTGGAAGTCACTGCCTATGTAATGTACAGCATTAGTGGTACATTTGACATCATTTAGCAGACACTCTCATCCAAAGCGACATACAGTAGTGAGTACATACATTTTCATACTGGTCCCCCGTGGGAATCAAACCAACAACCCTGGTGTTGCAAGCACCATGCTCTACCAACTGAGCAACACAGGACAACTGAGCTACACGTAGTCACCTGTGTTGGGAAGTAGTGAACTACATGTAGTTCAACTAGTAATGTAACTACATCTTGCAATAACTTGGTGGTAGTTGAACTCAATGTTTTCAGTAGTTAATTATTTCTTTGCAATGTAGCGGTGTAACTAACTACTGGAACTCCACATTACTATATGGGTGAAGTAGACAAGACTTTCCTTTCATTTTTGTTATCAGACCTTCCTAATTCTCACAGTATATTTTCTGTGTTTAATCGGCTAAATAACACATTCTGTTAACATCTGACTCCACAGTAACCTGTTCTTGTCATTTGTAGTCCATTACATTTCAGATTTAGAAATAATAATTTTTCACAAAGTAGCTTGGATGTAGTGAACTACTTTTTCAAAGTAGCTTTGGTTAAGTAAACTATTTGTTTTTATTAAGGGTAGCTTTAGTGTAGCTTAACTTCTTCCAAGTGTGAACTAATTGGTAGTTTTGGTAAACTATGATTCCAGAGTAGCTTCCTCAACACTGGTAGTCACTGCCTATATACTGAGTGGTAGTCACTGCCTATGTACTGAGTGGTAGTCACTGCTATGTACTGAGTGGTAGTCACTGCTATGTACTGAGTGGTAGTCACTGCTATGTACTGAGTGGTAGTCACTGCTATGTACTGTGTGGTAGTCACTGCCTATGTACTGAGTGGTAGTCACTGCCTATATACTGAGTGGTAGTCACTGCTATGTACTGAGTGGTAGTCACTGCCTATGTACTGAGTGGTAGTCACCGCTATGTACTGAGTGGTAGTCACTGCCTATGTACTGAGTGGTAGTCACTGCCTATGTACTGAGTGGTAGTCACTGCCTATGTACTGAGTGGTAGTCACTGCCTATGTACTGAGTGGTAGTCACTGCCTATGTACTGAGTGGTAGTCACTGCTATGTACTGAGTGGTAGTCACTGCTATGTACTGAGTGGTAGTCACTGCCTATGTACTGAGTGGTAGTCACTGCCTATGTACTGAGTGGTAGTCACTGCCTATGTACTGAGTGGTAGTCACTGCCTATGTACTGAGTGGTAGTCACTGCTATGTACTGAGTGGTAGTCACTGCTATGTTTTTATAGTAGTAAAAATAACATAAGGTAGAACAGTGTGTGTGTATGTGTGTAGAGTGTGCATAGAGACAGCTATTTAGCAGTCTCATGACTTAGGGATAGAAGCTGTTCAGGAGCCTGTTGGTGTCAGACTTGATGCACCGGTACCGCTTGCCATGCGGAAACAGAGAGAATAGTCTATGGCTGGAGTATTTAACGTTTTTCTAGGCCTTCCTTTCAGACTGCCTGATATAGAGGTTCTGGATGGCAGGGAGCTCGGCTCCAGTGATCTCCGCACCAGCCTCTGTAGCTCCATGCGGTCGAGGGCAGTACTGTTTCCATAGCAAGCGGTGATGCAACCAGTCAACTTTTTGAGGATTTTAGGGCCCATGCCAAACCTTTTCAACCTCCTGAGAGGGAAGAGGTGTTTTCGCAACTTCTTCATGACTGTGTGTGTGTGTGTGTGTGTGTGTGTGTGTGTGTGTGTGTGTGTGTGTGTGTTAAGTCCTTAGTGATTTGGACACCAAGGAATTTGAAGCTCTCGACCCGCTCCACTGCAGCCCTGTCGATGTGGATGAGGGCATGCTCCCCCCCCCCCCCCGTTTCCTGTAGTCAGCTCCTTGGTCTAACTGACATTGAGGGATAGGTTGTTGTCCCTGCCACGCCACTGACCTCCTCCCTGTAGGCTGTCTCATTGTCGCCGGTGATCAGGCCTACCACCATCGTGTAGTCAGCAAACTTGACGTTGGTGTTGGAGATGTGCGTGGCCACACCGTGGGAACAGGGAGTGCAGGAGGGGACTAAGCACACACCCCTGTGGGGCCTCCTGGTTGAAGGTCAGTGTGGCGAAGGTGATGTTGCCTACCCTCAACACCTGGGGTCGGCCCGTCAGGAAGTCCAGGATCCAGTTGCAGAGAGAGGTGTTCAGTCCCAGGGTTTAAAGCTTGGTGACGAGCTTAGAGGGGACAATGGTGTTGAACGCTGAGCTGTAGTCAATGAGCAGCATTCTCACATAGGTGTTCCGCTTATCTAGGTGGGTGAGGGCAATGTGGAGTGCATTTGAGATTGTGTTGTCTATGGATCTTTTGGGGCGGTATGCAAATTTGAGTGGGTCTAGACTGTCTGAGATGTAGTTGATGTGTGCCATAACTAGCCTTTCAAAACACTTTATGATTTCAGATGTGAGTGCTACAGACGGGTAGTCATTGTGGCATGAAGCCTTAGAGTTCTTGGGAACAGGAATAATAATGGTCAGTTTAAGACAAGTGGGAATTACAGACTGGGACATGGAGAGATTGAAAATGACAGTGAATATGCCTGCCAACTGTTCTGCGCATGATCTGCGGCAGGTGTCTGAACCTATGTAATATGATCCCACCTTATTCCTATATTGTCCTTATGCTCGTTAGATGACTCTGCAGAGGTCATAGCGGGACTCTTTGTACTTGTTCCTCAGCCGTAGCCTCAGGGTTGTCTGAGGTAGCCCTGTGTACGGTAGCCCTGTCCTTTATCTTAGCGCCAACCTTTGTGTTAATCCAGGGCTTTTGAAGCCGGCGATGGAGGTGGTTAGCTTGTCGATGCTATTGGCTGAGTCTCTGAACGTATTCCAATCAGCTAACAGTCCTGCAGCATAATCTTTGATTCTGATGACCATTTCTCAACGGAGCGAGTCATGGGTACTTCCCGTTTTAGCTTCTACTTGTAAACAGGAAGCAGGAGTACAGAATCATAATCTGATTTGGTATAGGACTTTATCGACCCTTGTGGCGAAGGAAACATCTCGATGGAAGTTGGGCATCACGTCGTAATGACACAGAATTAAAATCGAGGCTTGTTAATAGCCTCGTACAGTTCGATAAGCGCCATCTTGTCCTGAGGTGGAATGTTTACAACAGTCACAATAACAGCTGAAAACTCCCTCAGGAGGGAGTCGGCATTTGACCATCAGGTATTTCAAGACTGGTGAACAATGGGTCGAGACTTTCACACTCTCAATTTCCCTGACTCCACTGTCCTGTCTGCTTGGTAAATAGAGAAGCTATCGAAATGAATAGCCATCAGGGCGACCTGGTCCGAAAGCCATGTTTCAGAAAAGCAGAGAATGTTGCAGTTACAAGAGTCTCATTGGTAGCAAATCCACGATCGGAGGTCATCCATCTTATTATCAAGTGACTGTACATTAGCCAATAGAATGGAGGGAAGAAGTGGCCGGTTTTCCCTTCGCACTAATCTCGTCAGGACTCCTCCTCTCTTGGTTCTGTAACTACAGCGTTTCCTCTTGGATACCCCGAAAATTGGGTCGCAATAACAGAAAGCCCATTGCGGATGAGTCGAAATTGATATAAGTAACTTCCGATCTGATGTTCAAATGTTCTTGTCTGTTATAAGAAATCATAGCAGATACATTTCTGTGAAAATAAAATTAAAATATATGCCAAAGGAATCACAAAATAGCAAAGTTGGGTCAGCGCTCGTAAAACGGTGGCCATACGGTGGGTCGAGACATTTACTATCTTGTAAAAATTGTTTATAACAATAACAAAGTATTGTACCACATCATACAGGTAGGTGATTTGAGATGCTCTTAATGTTTGATATTAATTTCAGTAATGTGTATGCCATAGCTGAACCAACAAAGAGCACCTAATATTCAATCAGCAATCTTTCTTTTGAGAAACTGGATTTGATCCTATTGGCCATTTTCAAGGGATGGTTAGAAATGTTACCTTACAATGCACATAATCAACGACATCGACACCCCTCCTCTTCCAGCACAGTTTTACTTACCTAAAAGGGGTAGAAAGAGAAATAAATGACTGACAGATATCTACAGAAGTTATGCGTGAGACCAGCAGCACGAAATGTGTGCCTATCTGCACCTGTATCATATCATTGAGCAAATCATAAACAGCTGAGCAAACCATGATAAATGTGGAGAAATGTGATCACAAAGATACAAAACAGGTTGCATGTGTCTTGTTGATACATTGCACTTCTGGGACTCCTTTACCAGCCTTTAACATAGTCTCATGGACTGTATTTAGTAACATTTACTGTGTTTAATAACATTTACTGTATTTAGTAACATTTACTGTATCTAGTAACATTTACTGTATTTAGTAACATTTACTTTGTTTAGTAGCATTTACTCTTTTTACTAACATATACTGTATCTAGTAACAATTACTGTATTTAGTAACATTTACTGTGTTTATTAAATGTACTGTATTTAGTAACATTTACTGTACTTAGTAACATTTACTGTAGCTAGTAACATTTACTGTGTTTAATAACATTTACTGTGTTTAGTAACATTTACTGTATTTAGTGATATTTACTGTGTTTAAAAAAAATTACTGTATTTAGTAACATTTACTGTATCTAGTAACATTTACTGTATTTAGTAACATTTACTGTTTTTACTAACATTTACTGTATCTAGTAACATTTACTGTACTTAGTACCATTTACTGTATCTAGTAACATATACTGTGTTTAGTAACATTTACTGTATTTTGTGATATTTACTGTGTTTAGTAACGTTTACTGTATTTAGTGATATTTACTGTGTTTAATAAATGTTCTGTATTTAGTAACATTTACTGTATCTAGTAACATTTACTGTATTTAGTAACATTTACTGTATCTAGTAACATTTACTGTATTTAATAAATGTACTGTATTTAGTAGCATTTACAGGTTGCAAAAGGGTTCTTCGGCTGTCCCTATAGGAGAACCCTTTTGGATTCCAGGAAGAACCCTTTTGGGTTCCATGTATAACCCTATGTGGAAAGGGTTTTACATGGAACCCAAAAGGGTTCTACCTAGAACCAAAAGTGTTCTACCTGGACCCAAAAAGTATTTGTCAAAGGGTTCTCCTATTGGGACAGCAGAATAACCATTTTAGGTTCTAGATAGCACCTTTGTTTCTAAGAGCGTACAGAATGGAATAGATCTTGTATCATAATGTAAATCACATATTGATACAATCATTCAGCTGAGAGGACAGCGGAGAGGACAGCGGAGAGGACAGATGAGAGGACAGATGAGAGGACAGCGGAGAGGACAGCAGGGGGGACAGCTGAGAGGACAGCAGAGAGGACAGAGGAGAGGACAGCAGGGGGACAGCTGAGAGGACAGCAGAGAGGACAGCGGAGAGGACAGCAGGGGGACAGCTGAGAGGACAGTTGAGAAGACAGTTGAGAGGATAGCTGAGAGGACAGTTGAGAGGACAGTTGAGAGGACAGCTGAGAGGACAGTTGAGAGGACAGCAGGGGGGACAGCGGAGAGGACAGGGTAGGGTTCAGTGTGCAGATACACTGATCAAGCGCCTATGCTTCCACCACAAGCAGTCATATCCCTATCAAACAGGTATTGTTCTAGTATCAGGTAACACTGGGTCCCTTTTGAATCTTTTTGTAGGATGGGTTGAAAAGTTCACATGTCATTTAATTGGGTCATAGCCTTAGAATTTCTCACAAACACACACACACACACACACACACACACACACACACACACACACACACACACACACACACACACACACACACACACAAACACACACACACACACACACTAACACACACACACACACACACACACACACTGTATCCCCCCCCTCTGTGTGTGTGCGTACGTGTTTGTGCATGATGTACGTTTGTGTGTGTTTGCGTGTGTGTGTCTTATATTGTGAGAAAGAAGAGTATCAGCAACGTGTGTCAAGACTCCCACAAGACCAATGATTATTCAATAAGATAATACATCTCCTGTCACCTACTAGTCCGTGACTAAATGAGAATAAGATTATGCCGTTTGCAATGTGACCCAAAAGTCTCTGTGGCCTTTCAACATGAGACAGGTCGTGGTGTAACATCCGTGGGACCTAGACAGTATGTAATGCAATACGACCTGATTCACCTCCATCTTATCTGAACGGTAAGGCTGCGTCCCAAATGCCATTAATTAAATGTGCTGATTTAGGCTGCGTCCCAAATGACATTAATTAAATGTGCTGATTTAGGCTGAGTCCCAAATGCCATTAATTAAATGTGCTGATTTAGGCTGAGTCCCAAATGCCATTAATTAAATGTGCTGACTTAGGTTGCGTCCCAAATGCCATTAATTAAATGTGCTGACTTAGGTTGCGTCCCAAATGGCACTCTCTTCCCTAAATAGTGCACTACTTTTGACCAGAAGTCTATGAGCCCTGACCAACAGTAGTGCATTACATAGGGAATAGGGCGCCATTTGGGACGCATGTTAAGTCAGCACATTTAATTAATAGCGTCATAGTGAGGCTATGGCGAGGCCACTGGTGGTGATGCTTTCCAGACTCTCTCCATGACTTATAGATCTTTCTAGGAAGAGAATAAAACACATTGGTAATGAGATATCCTGGCCACTCCTCCATTGGATTTGTACTGGATTGTACTGTGTGCGTGTGTGTGTGTGTGTGTGTGTGTGTGTGTGTGTGTGTGTGTGTGTGTGTGTGTGTGTGTGTGTGTGTGTGTGTGTGTGTGTGTGTGTGTGTGTGTGTGTGTGTGTGTGTGTGTGTGTGTGTGTGTGTGTGTGTGTGTGTGTGTGTGTGTGTGTGTGTGTGTGTTTTGGCTGTGCGTGATGATCCATATCGTTTTGGACCTCTCATCGGACACATATTATAGGATTGGATGACATTGAAAATAAACAAGCCAAACAGCTTACGACAAGCATGTCAATAACACCACTGAGTGATACCGCTGCTCATGAGAAATGCAATGTGTTGCAACATTTCACCTTTTTTCAAGTGCTCAAGATCACCTGAGACATTCAATCCAAGCTTCACAATACCCAACGAGAGACAATTCACATGTATATTCATGTCACTATGTTGTGACGTGCTACGTTGTTTACAGATGACCATTTCATGTTATATATCTATGATTAGTGAATATAGCAAACACTATGCGCTTTAGACGTTTGTAAGGCCAATACCTAAATGCTTTTAGAAGTTAATAACAGCACTCGTTTTAAAATCATATAGGACTTGTGTCTCCGCGTGTCTTTTGGCGTGCTCCTGTGAGTTTCCTGTGACACCTCGACCCTTGCTTGTTGTAACACTGTCTACACACCCATTTCCTTAACTAATGTCCTTCACTCAGCTAGACCTGCGGGTTGTTTCTGCTTTAGTGTGACTGCAATGTTAGGATGAGCGGAGGTTCTCGCTTATGGGCGGTTCTCATCTTTCCGGGCAAAGAGAAAGAAAGCCATCGCTTACATTCTTTGAATAATTAATTGCCAGCTCTCCTGCAGCCAACTTGTCTTGGTTCACCTGCCCAGATACCCTGCTATTTACCCAGATACCCTGCTATTTATGCCCATGAAACAAGACATTGGGAACATGATTCATTTTATTATGTGTGTTGAAAATGAGGACTCTTGGTATCTGGATCTTAATGTCGATTCTGTGATGTCTTTAAAGTTTAAATGAAGGAGTGATTACGAAAACATTGTAACTTTAAGGGTTTCCATCTATATGATGTCTACATTCGTTAAGTTTGGTAAGAAATATCCAGCTACGCTCAGGGAAATCAGATAAGGAGGTCATAAACGACAGAAACGCCCTCTCCTGCCCGAAAAGGTATAAAACCTTTGAGACGCGAATAAACTCTCTTGACTCGAGGACATTCGTGCTGCAGGTCTACGATAAGTCACGACCTCCACAAAAAGACAAACTCTGAAACAATCAAACGCTACGGTCAACGACTGTATTTAAGAAGGTGAATTTGAGCAGAACCACCCGGTTATTCTCTCAAAATTCATCGCTTGTCTACACTGACCACATCCCAAAACTGTGGGGATATCGACACGGCTGATTAGCCGTCTCCAGGAACGAGTCCTATAGGAAGCAGACACTGAAAGGAAAGGACATCGTGACATCTTGTGGACAATCAGAGACTCACACCAGAGACCGGTACCCATCAGAGGGGGTGCAAGCCAGCACCGAACAGAGGGATTCAGCGCACAAGTAAATGTGTGCATTATATTCTGACCCATGAGTGCGACAGTGCGGGCAATGTATTGAATTTTGTTGCTCTGTCTATTCTCTCTCTCTCTCTCTCTCTCTCTCTCTCTCTCTCTCTCTCTCTCTCTCTCTCTCTCTAAATCTCCATTGGGTGTAGCCTGTGTAATATTGAACAGATCCGCAAGGGACCGGTTATCCCATTAAGTGCAATGTATTAGAACAACTTTTCTATAACCATTACTGTGTATCCTGTATTATCATTTAGTTAGTAAATAAATCATGGCAACATTCATTAAAATAAGGGCTGCTATATATTGGAAGACAGGACAAACATTTGAGTTAAATTCGTAGAGTAGCAACTCAGTAGAATACATGTATCTCCATGGTGACCCTGGAATCCTAATGAGCTAATTATTGCAGGATTACTTTAAATCCCATAATTAGACGTAGGTAATTATTCAATAAATAGTAGTCACCATTTTAATGATAGACACCTGCTATTTACCCAGATACCCTGCTATTTACCCAGATACCCTGCTATTTACCCAGATACCCTGCTATTTACCCAGATACCCTGCTATTTACCCAGATACTCTGCTATTTATCCAGATACCCTGCTATTTACCCAGATACCCTGCTATTTACCCAAATACCCAGCTATTTACCTAGATACCCAGCTATTTACCAAAATACCCAGCTATTTACCCAAATATCCAGCTAAAGAAACCCCATGAAGCTGGAACATGGTATCACGGGGAACACCAGGAAGCTGGAACATGGTACCATGGGGAACCCCAGGAAGCTGGAACATGGTACCACAGGGAACAACAGGAAGCTGGAACATGGTACCACGGGGAACCCCAGGAAGCTGGAACATGATACCACGGGGAACACCAGGAAGTTGGAACATGGTAACATGGGGAACCCCAGGAAGCTGGAACATGGTACCATGAGGAACCCCAGGAAGCTGGAACATGGTACCATGGGGAACCCCAGGAAGCTGGAACATGGTACCATGGGGAACCCCTGGAAGCTGGAACATGGTACCATGGGGAACCCCAGGAAGCTGGAACATGGTACCATGAGGAACCCCAGGAAACTGGAACATGGTACCATGGGGAACCCCAGGAAGGGAGATGCTGGTGTGTGGCAGGCAGATGCCGTGTGCGTGTATGTATGTATGGTACGTGACGTGACATGTTAGAGAATGCAGACTCCCCACAGCAGCTGTAGCAGTAACTCTCTGCCGGCATCTTAAGCTCCATTGGCCCAACACACACACTCACACACACAAGCATGCACACACACACACAGACATACATAGTGTGTGGCATATCAAGTGACTACCCGTCATTCAGGGCAGCTGGGGCATAGCCTGTTTTTAGCCCCACCTGTTTTGCATGTTATTTTGGCATTAATACATGTCACATATCAGTTTGCAAACAATGTAAAAAAAAAAAAAAAGAATACAATTGAGTTAATAAAGCTGCATACAAACATGGTCTCTTTTTTGCTTTCTTGACTAAGTGCAGGTGTTTCGTCACCGCAAAATCTATGGGGAGAGCTCGAAAAATTAAGCCCCTTGGGTGCTGCCATAGAGTTACATTAGAAGTGCCCATCTAAGAAGGCTCAAGGTCAATGGCCACAGATAAAATTAAGTCAAATCACAGTCATATCACAGTCTCTATCATATTCTCCTACACTGTTCGTCTACACAAAGCATGTGACGAATACAATTTGATTTGAGCCTCTATCACAGTCATATCACAATCTCTATCACAGTCATATCACAATCTCTATCACAGTCATATCACAATCTCTATCACAGTCATATCACAATCTCTATCACAGTCATATCACAGTCATATCACAATCTCTATCACCATAGTCATATCACAATCCTTATCACAGTCATATCACAATCTCTATCACAGTCATATCACAGTCATATCACAATCTCTATCACCACAGTCATATCACAATCCTTATCACAGTCATATCACAATCTCTATCACAGTCATATCACAGTCATATCACAATCTCTATCACAGTCATATCACAATCTCTATCACAGTCATATCACAGTCATATCACAATCTCTATCACCACAGTCATATCACAATCTCTATCACAGTCATATCACAATCTCTATCACAGTCATATCACAGCCATATCACAATCTCTATCACAGTCATATCACAATCTCTATCACAGTCATATCACAGTCATATCACAATCTCTATCACAGTCATATCACAATTTCTATCACAGTCATATCACAATCTCTATCACAGTCATATCACAATCTCTATCACAGTCATATCACAGTCATATCACAATCTCTATCACAGTCATATCACAATCTCTATCACAGTCATATCACAATCTCTATCACAGTCATATAACAATCTCTATCACAGTCATATCACAGTCATATCACAATCTCTATCACAGTCATATCACAATCTCTATCACAGTCATATCACATGTCTCTATCACAGTCATATCACAGTCATATCACAATCTCTATCAAAGTCATATCACAGTCATATCACAATCTCTATCACAGTCATATCACAGTCATTTCACAGTCTCTATCACAGTCATATCACAGTCTCTATCACAGTCATATCACAGTCTCTATCACAGTCATATCACAATCTCTATCACAGTCATATCACAATCTCTATCACAGTCATATCACAATCTCTATCACAGTCATATCACAGTCATATCACAATCTCTATCACCACAGTCATATCACAATCTCTATCACAGTCATATCACAATCTCTATCACAGTCATATCACAGCCATATCACAATCTCTATCACAGTCATATCACAATCTCTATCACAGTCATATCACAGTCATATCACAATCTCTATCACAGTCATATCACAATTTCTATCACAGTCATATCACAATCTCTATCACAGTCATATCACAATCTCTATCACAGTCATATCACAGTCATATCACAATCTCTATCACAGTCATATCACAATCTCTATCACAGTCATATCACAGTCATATCACAATCTCTATCACAGTCATATAACAATCTCTATCACAGTCATATCACAGTCATATCACAATCTCTATCACAGTCATATCACAATCTCTATCACAGTCATATCACATGTCTCTATCACAGTCATATCACAGTCATATCACAATCTCTATCAAAGTCATATCACAGTCATATCACAGTCATATCACAATCTCTATCACAGTCATATCACAGTCATTTCACAGTCTCTATCACAGTCATATCACAGTCTCTATCACAGTCATATCACAGTCTCTATCACAGTCATATCACAGTCATATCACAGTCATTTCAGTCTCTATCACAGTCATATCACAGTCATATCACAGTCTCTATCAGTCTCTATCACAGTAATTTCACAGTCTCCATCACAGTCATATCACATGTCTCTATCACAGTCATATCACAGTCATATCACAATCTCTATCACAGTCATATCACAGTCATATCATAGTCATATTACAGTCTATATCACATTCATATCACAGTCTCTATCACAGTCATAGCACAGTCTCTATCACATTCATATCGCAGTCTCTATCCCAGTCATATCACAGTCATATCACAATGTCTATCACAGTCTCTATCACAGTCATATCACAATATCTATCACAGTCTCTATCACGGTCATTTCACAATCTCTATCACAGTCACATCACAGTCACATTATGGATGTGTCACTGCAAGTTCCTCAATGATGTCACCATTGCCCTTGATTCTAAGCAATGTTGTGCTGCTATTTTTATTGACTTGGCCAAAGCTTTTGATACGGTAGACCATTCCATTCTTGTGGGCCGGCTAAGGAGTATTGGTGTCTCTGAGGGGTCTTTGGCCTGGTTTTCTAACTACCTCTCTCAAAGAGTGCAGTGTATAAAGTCAGAACATCTGCTCTCTCAGCCACTGCCTGTCACCAAGGGAGTACCCCAAGGCTCGATCCTAGGCACCACGCTCTTCTCAATTTACATCAACAACATAGCTCAGGCAGTAGGAAGCTCTCTCATCCATAAGACTGTATCATGCAGATGATACAGTCTTATACTCTGCTGGCTCCTCCTAGGATTTTGTGTTAAACACTCTACAACAAAGCTTTCTTAGTGTCCAACAAGCTTTCTCTGCCCTTAATCTTGTTCTGAACACCTCCAAAACAAAGGTCATGTGGTTCGGTAAGAACAATGCCACTCCTCACAGGTGTGATTACTACCTCTGAGGGCTTAGAGTTTGAGTACTTGGGAGACGGTACACTGTCCTTCTCTCAGCACATATCAAAGCTGCAGGCTAAAGTTAAATCTAGACTTAGTTTCCTCTATCGTAATCGCTCCTCTTTCACTCCAACTGCCAAACTAACCCTGATTCAGATGACCATCCTACCCATGCTAGATTACGGAGACGTCATTTATAGATCGCAGGTAAGGGTGCACTTGAGCGGCTATATGTCCTTTACCATTCGACCATCAGACCACCTAATAGGACACATCACTGCACTCTTCTGTAAACTGGTCATCTCTGTATACCTGTCGCAAGACCCACTGGTTGATGCTTATTTATAAAACCCTCTTAGGCCTCATTCCCCCCTATCTGAGATATCTACTGCAGCCCTCATCCTCCACATACAACACCCGTTCTGCCAGTCACATTCTGTTAAAGTTACCCAAAGCACACACATCCTGGGACGCTCGTCTTTTCAGTCACAAACACTCACACTGGACAGTTTTATCTCAATCTCTTCATTCAAAGACTCAATCATGGACACTCTTACTGACAGTTGTGGCTGCTCTGTGTGATGTATCATTGTCTCTACCGTCTTGCCCTTTGTGCTGTTGTCTGTGCCCAATAATGTTTGTACCATGTTTTGTGCTGCTACCACGTTGTGTTGCTGCCATGTTGTGTTGATACCATGTTGTTGTCATGTTGTGATGCTACCATGCTGTGTTGTCATGTGTTGCTGCCTTTCTATGTTGTTGTCAGGTCTCTCTTTATGTAGTGTTGTGTTGTCTCTCTTGTCGTGATGTGTATTTTGTCCTATATTTTTATTTAATTTATTTATATTTTTAATCCCAGCCCCCGTCCCTGCATGAGGCCTTATGCCTTTTGGTAGGCCGTCACTGTAAATAAGAATATGTTCTTAACTGACTCGCCTAGTTAAATAAAGGTTAAATAAATAAATAAAATAAAGGCTCATATCACAAGCTCTATCACAGTCTCTATCACAGTCATATCACAATCTCTATCACAGTCATATTACAGGCTCTATCCCAGTCTCTATCACAGCCTCTATCACAGTCTCTATCACAGTCTCTATCACAGTCATATCACAATCTCTATCACAGTCATATTACAGGCTCTATCCCAGTCATATCACAATCTCTATCACAGTCATATTACAGGCTCTATCCCAGTCATATCACAATCTCTATCACAGTTTCATCACAGTCTTATCACAGTCTCTATCACAGGCTCTACAGCCTACAGCCCAACAGAAAAGACACTGATCATTCTTCCCAAGTATTTTTGTCTTGTTAACCTTTCAAATGACTGTTTTTACCTGAAAATCACTGAAGAATACGATGCCAGGGTTAGTTCCCAAGGAAACACATTGTTAGTAAGGCATCGAACACTGTCTCTCACCACAGATACAGACTAACACTGTCTCTCACCACAGATACAGACTAACACTGTCTCTCACCACAGATACAGACTAAGACTGTCTCTCACCACAGATACAGACTAACACTGTCTCTCACCACAGATACAGACTAACACGTGTCTCTCACCACAGATACAGACTAACACGTGTCTCTCACCACAGATACAGACTAACACGTGTCTCTCACCACAGATACAGACTAACACTGTCTCTCACCACAGATACAGACTAACACTGTCTCTCACCACAGATACAGACTAACACTGTCTCTCACCACAGATACAGACTAACACTGTCTCTCACCACAGATACAGACTAACAATGTCTCTCACCACAGATACAGACTAACACGTGTCTCTCACCACAGATACAGACTAACACTGTCTCTCACCACAGATACAGATTGATTGTAGTGGTTTATTTGTTGAAATTGTGGTTTTGAGGTTGTGCCTTGTGGTTGTTTTTAGTCTTCTTGTTTTATTTATAATGTAAATAAAAACAATCTCTTCCTGTTTGTGAAAACAACTATTGTACTCAGGGCACCATTGGGAATGAGACTCTGATCTCTATTGGTTTACCCTGAATAAATAGAAGTTTATCAAATAAATAACACTGCCTCTAACCACTACAGCTACAAACTCACACTTTGAAGACCCCCGTCTCTACTGTGTCCCAAATGGCACCCTATTGCTACATAGTGCACTACTTTTGACCAGGCCCTTTTCAAAAGTAGTGCACTTTATAGGGAATAGGGTGCATTTGGGACGCAGCTTCTGTTACTGCGAATGAGAAGTGGGATTAAAAACTGTCTGTGAGTGAAAGCAGATGCTCCACATGTTTCCTTCCTGGCGTTGTCGAACGTAGCCCTGCAGACTGGCTGAGCGTTCACACCCCACAGGGCTGCGTCACAACAGAGCTCTGCCTGCATCAATTCCACCCAGATCCCCTAGAGGAGAAACACTCCCTACTGAAAGAGAAACACTCCCTACTGAAAGAGGAACACTCCCTACTGAAAGAGGAACCCTCCCTACTGAAAGAGGAACCCTCCCTACTGAAAGAGAAACACTCCCTACTGAAAGAGAAACACTCCCTACTGAAAGAGAAACACTCCCTACTGAAAGAGGAACACTCCCTACTGAAAGAGAAACACTCCCTACTAGAACTAAAATCCAAGATGGCGTAACAGTGCGGACGTGTTCCTCTTTCAGTCTTCGCCGAAGATTCATCTGCTAGCCACGGCCCGCTAGCATTCTGAACGCCGTGCCTCTCGCTCGCCTAGTGTAGCGTCCACTGAACTGCTCCCTGGCTCACTTCTTTGTTGCTCATCGGACCTTATGATTACTCGGCTACATAGCTATTGCCTGCTGGACTGTTCCGTTACACGGTACCTCATTCTGTTTATCTGCTAGGCCTCAGCTCTGAACTCTGGTCCTGTGTGTAGCACAACAATTTCTCTAACTGACCCTCTTTGTCCATTCATCGCCATTACCCGTTGTTGTCTTATCTCTCTTGATTAACTGTGTTTGTTTTATGCCACTTTCTTATTTCAATATGCCTTGTCTGTTGCTGTTTAGGTTTTTCCTTATCGTTCAATTTCACTGTAGCGCCCCCAGTCCCGCTCAACATGCCTCAGATAGCTCCTTTGTCCCACTCCCCACACACGCGGAGACCTCACCTGGCTTCACTGGTGTCTCCAGAGATGCAACCTCTCTCATTATTACCCAACGCCTAGGTTTACCTCTACTGAACTCACATCCTACCATATCCCTGTCTGTACATTATGCCCTCAATCTATGCTACCGCGCCCAGAAATCTGCTCCTTTTATTCTATGTACCCAACGCACTAGACAACCAGTTCTTAAAGCCTTTAGCCGTACCCTTATCCTACTCCTCCTCTGTTCCTCTGGTGATGTTGAGGTAAACCCAGGCCCTGTAGTGCCCAGCATTACACCTATTCCCCAGGCGCTCTCATTTGTTGACTTCTGTAACCGTAAAAGCCTTGGTTTCATGAATGCTAACGTCAGAAGCCTCCTCCCTAAGTTTGATTTATTCACTGCTTTAGCACACTCCGCCAACCCTGATGTCCTAGCCATGTCTGAATCCTGGCTCAGGAAGGCCAGCAAAAATTCTGAAATGTCCATCCCCAACTACAATATTTCCCGTCAAGATAGAACTGCCAAAGGAGGCGGAGTTGCAATCTACTGCAGAGATAACCTGCAGTGTTCTGTCATACTGTCCAGGTTTGTGCCCAAAAAGCTTCTACTCTTAAAAATCCACCTTTCCAGAAATAAGTCTCTCACTGTTGTCGTCTGTTACAGACCCCCCTCAGCCCCCAGCTGTGCCCCGGACACCATATGTGAATTGATTGCCCCCCAACTATCTTCTGAGTTTGTACTGTTAGGTGACTCAAACTGGGATATGTTTAAAACCCCGGCCGTCCTTCAATCTAAGCTAGATGCCCTCAATCTCACACAAATGATCAAGGAATTTACCAGGTACAACCCTAAATCCGTAAACATGGGTACCATCATAGATATCATCCTGACTAACTCGCCCTCCAAATACACCTCCTCTGTTTTCAACCATAACCGCCATCGATAAAAGACAGTACTGTGCAGCCGTCTTCATCGACCTGGCCAAGGCTTTCGACTATGTCAATCACCACATTCTTATTGGCAGACTCAACAGCCTTGGTTTCTCAAATGACTGCCTTGTCTGGTTCTCCAACTACTTCTCAGATAGAGTTCTGTGTGTCAAATCGGAGGGCCTGTTGTCCGGTCCTATGGCAGTCTCTATGGGGGTGCCACAGGGTTCAATTCTTGGGCCAACTCTATTTACATCAACAATGTCGCTCTCGCTGCTGGTGACTCTCTGATCCATCTCTACGCAGATGACACCATTCTGTGTACATCTGGCCCCTCTTTGGACACTGTGCTAACTAACCTTCAAACAAGCTTCAATGCCATACAACACTCCTTCCGTGGCCTCCAACTGCTCTTAAATGCTCTTAAAACTAAATGCATGCTTTTCAATCAAACGCTGCCTGCACCCGCCCACCTGACTATCATCACTACTCTCGACGGGTCTGACTTAGAATACGTGGACACCTACAAATACCTAGGCGTCTGGTTAGAATGTAAACTCTCCTTCCAGACTCACATTAAGCATCTCCAATCCAAACTTAAATCTAGAATCGGCTTCCTATTTCTCAACAAAGCCTCCTTCACTCATGCTGCCAAACATGCCCTTGTAAAAGTGACTATCCTACCGATCCTTGACTTCGGCAATGTCATTTACAAAATAGCCTCCAACACTCTACTCAGCAAATTGGATGTAGTCTATCACAGTGCCATCCGTTTTGTTACCAAAGTCCCATATACTACCCACCACTGCGACCTGTACGCTCTCGTTGGCTGGCCCTCACTACATATTAGTCGCCAAACCCACTGGCTCCAGGTCATCTATAAGTCTTTGCTAGGTAAATCCCCACCTTATCTCAGCTCGCTGGTCACCATAGCAACACCCACCCGTAGCATGCGCTCCAGCAGGTATATTTCACTGGTCATCCCCAAAGCCAACACCTCTGCTGCCAATGACTGGAACGAATTGCAAAAATCACTGAAGCTGGAGAATAGCATCTCCCTCAATAACTTTAAGCATCAGCTGTCAGAGCAGCTTACCGATCACTGCACCTGTACATAGCCCATCTGTAAATAGCCCACCCTACTACCTCATCCCCATATTTATTATTTATTTATCTCTATTTGCACATCATCATCTGCACATCTATCAGTCCAGTGTTAATGCTAAATTGTAATTATTTCACCACTATGGCCTATTTATTGTCCTACCTTCCTAATCTTACTACATTTGCACACACTGTACATAGATTTTCTATTGTGTTATTCACTGTACGTTTGTTTATTCCCATGTGTAACTCTGTGTTGTTGTTTTTGTCGCACTGCTTTGCTTTGTCTTGGCCAGGTCGCAGTTGTAAATGAGAACTTGTTCTCAACTGACCTACCTGGTTAAATAAAGGTGAAATAAATAAAAGAAGAGAATCACTCCCTACTGAAAGAGAATCACTCCCTACTGAAAGAGAATCACTCCCTACTGAAAGAGAATCACTCCCTACTGAAAGAGAATCACTCCCTACTGAAAGAGAATCACTCCCTACTGAAAGAGAATCACTCCCTACTGAAAGAGAATCACTCCCTACTGAAAGAGAATCACTCCCTACTGAAAGAGAATCACTCCCTACTGAAAGAGAATCACTCCCTACTTGAGAGGACTAAGGCTGTTTCTCAATTGTTTTTTTTAACAGTCGAATATCCTTATTTAGATTTAGGATTTAAATGTTTTGAATCAATTAAGGTACTAAGGTAGGCGTATGCGTCAGAGCAAATTATTGCAAGATTTCTTGGACCCAGCATCCTGATAAAATTTTAAAACGTGTTTTAGACATTTATCTACAGTATTCACAATATGTGGATGAGAAAAATACTGATACACAATACACAGTACTGAGTTGATAAAACTTAACCAAGAAAGGTTCGCCCAACCAATATAGAGCTGTGCAAAATAATGTAGCTACCAGCTTTCCCTTCTACTCTTCTACCATGTGGTGAATAAATGAAAATGTGGCCGTAATGCTGTGTCTTCATTATTCCTATAAACCCATTTAGGCCTGAACCCTCATGTCTTGACGCATGTACAGCCTCTATCATCAGGGCCATGGTACAGTCCCAGGGGGCGCTAAATTTAGACCCTCATTCATCATGGTTAGCCGTATTCTCCTGCTATATAGTGGGATCACGTCCCCTTTTCGTGAGGAGTAATGGATTTTGTCATGTATTCCTCGGATTGCTGTTAGCATTGAAGTTGTGTTGCATAATTTAATGCTAACTTCCTGGTTAGCATATTAAAATACATATGCTTGATGGTTTAACCTTTTGGTTTCATGTCCTACATGTAAGGTACAAAGCATACGAACACAAGTCATACAATTTTATTGGTTTCAGGTTTTTATTTTGTGTTACTGGTTGCGTAATTGATGCTGGATGTATCTAATCAAAACCTGTGAAATATCTTAATCAAAGTAAATGTGCCACTTACTGCCTGTTACATTAGTTTGTAGTGAGCATGTTAAATTTGGCCAGCACCCATGTGTCATAAACCTTAAAAGGTTTCCAGGTCATTAAACCTACTGTATGATATTAGTCCAACCTTAGCTAGCTAGAGCATGTCTGATGTAGTCAGGAAATATCATAGAGACCTTGTCATAGAGCCAACAGTACAGTCCATCTCTAAAAAGGCCACAGTAGCTATCTATCTGTGTAACTATCGCTCATAACTCACTTCAGAAATGAGCGACTAAGATCTCTTTACTCTCTACATTATGTCTACTTTTTCAGTCCTCACCTTCAAAAGTATTAAGAGCTGAATTTCTAGGAAAGTAATACAATATATATATGTATAATATTATGAATCATATGTAAATCATATGGATTTACATGACATTTTCTTCTCCAATGTAGACATTTAGAAGAGGTAATAATATGATTATGAAAGTCCATGGCATAAAGTCCATGGCATAAAGTCCATGGTAAAACATCCACTGTATAAAGGCCATGATATAAAGTCCATGATATAAAGTCCATGGCATAAAGTCCATGGTATAAAGTCCGTAGTATAAAGGCCATGGTATAAAGGCCATGGTATAAAGTCCATGGCATAAAGTCCATGGTAAAACGTCCACGGTATAAAGGCCATGATATAAAGTCCATGGTATAAAGTCCATGATATAAAGTCCATGGTATAAAGTCCATAGTATAAAGGCCATGGTATAAAGGCCATGGTATAAATTCCATGGCATAAAGTCCATGGTAAAACGTCCACTGTATAAAGGCCATGGTATAAAGTCCATGATATAAAGTCCATGGCATAAAGTCCATGGTATAAAGTCCATAGTATAAAGGCCATGGTATAAAGTCCATGATATAAAGTCCATGGCATAAAGTCCATGGTATAAAGTCCATGGCATAAAGTCCATGGTATAATGCCCATGGTGAAAATGGTGTTGTTGTTGTTGGTGTTATGATGCATTTAAAATCCATTCTCTGCTCGTCTTCATCTCTACAGTCTGGCCACCCTCTCACCGTCATTACCGCGCATTTTACAGCCAAAAGGTAAACAGGCCACTGTCTCTCAGCAACAGTCATCACTAAAACACTACTTCAATGCCAGCCACGTGAGCATAAACACTCAACACACAATTGACCCCATGGCAACCCATCTAGAAGGAAGCTTCAGACCTGTGCTGAATGTCATTCAGCTTGGCTCCTTGCAGAGGTGTAAACAATACAATCACATTACTATCCCCACGACCCCATATTTCAAATAGCTGCATAATGAATTCAATTCCAAAGCCGAAATCTAATTTCTGGGAAAACTGACACATTGAATAGGGTTAAACTGAGGTCATTTCTGAGCTGAGCTTTTCTCTAAGGATACCACATTGCATGTATTTATTTCTAAGCATAAATTGAGTTGAGTAATGTGTAAACATGAACTGAAATTAATTCAGAAACTTTCATGGCTCGCTGACTTTCTCGAAGTGACAGTTGGCATGTTGTCGCGGGTGGAAGTAGAGCCCAACCGCAGGGTTGCTAGGTTACTGAGGCAGGTGGTATGGTGGGAAATTGAACGGAAACAGACTACAATCTGCCATGAACAACTGATTTCACTTCTCCATGTCAACATTGTGTTTCTGTGGAGGTCATACACTGAGTCTACAAAACATTAAGAACACCACCTCTTTCCATGACAGACTGACCAGGTGAATCCAGGCGAAAACCATGATCCCTTATTGATGTCACTTGTTAAATCCACTTCAATCAGTGTAGATGAAGGGGAGGAGACAGGTTAAAGAAGGGTTTTCAAGCTGTGAGACAATTGGATTGTGTATGCGTGTCATAAAATATTTTACATTTCCATTTTAGTCATTTACCAGACGCTCTTATCCAGAGCGACTTACAGTTAGTTAGTGCATACATGTTCATACTTTTTTCGTACTGGTCCCCCATAGAATCGAACCCACAACCCTGGCGTTGCAAGCGCCATGCCTTAGCATCTGAGCTACACGGGACTAACCATGTCATTACACGGTCATAACCATGTCATAATAAATATATGGGTCATGACAGTGGTATGACCATGTTATAAGATGTTATGACAAGTTATGTCTTCTTCTTTCACTCTTATGGCCCAGAAGCTCCAGTCTCACCCCAAGTCAAACCTCCAATTTCACCTTCAGTCTAACCTTGAATTTCCCCAGCACCTCCCCGAAGACTCATAATTTTTTTTATTGTAGCCTAGTGCCCAACCTGCCTTTCCTAGGCAACTTTTAGCCAGAGAGGGGAAGCCACACACGACTGCATGCCTGCTGATGCATTCAAATTCCCTTTCATGTCCTAATAAGGCCTCTGAAGGTAGCAGCAGAGCAGGACAGAACTAAATTAGCAAGCACACCGAAGGCACCTCGTGTTCAGGCGAAATTTTTTAAAATAATAATTTACTCATCAATTTTGAGTTATGGTATTTTGGGCCATTTGTTTTTTTTGGGGGGGGGGACATTTTTTTTTTTTTATCATGCTAACATCATCTACATATCATGAATTTTAACCACTTTTAAATGGACATACATCCATAATTTCAAACCTCACTACATTGAATCACACATAATTTAAAAACCCATTTCACAGTGGCACCCAATCAGATTAAGCAAAAAAATTATAATAATGTATGCTCTCTACTTGTCAGTGTCCAAATGGGACATTATTTGTCTTTTTACCTAAACATGCAAACCCTAACAGATAGAATTCATGGAACACAGCAGGGGCGTTGGTAAGGCCAAAGGGCATGACCAGATTTTGCATGCCCACCCACCAGTGAATTTCTGACTACATTACTGTTTCACAGACAAACTGAACTACAGTATATGTAGTAATTTACTTTTAAGAGATGGTGATTGGGTTTAAATAGACGTTAGATGTGTCACACCCTGATCTGTTTCACCTGTCTTTGTGATTGTCTCCACCCCCCTCCAGGTGTCGCCCATCTTCCCCATTATCCCCAGTGTATTTATCCCTGTGTTCTGTGTTTGGCTGTTGCCAGTTCGTTTTGTTCGTCAAGCCTACCAGCGTTTTCCCCTTTGCTCCTGTCTTGCTATAGTTCCTGTTTTCTTGGTTTCCCGGTTTTGGCCATTCCTGCCTGCCGTCTTGTACCTTTGCCCCACTACTCTGGATTACCGAACTCTGCTTGCCCCTGACCTGTCTTTTGCCTTCCCCTGTTGGTGTAATAAACATTGTTATTCCGACATTGTCTGCGCCTGGGTCTTACCTTGAAACGTGATAGATGTTTGGTAGTCAAACAATTTATCAGCTTCAGAAGCATTCACCAACTTTGGTGTGGTTATGCTTAGACATTTTCTTCAGATTTACAGAGGGAGTTGTTTATGCTGTATGTTGTCAACTTTATATTCTGGATAACATTTTCTTCAGTAAAATTTGCCAAAAATGTCTTTAGTATTTTAAAAATAGAAATATGAAAAAGAATTTAGTTCCTGGATTGTCTTTAAAAAAATTCTACAAAATATTTAGGCTGGGTTCATCCAGTGGAATGGATTTGAGGAATATGCAACTATGTGCATATTTAATGAGATAGCGCCTCATTGCATATTTGAATACAATATTTCAGAAATTTTTATACAAAAAAGTGTTATTTGTGACTATATTCAACTGGTTAAAGTTGATTGTGATATGATTAAGGGCATAAAATATCTTATTAGGGTGTTAAATTACTCAATATGTCTACACAATCCAGTACATGCGGATAATACCATTTACAAATTAGGGGATGTGATTAAAAACCACCCAATGAGGCCCCCTGCTGGGTAGAAATGAAACAACAGCTACACACAAAACAACCAGATCGCCAATCATCACATTACTGATGCTGAAAAAGATCTACAGTGATAAAGAATGATAAAGACCTTTAGTCATACAGTATATTGATGTACAGCAAACAGGTTTGACTCTGGTTCTATGCTAACAATTTCTGCATCCCTGATCTTTAACCACAAATGAGATACAATGAGCCGGAGATTGTTGCACTGTCTCAGTTCACCATCAAATATATGGTTATGATCAGAGGTCAATATCTAGCCCTTACCACACATGCTATCTCTATCTGTGGGAGAGCCTACAACAGATTTTTAAGCAAATGGTGCGATTCAATTTCATATACAAAAAATCAATCACTTCTAAAACGATATAACCAAATACAAAATCACAGCCGTAAAAAAAACCAGTGACGGTCATTTTTTAGGAACCAAATGGAGTGAAAGACAATGGAATAGTGGCGACAAGTTCAACAATGCTGAGTGGAGAGCTGATAGCGCGTATCGTTTTTTCCTCTGATAAAAGCAATTGGTTCTGAATGGGAGGTGTTTATTGCGCATTTCATTGTTTTCCATCATGCGTGTTTACTTTGGCAGGAGCTGTTGCCAGGTCTTACCTACCGTGTGTTTATCTAACATACACACGCAATTAGTTTGTGTTGACCCTGAAAGACTAATGGTACAATACCTATATATGCACAGAACTTTTGCGCTGCCTCCCTCTCTATACATGGTGTGCAAACACGCATGGCCTTTTATGAACCACTGAGTGAAGCATCATTTTATTGGTGAAGATTCAACTAACCGTGATGATGTCCAACATTAGTGGGATCTTGCCAAAGAATCACGTTGGATGATTTCCTGTGAGGATATGACAGAATTGTAGTGATGCTCTTAATTGCACAACCAAGTGATTTGAGAAACGCTCATATTCTCTAAACCACACAACAGCGTATATACAGCGCCTTCGGAAAGTATTCTGACCCCTTGACCTTTTCCACATTTTGTTATGTTACAGACTTATTCTAAAATGGATTAAATTTTTAAAAAATCCTCAGCAATCTACACACAATACCCCACAATGACAAAGCAAAAACAGGCTTTAAGAGATTTTTGTAAATGTATTAAAAAATGAAAAGCAGAAATACCATATTTACATAAGTATTCATACCCTTTGCTATGAGCTCAGGTGAATACTGTTTCCATTGATCATCCTTGAGATGTTTCTACGACGTGATTGGTAAATTAAATTGATAGATAGATAGATAGATAGATAGATAGATAGATAGATAGATAGATAGATAGATAGATAGATAGATAGATAGATAGATAGATAGATAGATAGATAGATAGATAGATAGATAGATAGATAGATAGATAGATAAATAGATAGATAGATAGATAGATAGATAGATAGATAGATAGATAGATAGATAGATAGATAGATAGATAGATAGATAGATAGATAGATAGATAGATAGATAGATAGATAGATAGATAGATAGATAGATAGATAGATAGATAGATAGATAGATAGATAGGTACTTTATTGATCCCCCGGGGGGGGAAATTTCATTGATTGGACATGATTTGGAAAGGCACACACCTTTCTATATAAGGTCCCACAGTTGACAGTGCATGTCAGAGCAAAAAACCAAGCCATGAGGTAACATGATACAGTCACCACTATGCTTGAAAATACGAAGAATGGTACTCAGTAATGTCTTGTTTTGTGTGTGTTGCTTTGCAACATTTTTTGCAGTATTACTTTAGTGCCTTGTTGTTTTGGAATATTTGTATTCTGTAGAGGATTCTTTCTTTTCAAGGTTAGTATTGTGGAGTAACTATAATGATCCAACCTCAGTTTTCTCCTATCACAGCCATTAAACTTTAAAGTCACCATTGGCCTCATGGTGAACTCCCTGAGTGGTTTCCTTCCTCTCAGGCAACTGAGTTAGGAAGGACGCCTATATCTTTGTAGCGACTGGGTGTCAGCTTTTTTTGTTGCCGTGTACCAATAGGTGCCGTCCTTTGCGAGTTATTGGAAAACCTCCCTGGTCTTTGTGGTTGAATCTGTGTTTGAAATTCACTGATCGACTGAGGGACCTTACAGATAATTGTATGTGTGGGGTTCAGAGATGAGGTTAAACATTATTTGTGAGTCCATGCAATTTATTATGTGACTTGTTAAGCACATTTTTACTCCTGAACTTATATAGGCTTGCCATAACAAAGGGTTGAAAACTTATTGACTGAATACCTTTCAGCTTTTCATTTTGACATTATGGGGTATGGTGTGCAGGCCAGTGGCAAATAAATCTAAATGTTATGCATTTTCAATTCAGTCAAGGGGTGTGAATACTTTCTGAAGGCACTGTAAGTGGTTAAGGCTACCAAAGGCGATTTGCCTTAGGGTTAGGGTTAGGTTAGGTTTATGCTAGTGAGTGTTTAAGGTAATATTTTTTTTTTATTAGAATGACAATAAAATTGCAGTACTGAATCACAATACATATAGAATCAGCTCCTAAGTACGGTGATAATATCGTACCGTGAGGTCCCTGGCAATTCCCAGCCCTAGATACCAGTCTGGAATAATTCTCCATTATTTTAGGACATATTACATAATTACCCAATAACTGCCATAATATGTGGTCTGACGAACGGTCTCCACAATCTCATGTACTGAAGGTTACTTTATCGACACGCTTTTGTCTTCCCACATCAAGCTTAAATAAGGTGTCAACGACTATGTTAACGTCTCGATACATCAGACCAGGATTCAAATACATGTGTTTGTTATTTTAACACTTATTTTCTGTGTATTTGAGTATTTTCAAATAATGAGGCACAAATCAAATACTTATATTGGAAGTATTTGAAAGTATAAAACATTTCTATAAATAGGCTACTATTTTAAAGTATTTTCAAATAATTATTTCAAATACCTGGGTTAAATGCATGGCAGTGTATTTGAGTATTTTCAAAAAATGTCCAAGTGTATTTCCAAATACATTCCAATATTCAACTGCATGTCTTTTCCCCCAAAAATATATCTAAATACTAACTTCCAAATGAAAGTTATTGAAATACCTTAAATAGTATTTGAACCCATTAATTCTTGTTTACAGTATTTCTTAGAAACAGCAAACTGAAGGTGACATCGCTGGCCTATAAAGCTGAGTGTTTTCTTTACAGTCGCTGTTAGGGCCAAACCACCTCAAAGGCAATGCCAGTCACAGCTAGGCAGCATCCCAAATGGCACCATATTCCCTATTTAGTTTCATTATTTATTTATTCCATAGGAATCCGTTTAAAAGTAGTACACTATGTAGGGAAAAGGGTGCCATTTGGGACCGAACCCTATTGGGGTTTCCAGGAAAGCCTTGTTGCCATGGTAAATAAAAACATTACAAGAGCATCTCTCATCTCTGCTTGTCCTTAATTTCATTTTCCTTGGGCTAAATGGCAGGATCCACAGCAGAGACTGAACTGCCAGGTAGGGTGTGATAGGAAGGTCACCTACATTTGTGGCTCTCAGTCCTGCTGGAGAGCGCCTGTGTATGCAGGTTTTATTCTGAGCTTCATGTTAGAACCTGATAAATTCACGTGTTATTAACAAACTAATCTGATAATATCACATTAGTTGATTAAGCTAATGCTGGAGTACTTGCAAACTCTGAAAAAAACAATAGTCTATCTGTCTAGACAGATGGGTTGCCTCCCACAACGTTACCAATGTTCCAGGACACACGTCTGTACAAAGATCTGCATTCGTTGTGCAGAGAGGAAGAGGCAGGAATTGTACAAGGGCAGGAAATCTGTCTAGAACCTTATCTGTTCATGTTCTGCCGTAAACTTTCCCAACGGACACAAAATTGGTAACTAGCTAGATGGAGCTAGCAGAGCATATTTTCTATAAGTGTATTTGGCAGTGAGTAGTTTGCATGCGCCATGATGTTAGCGTAACACGTTTACAACCATTAACTGTCTGTGGCTAAAACTAGCCAAGCTATCTGCCTCTGCATTGTGTCTGCCTCTGTCATGTTTCCGTGGGGATTATTTTTCACGAGTACAATCCCTGCCAACATAATAAGTCCCGCCTACCCAAACTTGGGATTTGTTTGGAGAGTTGTCTGTCTGAAGAGAACCCTCCCCAATTTTTTTACCCTCCACTTTCGAAGTGGCCAAGAAAATTCGACATGATCCCCAGACCTAATGCTGTTGCCCTAGGTCTGGGGTTTCAGAGGTAATTTAGACATTTCTCATCTCCTAAACACGAACATATGAATGAATCTGCTGCGAGTGGATGAGGATGAGAGATGAGAGAGCTTTACCTCAGAGCGGCATCGTACGTACACAAAGAGTTCATTGAATGAACATCTGAGCAATGGGTTGGATGAATGGTCTGATGGATGATGAACGAAGGACTAGCCTCTATTCGGAGTGAATGTGTTCAGAGGCAGAGCGATGCACCGCTCACCGCAGCCGGGACTTTCATATTGAAATGAAGCCGTGCTGTTGAGCGCAAAGCTACAAAAGACCTTTGGACTCTTTCATCTCTTATTCTGTGTTTGAAATGAATAGAGAGAGAATCTCTCAGCTTGTCCTCACACCAGCACACCCTGACGTGCACTAGACCTGGGAATATATTGTAAAATATGGAGAATAGTAGTTTAGCCCACTTTCCAAATGAAAATTATGTAATGGCAAAGGTGAATAAATATATCAGAATTCAGAAACGACGGGCACTGTTTGAGCACTATACGCAGTTTTTAAACAATGGCACTCGACATGGTTCAATGCGCCCCAAATTCTGCACAATCTACTTAAATTCTTTTCACATTTGCGGCGTCTTGGAGCAAAAACTGGGATCATGTGTATATTGAGCTAATGACGATGCAACCAAAGAATAACAGAGAGCAATGTGCAATATGGTAAACGACACGTTTATGATAAGTGCATGGGGGACACCATTAAGGACCTCCACTATCGGATTCAATCATTTTTCATTCAGGCTTACATTGTATTTTACAGCAGAATTCTATTAGGACGTACAATTCTAAAAACAGGTTGTAGTCTATAGTATTGTTTTTGTATTAGAAAATATGAAACATACAATTTCTTGTACTAAGATATTAGGCGCCAACTCAAATCCTGACATTTCCATCACTGATACTAATTTATACACATCATTTACGTCACCTTGATCCAGAAATACAACAAGCCTTGATTTGGAGTGGCACATTGGCCGATGTCAATTCGATGACATCAAGAGCAGTCCAAGGTGAGTCATCCATCAATGTAATTTAATGGGTAGTTTAATATACACTGTGCCCTTCATTTTCAAGGAGGGGAGTGCATTGATTTGAGAACTCAGAGGTAACATTTGTACCCATCCTTGTTTGCAATAACTGATTGAGAAAACATGGGGACTGGTGGGAGCCTTCAAGAGCATTCTAGAATTGTTCGAGATTCTCCCCCCCATCTCAAAGAAGAAGTGCTGATCTAGAATCAGGACCACACCTGTTTATATAATCTTATTTTACATGATCTAAAAAGAAAAACTGATCTTAGATCACTCTTACTCTGAGATGCTTTATAAATACAGATCAAATGTTCTGACGGCTGTGCTTAAAGAGAAAGCAGCATATTGGGCTGTTATTTAACACACAATCCACTGATAATTATGAATAAAAGTTGCAATTCTCTCGCTGTCATATTTTAGCCGTCATTTTTTAAAATAGGTGATTGTTACGCACTCCTCTTGGAGGAGACCATAACACGCCACCACACGTGGACGCAAGGTGGGTGAGGTGGTGGGATCGTGGGTGAGGTGGTGGGATCGTGGGTGTGAACAAGGGGGACAAACTGAATTACCGTTAAAACAAGGTTTATTTCTTACCTCAAATAAGGTGGGAAAAGGGGGTGAGGGAGCCCAAAGCAAAGAAACCATAAGTCAAATAACACCTACCTACCTAGTCCATAGAGAACCACTAGCCTCTAGCTAAAATAAATACAGGGTGTGGGCTGCTCAGGTCTTACCTAGGGTATATAGACAGAGGTTCTCTACGGGTATATGTATGCCCAAGGGCTTCTTACCTAAACACTCCTAAGGTGCTGTCCCTTTTTCCCTGGGACAAACAAGTAACAATCAAAGACTGACAAATAATAAGACAAATCTTAAACATTACATAACCGAAACAATACCCAACAGACCCCCGTCATTGCAGAAATTCCCAAACTAAAGTCAGTTTTCATATTCATGTTGTCATATGCTGACTATATGCCTGTTAGGTCGAATAATATGACACTGTGTTGTTAGTTTTTTGGGCATTTATCCTTCGGGCGATCTCTCTTTTCATGGCAGATCAGATGAAGCAGATCAGATCTTAAGGAGCAGAATGTAACCAGTACCAGTTGACTCAGAGCATGACTGCACACTATTTTACAGTCTGTTTGTGCAGCATGTGTGTGAGTCAGAGAACATACCACATACCACTTGTGCCAAAGATGCTCGAAGCACTCTCTAGAGTATCTTCCCTCTCAAATGCTTCTTGCCATCTCCAAATACACAAGTCGCAATGTCAAACATCACTTTCCACCGACGCGCGTTTGTGTATTCATAGTAAATGTCCAAGTCATGGGTGATGTCATCGACCTGAGTTCCTGCCACGATCGGGAGGTTTATTTTAAACCTCCACATTGCCACACTAAGAGTTCATGGCGGGGAAAGTGCCATTGACGTGTGGTGGGAAATCATGCTATTGGGAAAAATTATCATGAGGGCTTCAGTGACCCTAATCTCATGTGCGCAAATGGAAACTCAGAATGTAGACTTGTGACTCACGGCGCTAACCACAATGTCACGCCAGGCTAACCGAAACATTCTGTGGATTTCACTCTCTTTCAATCTCCCTCTTACTTTCTCTACAGTCTTTCTCACCCTCTATCACTTTGTTCTCTCTGCCTTTACACTAAGCACTATACCTCCAATACCAGGATTCATGAAAAACCTGTGCCTTTTTGTAAAGTTACCAGAAATGTGCAACCCTTATCCCAGTAGTTTAACAACAAAAGACATCTATATGGGGGGCGGCCGAGGCATCTCGGAGAGACAAACTTCCAGCCCCTTCCTGGTTCAAAGGGCTGCATGAGAGAGACTTCCAGACACTTCCTAGTCCAAAGGGCTGCAGGAGAGACAGACGTCTAGCTCCTCCCTTGTTTAAAGGGTTCAGCTGCAGGAGAGAGGAAAGAGGGGATTGATTCTGTGATCTGTTGTCAGCTCGAGTATGAACAGATGCACCGTGTCACAGAGAACAAAGTCACTCCCTCTGTCTTCTGTCGCTCTCTCGCTCTCTCTCTGCCCTCTGAATCCAATCTGGAAATTCATAGGGTGTCTTGAATTCAGAGGCTCTTACTGTGTATAATGTACTTATCATTTCTGGTTTAAATTGACTTTGTTTGCCCTATAATCTCCAACTTACTTGCACCCTTTGTGTGATGATCGGTGATACAGTGACAGCAATTGAACACATTCACCATTCCTGGTGAATACAATCAATGCAATAATGTACACCACAAAAGCCCATTGCAGAGTCCTAACTATTCTTCTATCTCATTCATCATTGCTGCTCTGGGACACTGCAGGGATATGTTGATGAATGCACTGGTTGCAGAAAAGCCAGGATGTGAATTACAGTTGAGGCGAGATCAGAGAGTAGCACTTATAAATATGCAGGAGTGAATCATTCTCTCAGAAGGAAGTTCTCTCCCTTGGGAGAATACAAGGGGGTCCAGAGATTAATTTTAGCACAGCTGGTTCGATAAGATAAAAGTAGGAACCGCATCTGTGGCTGGGCTGCTGGAACCAAATTATTTAATTTTGTCCATACAGTACTTTCTATCCATTCAACTTGTGTGAGTGTACAGTCAGGTCCAAAAGTATTGGCACCCTTGATAAAGATAATAAAAAAAATAATAAACTGAGCTATATTGTATGCTAGAATATATATATATATATATATACGTATATATATATTATTTTATATTAATACAATTGCTTAGAGAAAGAGATTTCGTTAAACAAGTGATAACAAAAATCTCTAACAGATATGTGTTACTATTATACTCCGGCACCCTCATAACTGCACTGAGCCTTTTTCTAAAATGTTTTATCAGATTTATAGAAAACATTGGGAGGGATATTAGACCATTCCTCTATACATAATCTTTCCAGATCCTTTATATTCTTCATCTGTTCTTATGGACTGCCCTCTTCAATTCAAACCACAGGTTCTCAATGGATTGCAAGTCCGGAGACTGAGATGGCCATTGCAAAATGTTGTTTTTGCAACAAAAATAAATAAATAATAATAACAATAAGTGCCCAAGGTTCAGCTTCCTGGCAGAGGCAACCAGGTTTTGGGCTAAAATGTCCTGGTACATGGTAGAGTTCATTATGCTATTGACCTTACCAAGGGACCAAGGACCAGTGGAAACAAAACAGCCTCATAACATAAAAGATCCAACACCATAATTTACATTAGATATGAGCTTATTTTCTGCATGTGTATCCTTCATTCAATGCTAAACCCACCACTGGTGGGCGTGGCCAAAGAGCTCTATTTTCATGTCATCTGACCAATCCAAGTGCCAATGCTGTTTAGCAAACTCCAGGTTGTTTACATTTGGTTTTTTTCTGGCAACCCTTACAAAGAGTCAATTAGCATGGATATTTGGAGACTTGGTGACGGCCCTTGGATTTTATTTTGCCTCCCGAACCATCTTCATCACTGTGTGTGGGGACAAGATACACTTGTTTCCCATACATTCAGTGGTTTTAAACTTATTAATTGTTGCCCTAATAGTGTTAAGTGGTATATCACTTTTTTTTTTTTATTGTTGATACCCATTGCCATTTGCAGTTCTACTGCAGTTCTACTGCAGTTCTATTGCAGTTCTACTGCAGTTCTACTGCAGTTCTATTGCAGTTCTACTGCAGTTCTATTGCAGTTCTATTGCAGTTCTACTGCACGATTCTTTCCATTCTCCTTCGACCTCTCTCATCAACAAGCTATTTTTGCCTACAGGACTGACTGCCGCTGACTGGATGTTTTTTGTTTGTTGCACCATTCTCGGTAAACCCTAGACAATGTCCAGGAGGACGGCTGTTTCTGAGATACTGGATCCAGCGCGCCTGGCACCGACAATCATACCACACTCAGTCGCTTAGGTCACTCGTTTTGCCCTTTCTGACGTTAAATAGAACAGTAACTGAATGCCTCGATGCCTGTCTGCCTGCTTTATATAGCAAGCCACTGCCTTGTGACTCACTGTCTGTAGGAGCAATCCATTTTCATGAACGGTGAGCTGTCCGGTGAGCGTATGACAGATGTTTTTCACATAGACTAACTATAACACCTGTTCATAGAAGCTTTCTATGTGATTTTCCCCAGAAGTTAGACCCACAATAGAATACTGTATTCTCTCACTGTCAGTGACCTAAATGGTATTTTTCACCATATTCTAAATTGAACAACATTAGACCTAAATGATTCATAATGAAAACCAATCATAATGCAAAAGGCACACCTGGATGGCTGAAAAAGAGCTCTCGACAGATGTACCTATTCATGTGTGGCAAGCATAGCACAATGCAACAGGAAAAAGTTAGAGTAGTAGCTATGGAGACAATGTTATAGAATAAATGCTATGGAGTAAAACTCAGTTGGCAGTAAAATAATCATTTGGTTCCAGTTCTATCGCAACCATTCTCAGTACTGAGGGAAATGGGGAAGGAATTACCAACACAAACAGACCAAAAGACCAAAAGTTAGTTCTACTTTTTGAAGTTGCTGTCAATACAACACACACACGCACACACACACACACAATTCAGAAAATTAATTGAAATTCAATTCACATTTCAGTGTCATTTCCAATAGGACGATTTTCAATGACAGGAATTGCCTTAAACACCTGTTCCCCTTGCCTCACAGGCCTGGCTCAAGCCCGGTCGCTCTCCTTACCAGGTGTGAGCCACGGTGAACCTTCTCTGCTTGTGCAGGTTGTTGTTGAGTAGCATGCGGCGCAACAGGCGGGGCGAGTTGCGGGGGGACAGGGTGGTGGGGGACAGCCGGGAGGACACCAAGGAAGGTGAGTGCGGGTCCAGGCAGGTACGAGAGGGGCGCTCCTGCTGCAGCAGGTTCTCCCGGAGGAGCCGCACTAGGTCCTCATTGAGCCCTGCACCTCCCCCAGGGAGGTGTGCCTTGGCTGGGACCGCCAGCATGTCCTGGGCTCCTCCTGGAGGTGCTGGGGCTGGAGATGGGGCTGAGGCTGTTTCTGGGGCAGCCATGCCCTCTTCCTCAGGGTGCAAGAAGTAACACTCTGCACTGGGTTATCTTTGCAGATTAAACCTTTCACTGCTGTGTCACCCCCTCCCCGCCTCAAAAAATTAAGTAAATAATGGAGGATAAATTGAATAAAAAAAATCCCAAAACAGATGTGCTCCTTGGTACTCAATTCCCAGATCTTCAATGTTAGTCAGATGTTCAGATGCTCTCCCCTTGTACAGCTGGTCTCAAGTTGTCTCGTTTTTATTTCTACTCTTGGACCTGCATGGTCTTGTTCTTCCGTTTGTCTCCAGATAGATCAGTTGGCTTCCAGTGATTTCAAGAGGTAGGGAGAGACTTGTAGCTCTGCCTACCTCCCAGCCCAGTCTGCCACGCCTGCCTGGGTGTACGGAGCTCTCCTTTCCTCTCTGCGAGCGTACGCACACACAGCCCCACTCACGATGTACCACTGTGCTGTACCACTCCTCCCCTCAGGGAGCTCAGAACTGGGAGTGTATGTATGTGTGTGTGTGTGTGTGTGTGTGTGTGTGTGTGTGTGTGTGTGTGTGTGTGTGTGTGTGTGTGTGTGTGTGTGTGTGTGTGTGTGTGTGCGTGTGCGTGTGCGTGTGCGTGTGCGTGTGCGTGTGCGTTTTCGTGCGTGTGTGCTCTTGTGCATGACCGTTGCATGTGCACACGTGTGTATGTGGGCACTAGTGGGAATCACTTGTCAGCTGTGCCAACAGCGGAGAGCCGAGAGCCACATTATACAGATTATTAAAACAACTGTCCCTTCTGTTGGAACACATAGTGCTATTCCTACATAGTGCACTACTTTTGATCAGGGCCCATACAGATGTAGGATCTTAATTTGATCCAGTTTGCTACAGCAAAAAAATTATCCCGCAGCAACAGGAAATGGGAATTATTATGTTGATTACAATTAATGGACATTTTGCGTAGGGGTTGATACATTTTACAAGCCTGACATTTTAAAGTGGAAATTTCTCAATTTAAAAGCCTTTTTAAACCTTGAATACACTACAAGTTTGCATTTCCTGCTGTGTAGAAAATTCTCCTGCATCAGGGTGATCAAATTAACATTCCTACATATGTAGGATCCTATAAATTAAAATCCTACAAGTGTGTACACAACTAATGTACTGTAATAAAAACATTTTTGAGTAGCTTAGACAATGTGGAGAAGGAGGTCAGTGAGTGTGTTGAGGTTGATGTGGAGAAGGAGGAGGTCAGTGAGTGTGGCAGAGGGATGAGTGTGTTGAGGTTGATGTGGAGAAGGAGTAGGTCAGTGAGTGTAGCATACAGTAGGTAAGCTAGTTGACAGGTGAGTGCTAGACTCTTCCTCAATTCATCCTTTCTCGATTCCTCTCCTCGCCGCCTTCTAAAAAACCCATCGGAGAATAAGGTCAACGGGGAGGAACCTTGTACCTTCTCCTACAATACAGTTGTGATGCGAGTAATCAAGGAAAGACAAAGTTAGACAAAGCCCTAGCCATCGTGTGGTGATGCCACCTGCCGTGAGACCTAAAGTACTGTTGTGGACAGAGGTTGCATCCTAGGTCAGACACACAGGGATCGTTACACCCACACCGATGATCAAGGACATCAGCTGCAGCTGCAAATCTCTGCAATATCATCAGACAAAATGAGTGACTAGCTAGGTTTCCATCCAATTGGCGACAGATATTCATGCAAATATTCTAGAATCCGCATAAGGTAAATATGCAAACTTTCCCACCAGTTGTGTGTTTCCACCAAACATACTTTTTGAGGATATAAGTCAGTGTGTGATGACGCAGCGCACACAAAGCGAGAATATTTGTATTTGTCAAAAGGCAGTCAAACATCAATCATCATGTCACCAGAATAAGACCCTTGATATTTATTGGAATCGAGATCACTGTGCACTTTCAGCATCCTGTGAAGTTCATCATAATTTATTTAATCTGTAGCCCTAATAAGATGCATGGTTTCCCGAGTCGTAGTGGGAGGACCACACACCATATTATCGCGTGACTCCAAGTTTACTTCGATATGATGGTTATTATATCAATATTTGTGCATAAAGACATTTTAACCACAATATCTCGCATGATTAATTTTACCGACACAAAAAGATCCCACCATGTCGAACGAACAAATGATCTATTAGCATTTATTAAAAATAAAAATAAAAACTACGGTATGGCTTTACTTGCATAAGAATGTGGATGGAAGCGTGGTTGGTGACAACCAACTAAAACAGACAAATAGGGAATGTTCAATGACCAAAAAATACACTATACTTAAATCAAAGAATCAACACTTTATTTAATATCATACAAAGAACGCCTGCCTATCTAAATGACTAGTGGGTTCAGACATTCACCTTACTCCAAAACAAGAGGTGATTAAATAGTTAAATAGTGTCTAATACAAATAATAAGCAGAATGGAACAGAAACCTACACACTAGTAGCTAGATCTCCAGAAGAAAAGGTTGTCCATGCATAAACCAATAGCATATGTAACCCATTGGCGATATACCCTTCGGTCTCTCCAGGACTTGGGACTTTCTTTTGGACCTTCATCCGCAGACGGGGTTTAGCAGCTTTCACAGCTCTATGTATCTGAGGGGACTTTATATAGACGCGCTGTGTGCCTTTCCAAATCATGTCCAATCAATTGAATTTACCACAGGTGGACTCATGGATGATCAATGGAGACAGGATGCAACGGAGCTCCATTTCGAGTCTCATAGCAAAGGGTCTGAATAATTATGTAATTAAGGTATTTCTGTTTTTTATTTTAAATACATTTGCAAGCATTTCTAAAAAACAGTTTTTGCTTTGTCATTATGGTGTATTTGTAAGAATACAACCCGGAGGCAGACGGTAGGTCCCACTTGCAGAGCATGCAAATGTTGTTTTAAATATAATATCCAGGAACAGGCAAAAGACGTAGTCAGATGTACAGGCAGAGGTCGTTAACAGATAGTCCAGTAAAAAAAAACAGAGCAACAGCACAAGAGGAGCAGGCTAACGGAGTAATCGGGAAAAAAACACGAACAGGTCGGTACCCGGACAGACTCTGGCTAAGGTACAGAATAGGGCTAGATAAACTCTAAAAACTAAAGGCAGGTTAAGGTCAAACTGGAAAACAATATATCTCAAGAAATTACTGAAGGGCTCAGTAAGTTGTACATACAAACAATACCTCACACAGAGGGGAGAATGAACCTGGGTAATATACTGTTGGGGTAATGGGAAACAGCTGTTAGAATTCCGGTGATTGGGAACGGAGAGGAGTGGTGCGTTTGTGTGAGCTGGAATCTTGATGGTTAGAGGCTGTGTCTTCTAGTTGATGTTGTGGAGGTATGGTATCGCTTGCGGACCTTACACTATTGTGTGTAGATTGATGAGGATTTTGTTTTTAAATCCATTTTAGAATAATGCTGTAATGTAACAATGTAGAAAAAGGGGGTCTGAATACTTTCCGAATGCACTGTATAGTGCAATACTTTTGACCAGGGCCAATGAATAGGCCACTTTGTAGCGAATAGGGCGCCATTTGGGACACAGACAGAAATATGTAGACATAAGCCTTGGGATTCAATGGTTGAGATTATTCCATTATGACTGGCATCTGACACATCAGCTCCCCTCTGTACTCTAAACTTGTGATTAGCTTCTATCAGAAGGAGCAGAATGAGTGTGAGGAGGAGGGTTGTTGTGCACAGAGGGCAGCAATATATGTTTTGTTGATTTCACGTCGAATTCACGTTAATTGACTCAAAACTAAACGTTGAACTGACGTCTGTGCCCAGTGGGGAGCCACCTGGGATAGGACGCGGTTGCCACTGGATAAGGTCAGGTTGTGTCCTCCTACGGTTGTTAAACATGGGAGAGGGTATAAGCTGATCCTAGAACTGTGCCTACAGGGAAACGTCTATCCAACAGCATTCTACTTTCAATATTCATGGCTTGCACCTGTCACGTCACGCCATTGTTATTCTCAAGACGTCTCAGTGACTCCCGAAAGTAGAGTGGTGCCCAGTCATTCTTAACTGGAGCTAATGACTGTTGTCGAAATGACACTTTAGTGGCTTGGGAAGATGAGCACAATTCTACAGTAGGCAAATATTTAGTAGGAAACAACTGTCATCATTATGATGTCATCAAATTCACTTTAGACAGATGTCAATGTTGTCACTATCGAGCAAAGGTATCAAAAACAAAAGAGAACCTCAAGAGAACCTTCATAACAATATTGTGACGCAATGTGCAACCCATGAATAGTCTAACATTAGCACTTGACAGAGGACCGTTGCAGTGGCAGCATCACCCTTCAGATGTGATCACAACTGATGCCAGCCGCCCCGTTGTGGAGCTTTGATCCTTCTGGCACCCTCCTGCCATCATCAACACAGAGACGGAGATCAGAGGCTGGAGTCTTAACATCACCGCTCATTTGATCTGGTCATTTGATACAGTTGCGGCCAAATATATTGGCACTTTTGCACTTCTCTTAAATAATGCCCTATTTCTTCTCAAATAAATACACTTTTGGTCTCCACACCATCTTATTGGATTTTCAACATTTTATTTTTGTAAACATAAGTTTACAATTTTTATTTGGATTTTCTTTCTGCACCTTTCTACTGGCAATGTGACCCACTCTTCAGCAGCAAATTGCTCTAAATCTTCAATGTTTGAGAGGTGCTTCCACTAAGTGCTGTTTTTTTTTCGTCTTTATTTTCAGAATTGAATTGGTAAACATACGTTTTCTGCAATGTTTAAAATCCAATAACAAGGTGTGGTAACCACATTTTATTTTAAAATGTCAACTTCTTTTATAATAAGTAGGGAATTATTTAAGAAAATATTTGTCAGAAACTTTATATAAAAAAAGATGCCCTTCCACTACAACCGGTAAAGGCATTTAATTCTACACACATCAAACAGAGCATTTTGATTTGTGTTAGTAAAAGTGTTTTTTGGGGGCAGCTGGTGGGGGGTCGGGGTCTATGCAAATGTATTAATTAATGTGCTTATTTTATATGCAAATAGATTAATCAGGCCGTGTTCCTGACACCATGCTGTTCCTGCCTGCTGGAGATTTCTCAGGAAGTCTGGGAAGGCTAATTAATAGCAGGGTGACACGCTACCCACCCACCATCTCTCTATTTCCCTCCTCTCTATCTTTCTTTTTCTTCCCCTCTCTCTCTCTGTCACTTTCTCTTCCTTTCTCTCTCTCGCTCTCTCTCCCTCTTTTTTCCTCTCTCACTCCTTTTCTCAATTCAATTCAATTCAAAGGGCTTTATTGACATGGGAAACATATGTTAACATTGCCATCGCAAGTGAAATAAATAATAAATATAATGAAATAATAAACATGTAAACATTTTTACTTACAAAAGTTCAATGTTATGTCTATATACAGTATTGTAACGATGTGCAAATAGTTAAAGTACAAAAGGGAAAATAAATATATGAGTTGTATTTACAATGGTGTTTGTTCTTCACTGGTTGCCCTTTTCTTGTGGCATCAGGTCACACATCTTGCTGCTGTGATGGAACACTGTGGTATTTCACCCAATAGATATGTGAGTTCATCAAAATTGGATTTGTTTTCAAATTCTTTGTTGGTCTGTGTAATCTGAGGGAAATGTGTGTCTCTAATATGGTCATACATTTTCAGGAGGTTAGGAAGCAGTTCAGTTTCCACCTCATTTGTGGGCAGTGTGCACATAGCCTGTCTTCTCTTGAGAGCTAAGTCTGCCTACGGTGGCCTCTCTCAATAGCAAGGCTATGCTCACTGAGTCTGTACATAGTCAAAGCTTTCCTTAAGTTTGGGTCAGTCACAGTGATCAGGTATTCTGTCACTGTGTACTCTCTGTTTAGGGCCAAATAGCATTCTAGTTTGCTCAGTTTTTTTGTTAATTCCTTCCAATGTGTCAAGTAATTATATTTTTGTTTTCTCATGATTTGGTTGGGTCTAATTGTGTTGCTGTCCTGGGGCTCTGTGGGGTCTGTTTGTGTTTGTGAACAAAGCCCCAGGACCAGCTTGCTTAGGGGACTCTTCTCCAGGTTCATCTCTCTGTAGGTGATGGTTTTGCTATGGAAGGTTTGGGAATCACTTCCTTTTAGGTGGTTGTAGAATTTAACGGCTCTATTCTGGATTTTGATAATTAGTGGGTATTGGCCTAATTTTGCTCTGCATGCATTATTTGGTGTTTTACATTGTACACAGAGGATATTTTGGGTGTTTGTCCCATTTTGTGAATTCTTGGTTGGTGAGCGGACCCCAGACCTCACAACCATAAAGGGCAATGGGTTCTATAACTGATTCAAGTATTTTTAACATGATCCTAATTGGTATGTCGAACTTTATGTTCCTTTTGATGGCATAGAAGGCCCTTCTTGCCTTGTCTCTCAGATCGTTCACAGCTTTGTGGAAGTTACCTGGTCTCTCTCTCCTTCACCCCTCTCTCCCTCTCTATGTAAAATGTCACATCACTTGTGTACACTGGGACGGTAAGCTGATCTAAGACCTGTGCCTAGTGCCTACAACCAACTACTAACAGCAGCACATACTGTAGTATGTAGGACTATGTCTCCCTCTGCTGTACTTCATCCATATTACATCCCTCCACAGAGGAAAAGTCAACCAAGATTTTGCATTTTCCACATGAAATTCACCAAATGAACTTCATATTCATGTATGTCTATGTAAACAATTCTGTCTACAATGAAAATGTAAATCTAAATAGGGTGTTTTTTCTTTTATCATATTTTTTGTACTTGCAATATTATTTGTGACCAATAGAGTGCAGAGTGTATTCACAAATGGGTTTTCAAAATGAGTCCAACTATAACTGGTCAAAGGTGGCACTCAGGATGGACAATATGGATATATTAGACGTTAAGAGCAACTAACAAAGCATTTATTCTGTAACAACCTCTTAATACAATGTTGTTGCTAAAATAATTACAGTTAAAAGCTACAATATGTAACCTTTTGGCCGACCCGACCAAATTCCCATAGAAATGTGGAGTTATAGATCTGTCAATCTCATTGAAAGCAAGTCCAAGAAGAGGTAGATATGTTCTATTTCTATGCTTCCTGAAGTTTAGTTTGTGTCTTTTTTCTTTCGGTTTTGTACACAAACAGCTGAAAATACAATATGTTTGGTTATGGAAAATATATTTCACAGCGGTTTAGGTGGTACAATGATTCTTGCTTGTTTTGTCACAAAATTAGGCAAACTATAAAAATTTCAGCAACCAGGAAATGGCGGAGCGATATCTGCAATAGTGCATCTTCAGCTACACAGGTATAGGTATAAAAGGTGCAAGAGCAACCAATGTAAAGCCTTGAAGGCATATTGAGGTAACACAAACCGGAATGCATTAGCTGACTAACCGATCTAAACTGGGAGATACAAACCCCTTCCCCAGCCAATTAATTTATGTGGGAATGTTTCTTTGCTTCCCTCCTACACTCCTGTTATATTAATCTGCCCTATGCACATGAAAAACATACAAATAAATTAAGTCCTGAGAAAAGTGACATTTTGAGGATTCTTAGTCACAGTGGACATAACAATATGCACATTAATCATAATGCCTTGTCTCTCAGATCGTTCACAGCTTTGTGGAAGTTACCTGGTCTCTCTCTCCTCCACCCCTCTCCCTCTCTCTACATCTATCTCTCCACCCCTCTATGTCCTGAGAAAAGTGACATTTTGAGGAAAGCTCCTGTCATCAATGTCTATTTTTTTTTTAAACATTTAATAAATCATTTTGACAGTAACTTCCAAAAAAGTCATTCATAAACCTTTTTAATTTCCATATGTACTAGGAAGCTAAGTGTTTCTCTGGGCTTCAGGAATGTGACTGAAAAAGTGTCTGAGGCCTTGAAAAATAACAAATTAAACTGACTGAAAGTAAGGGGATATCGGTGAACAAATGTCGTGGACAAGGATATGACGGTGCCAGTGCAATGAGTGGAGCTTCGTCAGGTGTTCAAAAACGCATATCAGACCGAGAGCCTAATGCTTCTATAGTTATTAATGAGTTTTAGATTAGAAGCGACAGTTACAGGGACTGTAAAAAAAACAACTTGATTGCCATAGCAACATCAGAAAAACTGGGTAGAAGGGAGGAGGGATTGAAATACAGCAGATCTAGAACACCTTTGATTGAGTCTCTCATTTTCCTTATTGCCGGCCTCAACGTTACGGACAGAATTTAACTGTATAGGAAGCTCTGGGGACAGGTCATCTGGATACTGGACAGCCAATAAATTGGCATATGCAAACAGATCACATCATCTTTAGCGGACAATAGTTCTTGAGGGCTTGAACAAAGAAAGCAGTTTGCAATTTCATTCGTACTGGGGAATCGGCGTTTGAGCTGTGTGGTTGCAATATAATCAGTCCCTTATTTCTGGTATATCTTGGCATGCATCATTCAATACCAAGTTTAAAAACAGTCAGGACCGCAACCTGGACCTACAGGTGAAAACATTTGCACACAAAAAATTGCATAGCAACCCAGTCGCTATAAGGAATCTACTGTATAACAACTTCCAATCCAAACTGGGAGAGAGTGCGAGGACGGCTCATGCTATACAGGACAGTTGTATATTTAAAAACAATCTATTGGTAGCTGATTAGTATTCTGTTGCATCAAACATTTATTTTACACTCTGCAATGTTTGAATTTCCAACTTGAATTACTGAAGTAATTGCATTTTGCCGCCAACCAGTAGACACATTATTGGCGCCAGCCAGCAGACACTGTGTACTGTTTTGTGAAATGTTGAGAAAATGTTGAGAAAATGACCACCAAACAGGCCTACCAATAAACATTTATCCATTATGTCCAGAGAAAATGCATTACGCCAGTGACAGTATGCTTAGAACATATTCAAAGCGACTGCAAACAGCCTGCTGTGTGAGGATCATTACCAAAGGCAGAACTAAACTAAATTCTGTCCAAATCAGTAACTGTGCTTCCAGGATACGAATAAATAGAATTCTACTCACGCTGAAAGAATGTTTGAAGTAATGCTGTCGGGTTTGTCGATCGATTGTTCTGTGATTGCATCACTTCCATCATGCATTCTCTCAGGGCAGAAGGAATGTTATTGTTTCCCCCCAAACCCAGTCATTGGTTTTGATTAAAAACTTGTGAATAACTGAAAATAAAGCATTGCAACAAATGCAGCTGGCACTTCACTACAATATTGACTATATCATGTCTTACCACACTTTAAATAGGTAGATAGATAGATAGATAGATAGATAGATAGATAGATAGATAGATAGATAGATAGATAGATAGATAGATAGATAGATAGATAGATAGATAGATAGATAGATAGATAGATAGATAGATAGATAGATAGATAGATAGATAGATAGATAGATAGATAGATAGATAGATAGATAGATAGATAGATAGATAGATAGATAGATAGATAGATAGATAGATAGATAGATAGATAGATAGATAGATAGATAGATAGATAGATAGATAGATAGATAGATAGATAGATAGATAGATAGATAGATAGATAGATAGATAGATAGATAGATAGATAGATATATAGATAGATAGATAGATAGATAGATAGATAGATAGATAGATAGATAGATAGATAGATAGATAGATAGATAGATAGATAGATAGATAGATAGATAGATAGATAGATAGATAGATAGATAGATAGATAGATAGATAGATAGATAGATAGATAGATAGATAGATAGATAGATAGATAGGTACTTTATTTTGTAACAATAGATGGATTCATTGATGTACCGTAACCCTAATGCTTGGTTAGTCAGACTTGGAATTCTGAAAACGTGAGCGCTTGGTTGTGTGATCAAGGTGGACTATACCCACCTCACTGACATACACTGAGTGTACGAAACATTAGGAACACCTTCTCTTTCTAGTAATATAGACTGACCAGGTAATTCAAGGTGAAAGATATGATCCCGTATTGATGTCACTTGTTAAACCCACTTCAATCAGTGTAGATGAATGGGAGGAGACTGGTTAAAACCTCTTAAGGATTGGACCCTAACTGCCTGTAGCTCAGGACCTGAAGCAAGGATATGCATATTCTTGATATAATTTGAAATTAAACACTTTGAAGTTTGTGGAAATGTGAAATTAATGTAGGAGAATATAACATATAAGATCTGGTAAAAGATAATGCAAACATTTTCCCAAATGTGCTGAATTGGTTATCAAGTACATAACTATAGAGAACATACGAAAATGCAATGGTAATACAACATTTAAGTTTGCACACTCCCAGGAATGTCATGATGGATCATTAGCTTCCCTACATCTAGACGGCCGGGCGGGGTGGGTGTGGAGCCAGAGGTCAAACTGTAGAACCCAGTTCCTACATTTGAATATAAAACAAAACTAAACTACATTTTATCTCTAGGACCCTCAGGATGACAAATCAGAGCAAGATTACTGAATGTAAGTACATTATTTACCTTCAGAAGTGAATGTACCAAACCAGTTGCCGTGATATAAGTGTTTTGTTGTTGTGCACTATCCTCAAACAATAGCATACCATTTTTTTTTAGCTGTAATAGCTACTGTATATAGGACACTGCAGTTAGATTAACAAGAATTTAAGCTTTTTGCCCTTATAAACCATCCCGTAAACAGGACACCGATCCCATAGAGGTTAAAGAAGGATTTTTAAGCCATGAGAATATTGAGACATGGATTGTGTACAGTATGTGTGCCATTCAGAGAGTGAATGGGCAAGAAAAAACATGTAGGTGCTTTTGAACAGGATATGGTAGTAGGTGCCAGTGTGTGTCAAGAACTGCAACACTGCTGGGTTTTTCACACTCCCACTCCTATTTACAATGACGGCCTACACCGGCCAAACTTGGACAACGCTGGGCCAATTGTGCGCCGCCCTCTGGGACTCCCAATCACGGCTGGTTGTGACCAGGGTGTCTGTAGTGACGCCTCTAGCACTGAGACGCAGTGTCTTAGGCCACTGTACCAGGTTGTCTGTAGTGACGCCTCTAGCACTGAGACGCAGTGTCTTAGACCGCTGCGCCACTGTATCAACACCTAGTGAATAGAAAGAGAGATGGCCTGTGTGTGTTGCCTCCAACTCAACATTGATTGCAGTGTACGTTTCTCCTAGAATACATAAATCAATCCAATTCCTCCGACGTATAGAAATCAATAGATGCCCCTAACCAATGGTGGCTAGGACAAACAACCATTGTGAAAGGCAGCTCGTCCACTTTGATTCTCTCCAACGCTGTAATGACGTCAGCCTAGATGAATCCTGTGCCAGAGTACAGGCTGAAATTGCAGTGCATGTGCATTTGAAAAAGCGCAGGCCCTCCATCTGAAAAGCAAGTGATTAAACCTAAAGACGTAAAGGCCACGCCAGATCTTGGTAATCACAGAGCGACACATAATGAGGGGCTTTTAAGCAGGCGTCTATGGGAATCAATTAAACATGAAATACGTTCCGGGGAAAGATCAACAAAGTGATTACTGATGACAACACTCCATTTGATGGCTTGGAGAAGGAAAACATTCCATCAAGGGTTGAGTGCTCCTCACAGTACTTCATAAAGCAATGGAAAATAATTAATATTGTTGGTGTTGTCGCAATAAGACCCTTCCTCCACTCACATTTCTCTATCTTTCAATCTATCCAAATATCTCTCTCAATCTATCCACATCTCTCTATCTCTCAATCTATCCATCTCTCTCTCTCCATCGGTCTCTCTCCATCTCTCTATCACTCTATCCATATCTCTCTCTCCATCTCTCTCTCCATCTCTCTCTCACTCTATGCATATCTCTCTCTCTCTTAATCTCTTTCTCCCTCTCATCCTCTGTTATTTCTGACACGAAGCGCTCAAATCCCAGGGGTGCCGCTTCTGAATATGCTTAAAAACATCTCTAGTCTAATACAGAAGGACAGGGAATAGGACAGGTTTCTGTGAAGACTAAAACCAAGGTGAACTCATCAGACTGTGCCTCTACTGAAGAGCACAGACGAGTTTCTTTGTTTATCTCTCCACAACTTCTGAGAGCCTCAGTCTTCTTTGGAGATGTGATGCTACACCCATGTTCATGTCTGACAATGAAGACATGAAATAGGCCACCTGACAGAGGACCTATTCTTGGCTTTAACCCTGACCCTCTTTTTGGTTCTAAAAGAGCCATGTTTCTCAGTGGTGACCTCATATCTTCTCTAGTAGTCCACTTCCTCTGGTGACCTCATATCTTCTCCAGTAGTCCACTTCCTCTGGTGACCTCATATCTTCTCCAGTAGTCCACTTCCTCTGGTGACCTCATATCTTCTCCAGTAGTCCACTTCCTCTGGTGACCTCATATATTCTCCAGTAGTCCACTTCCTCTGGTGACCTCATATATTCTCCAGTAGTCCACTACCTCTGGGGCACATACAGTACAGGCACACAGCAAAAGCATCTATCCGTGTACAGAGCAGAAGTGTACGCAGCACACAAACACACACACACACACACAACACACACACACACACACACACACATTACACACATATTACACACATATTACACACACACATACACAGACAGGGTGCTTTTAAGAGGATGTCAACAGGAATCAATTATACACGACATTACACACACAGAGACACACACTCACTCATGCACAAACAAACAAACACACACACACAAACAGAGAATAACAGACAAACCCACACGAATACACACACACACACACACACACACACACACACACACACACACAGTATTATCACTAGGTGAGATAAATGTACTGCCTGGGGGAACAGTACAGGAGGCTAAGGCCTAATCCTTAAGGAGAGTCAGAATGGTGAACAAGTTGTCTGCTCTAATGAGAGTCTATGGCCACGCTGCCACAGGGTCGATGATGGCTTTTCTGGAGCAAGGCCTAAGGACGGCTACCTCAACTCCTGGGCAATGCATTCCTTTTCAAGCTTCATCACTATTTATATTCACATCTTCCGCATCGTCGTGAGGAATGAACAAGGGTCAAATGGTATTTCTGTATTTTAGTCAGGTGAAATCACACAGCAAGAAAGCACCAAGAGCAATGGGACTGGGGACTGGTGTTGTCCAATAGGGTATCCATGTGAGAATGCCATTATTTTTAAAGTTATGGTTCTACATGAAAACCCTTTGTATCCGGTTCTGTAAATCTAATGCATTCACCTGATTTCCCATGAGGACTAAACAGCCTTAGGTGCTAAGGCATAGACGAGTAGAATGGTGACCATTGTTACAGTACTACAATCTAAACCACACACTACTATACATTACACCCCATAAACCTGCTCATAGTAGCTAAAAACCTCAACATCTTCTGTGTTGATAACAAAGACAAGTGCCATCTTTCATTTTCAACCCATGTCGTCTTACTGTAATCTGCATTGGAAATGGGGCCTGAATAAAAAACAAACTGCTCAAATATTCCGTTTTTTTTTTACTGGCTATAAAAGGTATGATAAGCGTATTACTGTAAGTCACTAGATGAATGCATGGCCATATCCAAGGCATTCTGCTCTCTGGGAGTCTGATTGCACAGCCGATACGCAACCCAGTTTAGTAGAAGCCTGTACAGAAGCCATTAGTTTCCTGAGGATGTCCATGGGTGTTAGCATATCAGCCTCACCCTGTCTGTCTCCTTTACTGTCTCCAGGGCTGCGTCCCACCATATTCCCTATATAGTGCACTCATTTTGACCAGAGCCCTATAGTGCACTATATACGGAATAAGGTGCCATTTGGGACGCACACTAGATGTCAAGGGCCCAGTAATACTGTGGTTAAAGTTGTCTGGCTGGAGCGTTTTGTGTTTCAAGAGACGTTAGGGAAGCAGTGTAGCAGGAGGTGAGCTACACATGGGACAGAGCTACAAAGAGGACAGAGCTACACATGGGACAGAGCTACAAAGAGGACAGAGCTAGAATGAGGACAGAGCTACAAAGGGGACAGTATTTCCATGCCCCTACACTGCACTCTCAGCTGACGTTGCTGGTGTTGACTTTGGCTGCTGTGAGCATTCTTTCGGACTTTCGTAATTTCTCTCTCTCCTCTCCATTCCATCTTGTCTCTCTTCTTCTCTCTGGCACCAATCTCCCACTCCGTATCTCTGTTCATCTCTTCCTCTCTCCCACTCCATATCTCTGTTCATCTCTTCCTCTCTGCCACTCTGTATCTCTGTTCATCTCTTCCTCTCTCTCACTCCGTATCTCTGTTCATCTCTTTCTCTCTCCCACTCCGTATCTCTGTTCATCTCTTTCTCTCTCCCACTCCGTATCTCTGTTCATCTCTTTCTCTCTCCCACTCCGTATCTCTGTTCATCTCTTCCTCTGTTCATCTCTTCCTCCCCTTGTCTGTACTTCTCAATCTGTGTCATCGTCTTTGTCCATCTTTCTCGCTCCCTTTCGTCCTTTTCTCTCTCTTTCTCTTACTGTCTCTCTCTTTCTCTCTCTTTCTCTTACTGTCTCTCTCTCTTTCTCTCTCTTTCTCTCCGGCTCAGTGCTGGTGCTGTGGGAGCGACCTTTAATGTAGAGGGGCAAGGACACACAGAGAGAGAGGAGAAATATAGAGACCCAGAGGGTTTAGAGAAGGGGGAGAGGGAGAGAGGGAGAGAGGGAGAGAGATAGGGAGAGAGGGAGAGAGGGAGAGAGGGAAAGTAAAAGAAAACAAAACTTAAAAGCATAGAAATTGAGAAGGAGAATGACAGATTTATGACTCACGTTTCTATGTGAATTTGGTCAGGTCTCCCAAAAAGTTACATATTGCAGCTTTAAGGATTAAATAAGCAAAATGATCTGCTAGTTCAGTATCTTGGCAAGATGTCTTATTAAGATAAAGATGATTATTTCAAGGTTGCAGTTTTTGGTTAAGTAAAAAAAAAAATGTTGACTTTATTATCTCAAAACAAGATTTCAAATTTAGGTAAGATTGTCATTTTTTGCATTGAAAGACGAGAAAGGAACTGAGAGACGGGGAGAGTGTGACTTCAGTCCAACATCAGCCGTCTACTTCCCCCCTACATCCCATATGATCCCCATGATGACTGTCATATACTAACTGTGACTGTATACCCATACATACACCATACATACACCATACATTTCCAACCAGTATGCGTTATAGCATTACATTTGTAATTGAATGGTCTTAACGAGAGGCCATGTCTCATGGACATAGCTTGCAAGGAAACATGAGCCCTGCATATTGATATGTTCTCTGTTTGAAACGCACAGTAAAGATTTTTAAAAAACAATTCACAATAAGAGCAAAAAGATTGCCAGATACCAACAGTATTTGTGTGAGAAATTGAGGAGGTTGCATGGAATATCGAAGGCTTGCATTAAACGTCAATGCCACATCCACAGTTACAACAACAAATAGAACAGGATTCATGTTGACACTTAACTCATGATGACTCATTGTTTACCATTGTCATATAGGCTGTATGTGTGTGTGTGTGTGTGTGCGTGTGTGTGTGTGTGTGTGTGTGTGTGTGTGTGTGTGTGTGTGTGTGTGTGTGTGTGTGTGTGTGTGTGTGTGTGTGTGTGTGTGTGTGTGTGTGTGTGTGTGTGTGTCAGGATAGTCTGTAGGTGTGAGAGATTGTTCATCAGTCGATGCCTTCCAACAACATGTAGACGTGATAAATCTGTCCATCTCTCTTTCCCACCTCCAAAATTGGCTGTTGCAAGAAAAATCAACTTACATGTCTATTTTTGGGGGCCAAATTAATAGGCAGAGTTGACGTCAATCTGTCATTCTGTATGTACCATTACTGTATATCAAAACAAGCTCCTGACATTTCGCTCTTAGCCTTATCCACTTCCGACAAAATGTCAGCCTCTATCCACTAGATGCATGTTCAGAGTTCAAAAAGACAGAGAACCGAACTCATTAACCAATCACAATTGTTTGGATGAAAAGTACTAGGAGCTGATTTACTTTGGTTAATCAAATGCTATTCTAGTGCTAATGTTAATTGTGGGTTTCATAAATCATTCACTGCTCCTGTACATTGTCTGTTAATCACTATTCTAATCAGGTGCGTATGGATAAAATGTGTGTTTTCTTTTATAGACAGTATTGATTATGTTTGTATAGGTACATTTATAATGCTGAATGACACATTTCACAAAACCTAATATCTCTAAAACTGCTCTACCTAATATCTCTAAAACTGCTCTACCTAATATCTCTAAAACTACTCTACCTAATATCTCTAAAACTGCTCTACCTAATATCTCTAAAACTACTCTACCTAATATCTCTAAAACTACTCTACCTAATATCTCTAAAACTGCTCTACCTAATATCTCTAAAACTACTCTACCTAATATCTCTAAAACTGCTCTACCTAATATCTCTAAAACTACTCTACCTAATATCTCTAAAACTACTCTACCTAATATCTCTAAAACTACTCTACCTAATATCTCTAAAACGACTCTACCTAATATCTCTAAAACTACTCTATCTGATATCTCTAAAACTACTCTACCTAATATCTCTAAAACTACTCTACCTGATATCTCTAAAACTACTCTACCTAATATCTCTAAAACTACTCTACCTGATATCTCTAAAACTACTCTACCTAATATCTCTAAAACTACTCTACCTAATATCTCTAAAACTACTCTACCTAATATCTCTAAAACTACTCTACCTAATATCTCTAAAACTACTCTACCTAATATCTCTAAAATGTCAAACAGGTAGAGTAAGTGTACCTGTGCTGACAGTATTCTTTGTAAGGCTTTGTTTCCGCCAATTGCATCTCTTTATCTTTAGTCATATTTACACAGTGGGTCAATTAAGTTTCAAATACAAACAAGCCTTACAAGATTGATCTTTCTCCCAAACACAACGTTTATGGCGGTATAATTAAGGAAGTTATGGCAGCCTAGCCAGCTTTCATTGCTCCCACTCTCACAAAAAATAATGACACACCAGGGACTGTCTGCCACGCCTTCTTACTGGGTAGGGAGGAAATCATCGCTTCCAGGAGCTTCAAATCCCCAACGGTATTATATGTCAGCCAACGACACCAGGCAGTATAGCAGCGTAGCCACTATCCCCGCCATCGATTGGTTGAAGGAACAGATATGTAGGAAGTGAGATTCCTCCAACAAGGGAACTTTGGAACTCTCCAGATGGAACATTCTGTTCTAAATATTCTGTTCTAAACATTCTGTATCTCACATGATGCAGAACAGGGTGTCTAAAGCTAACCATAGAGAGAAAAACAGACTACTTTATAACACCAGAAAAATATGGAGTTGCTAGATCATTGCTAAATATTTTGTTTGTATATATTTGTATACATTTCAAGCATCCTGTCTAGGGGGTGTACTTGTACATCAAGCTGCCTGCAGAAGAAGGAGATTGTCTTCTGCTCTATGGTCCGTTCTGGCTCGGACAAGGCTTGCTTACTTGGGAAACGATTGAAATGTGCGAAACGGTCAGAACAGCAATGCATTGCAACACAGGGCCTTCATCAGCACAGCAGAAAGACTGGTGTACACAAAAATACATTACAAACATAATACACGAGAGTGCCCCTCTCTCTCTCTTCTATAATAACACTCATTATTTCAACATTAAAGCCCACTTATTCCACACCACAAGGTCTTAGGCCTCTCCTGCAGACCCTTAAGGGGCTGGACCTCTGTCCTCTGTTTATATGATGGAGTGAAAACACTGAGTACATGCTAATCTAATAAACGAGAGACATCAGAGGAGAATGAATCCCTTAGCACAAAAGCATTACCATAATGTGAGTGCTTAATGAGTGAGACACTATTGTTCCAGACCTTATGGTTATGGGGGTGTGATGACGGGAAAAGCATGGCAATAAACAATCTTTACTGCAATTAGTGTTTTTGCTGTGAAGTGCTCGGCTAGAAATGAGGCATCTTAGAATCAAGACAATTATGACTTGTGGAGGGCTCTAAAGCAAGCTAGGCAACTAGGCTTTTATGGACATATCAGCGGAAGGAAGAATCATGTTGTGTGTATCATTATGATGAAGAAAAAGACAGACAGAGGGGGAGAGAGAGATAGAGAGGGGGGAGATATACTGTATAAATATATATATATATATATATATATATATATATATATATATATATAGAGAGAGAGAGAGAGAGAGAGAGAGAGAGAGAGAGAGAGAGAGAGAGAGAGAGAGAGAGAGAGAGAGAGAGAGAGAGAGAGAGAGAGAGAGAGAGAGAGAGAGAGAGAGAGAGAGAGAGAGAGAGAGAGAGAGAGAGAATAATAAATAAGGTCCGTGGCAGATTGGGAGTCAGAAAGGACGAAAGGCTGGAGGAGAGAGAAAGATGGACAGAGATGATGATATAGACTGAGAGGTACAGACAAGGGGAGGAAGAGATGAACAGAGATGATATAGACTGAGAGGTACAGACAAGGGGAGGAAGAGATGAACAGAGATGATATAGACTGAGAGGTACAGACAAGGGGAGGAAGAGATGAACAGAGATGATATAGACTGAGAGGTACAGACAAGGGGAGGAAGAGATGGACAGAGATGATATAGACTGAGAGGTACAGACAAGGGGAGGAAGAGATGAACAGAGATGATATAGACTGAGAGGTACAGACAAGGGGAGGAAGAGATGGACAGAGATGATATAGACTGAGAGGTACAGACAAGGGGAGGAAGAGATGAACAGAGATGATATAGACTGAGAGGTACAGACAAGGGGAGGAAGAGATGAACAGAGATGATATAGACTGAGAGGTACAGACAAGGAGAGGAAGAGATAAACAGAGATGATATAGACTGAGAGGTACAGACAAGGCGAGGAAGAGATGAACAGAGATGATATAGACTGAGAGGTACAGACAAGGAGAGGAAGAGATGAACAGAGATGATATTGACTGAGAGGTACAGACAAGGAGAGGAAGAGATGAACAGAGATACAGAGTGGAAGAGAGAAAGAGAGGAACAGAGTGGGAAAGGTTTCCAGAGAGATTAACGTTTACAACATGAAAAGAAAAGGAGAGAGTTGAAAAATGATGACATCAAAGGTATTATGCTCAAAGCAGAGAGAGAAACAGAGATAGGAAGGGAGGAGGGACAAATATACAATGAATAGATCCTGCCATACTTCTTCACCTCAGACTTTTACAGAGTAAGCACTCCCAGCAAAATGGATCTTCCTATTAAACTGTACTTGGCACCTGTACAGCTGAAAAAAGATAATCACTGTTCTACATTCCTCCTGCAGTGGTGTGAGGGAAGAAGTGTGGTGTGTGTCTGTTTTTGTGTGTGTGTGGTGTGGTATGGTGATTGGGTGCATTCTTGACAGTTGCAGAAAAGTTTGATTCTACAGCTCCTATTTCCATAGGTGCTCAAGCTGTAACATACTCTCAGACACCGAGAGTAAGCCTATTTCTTGGTGAGGAGATCCCTGACATTGAAATAACCTTATTTTGATGGGGATAGGCACAATAGTTTTTTTTAATAGCTTAGCATTGACCCAGTGGGTTATAGTTGTTTTCAGGGATGAAATTCTCTCATTAATTCGGTTGGAAGGCGTGGCAGGGGTTAATCACTCTGGCATTTCTTAGGAATCGTTATAGAGCAATTCAATCAACTAATGTAATGTGCACCATTTTGGACACATTATAATTTAAAACATTTTTTTTGTAAATGTAACCTTTATTTAACTAGGCAAGTCAAAAACACAATTGTACAGTAAGAAGGGTTGTTAGGCAACCGATGTACTGTATGAGAGAAATCTATGGTGTGACTTTATAAACGCTCCTTCCACGATAAATGTACAGTATTTAATCCGATATTCTCCATAATTTGCCTCTCCAATTCAGAAACCGCAGCTAAAGCAAGATTCGAGCTATCATTTTCAGGGATGGCATTACTGCAGCTGAGCTCTGCTCTTACAAACGAATCCATGCACATAAATCTGTCAAGATAGCCCTGGAATTGTTGAGGAATATATAATGCCTACAATGGATGATATGCCTGCCCAATACTTTTGAAATTATTTGTCCAGGCAAAACCAAGCTCTAGGTTTATCTTTCAACTTCCCACACAAACTGTATTGAGGGTATGATATTGCCCAAGGGGTACAGTTGCTAGAACACCTTTTAAGACATCTACAATGGACAATAGTTACATATGTAAGGTAAGCCAGAAAAACAGGTCTCAAGACACCAATGGCATAACTGCATAACCAATCGCCCGAGTCCACTGTCCATAACACTATACAGTATTTGCCAACTCCCTAAAATTTAGAGGAGGCTTTGAAACCCGATAAATTCTTTCAATGCCAACATAAATACATCCTAAACCTACTACTGTAGTGGGCTAAATCAGGGTCATAAAGAGGGTTTCTTGGTAGTCTTAAACAAATCTACTTTGAAACAAAAGTATTTCCCTGCTTATGGGCTTAAAATAAGAAAACACCTGGATTGAAAACACCGTTTTTTTTTTAAAAGTATGTTTATTTGTGGGTTTTTTGAAAGTATGTTTATTACTTATGAAATTAAGAAAAATCTAAATAACATTCCACCCTTGAGGCCACCCATTACTTGTCGTCTTAAGTAATGTTCCGATGTAAGAGGCGGTTGGTCTGCGAGTGTGAAATCTTCCAAGGGACGCAATTTATTACAGACACCAATAATTTAGTCCAAAGGGGCATAGTGAGGGTGAAAAACCCCTGTCCCCTGGAATACAGTCAGTGAAAGTTTCCCCTATCAAGAAACTGCTAGGGAAAGCGCATGCTGCACAGTGGCTATACAACAAAGGGACTGGGGCATCAGTTAGGCCCTGAGAGAGAGCAAACTTCCTCCAATCTGCCTAATCAAATGCATTACACACAACATGGCATCTGTTCTGCTACACCCCACCCTAGTGGATTCACATTTAGAGTGCCAAACCAAAATAAATGTGTCTAAGTGATGCAGAGAGGATGATGCTTAATTATCCAGCCACAGTAGGACTGGCACAACTTGTAGGCTACTTTTTAAGACCCTGAAGCAAAGGGAGATCTTTTAGCATACGTTCTCAAACATTAGTCTCACAATCGGTAAAATGTAACCACTCCAGACACCTTGTCATTGGGAGACAGAAAAATGCAATGGTAGCTAGAAAATGAGTGTGGGAGTGGTTGCTAACTTGGCCAACTGTGGGGCAAAAAAATTTACGTATTGAAAGAAAGTTAGCTACCACAAAGCTCTTGGCTAGCAAACATAACACTGCCTCCAAAACTGATAAGGTGGCTCCAGTTCCTGTTTACATTTTCACATTTGAGACATCTCCACTTTCAAAGCGCATTGATGTCCTAATTACTGAATCTTCTGTCACATAGCATGTAGGCAACAAACTCAAAAACTTCAGCTCTCAAAATTAGCACACTACAAGCTGTACCAAAGGCTCAGACAATTGGTAGCATCATAACGTTAACTAGATTCACTACACCATTTAACTCCTTCAGAAAGTATGTGCCTGTGCAATGACTTTCTTTCATGCAAATCCAATAATTGATTCAACGTCATCACATAAATATATAAAAAATTAAATGACGTGGAAACAACGTTGATTCAACCTGTTTGTGCAATTCGGCAGGGGAAGTGGCGACATTTCAGACTGAGGAATAGATTTTACAAATCCCCATCTGCTACAGATCCAACGTCTGACACCAATACAGCTAATTTGGAGGTTTGCGACTGCAAAGATCCTCACAGCTCGTAAGGCTAGGACATTATAAACTGTACCATAAACCGAGACCGTAAAGTGCTTTAGTCAATCTTTTTGAATGGGCAAATGTATTAAAAATCAAAACTTAAATGTCACATTTACATAAGTGTTCAGACCATTTAATCAGTACTTTGTTGAAGCACCTTTGGCAGCGATTACAGCATAATATAACAGTCTTCTTGGATATGACGCTAACAGCTTGGCACACCTGTATTTGGGGAGTTTCTCCCATTCTTCTATGCATATCCTCTCAAGCTCTGTCAGGTTGGATGGGGAAAGTTGCTGCACAGCTATTTTCAGGTCTCTCCAGAGATGTTCGATCAGGTTCAAGTCTGGGCTCTGGCTGGGCCACTCAAGTACATTAAGAGACTTGTCCCGAAGCCAGTTCTGCGTTGTCTTGGCTGTGTGCTTAGGGTCGTTGTCCTGTTGGAAGGTGAATAGGGTCCGAAATGAACACCTGCCAAGCGCCAAATGCGGGTAGATTTTCCGATTGGCGAGGAAATCTCAGAAGGCTATCCGCCACACTGGCGAGTAAATGTTTGCACCAAAATAGTGATGTAATAAAATATCTGGCATGATGGCTCGGAGGAAGTTACTCATGTTTGCCTAGCAACAGACCGTCTCGTGCTCCTAGTTTCGCGACACTGTTTACCGAACGGGACATCGGCTACTCGACATCGCTCACTTGTCACTGCTAGCTACCGTTCATTAAATAGCTGTTATGTGGCGACATTTACCTGGAGTAAGCCAACCTTTGAAACTAAAACCCACAGACGAAAATGAGGACAAATCACATAAAAAAAGTTTGGAGATAAAGGAGTTTCAAGAGTCTGGCTACGGTATGATGCTGAGGCTGTGGTGATGAGTCGTTCTGTGTTCCAGTATGCTAAAGATAAAAGCAGAAACAACTCATTTGTCATTGGAAATAAAACGATGAAGCTGGAGAACATTCGTGACCATGAACACAGAAAGTGTCACATTTCCTGCGTCTCTTACCATTGCTGTTGCCCTGTTTGGACTTCTATGTTCTCTTAATCATTGTGTCTGATATGTTTATTTCATTGTGTGCCCACTGTATAGCACTTTTGGTCAACCACAGTTGTTTTTAAATGTGCTCTACAAATAAACTTGATTTGATTAAACGTTGATCAATATATTAAAATAACTGTTTCAAATTTTGCTCTGGCCTCTTTTTTAAGTTCGTATTCAACATAATACCTTATTATCTCAATGAACTGTACTGAAATGAAGGTATACGTGACACAAAAAGGCCATTTATTATTTTGTCCGGTAAAACAATTGCTTGGCTGGTGGATTTTTTCATCTACCGGTCCCCTTGGCAGGTGAGCCAATAAGTTAATTTCGGACACTGAAGGTGAACCTTCGCCCCAGTCTGAGGTCCTGAGCACTCTGGAGCAGGTTTTCATTAAGGATCTCTCTGTACTTTGATTCGTTCATCTTTCCCTCGATCCTGACTAGTCTCCCAGTCCCTGCCGCTGAAAAACATCCCCACTGCATGATGCTGCCAACACCATGATGGTACCCTTAACCTAATATTTTGTTGCACAACCTTTAGAGGCAATCACTGCAATCAAACGTTTTCTGTAGCTCTCAATGAGACTTCTGCACCTGTTAACAGATAGTTTGGCCCACTCTTCCTGACCAAACTGCTCCAGCTGTCTCAGGTTTGATGGGTGCCTTCTCCAGACTGCAAGTTTCAGCTCTTTCTGACACTGGGCAGCACGTTTCGCTCCAGAATGCCTTGATAGTCTTGAGATTTCATTATGCACTGCACAGGTTCAAGGCACCCTGTGCCAGGCGCAGCAAAGCAGCCCCAAAACATAACCGAGCCTCCTCCATGTTTCACTGTAGGTATGGTGTTCTTTTCTTTGAAAGCTTCATTTTTGTGACTTGCCAAAAAGCTCCAGTTTTGACTCATCTGTCCAAAGGACATTCTCCCAGAAGGATTGTGGCTTGTCAATATGCATTTTAGCAAATTCCAGTCTGGCTTTTTTAATGTTTTTCTTTCAAAAGTGGACTCCTCCTGGGTCTTCTTCCATGGAGCCCACTTTCGCTCAAAAAGCGACGGATGGTGCGATCAGAAACTGACGTACCTTCACCGTGGAGTTCAGCTTGTATCTCTTTGGCAGTTATCCTTGGTTCTTTTTCTACCATTCGCACTATCCTTCTGTTCAATCTGGGCTTGATTTTCCTCTTGCGGCTGCGCCCAGGGAGGTTGGCTACAGTTCCATGGACCTTAAACTTCCTAATAATATTTGCAACTGTTGTCACAGGAACATCAAGCTGCTTGGAGATGGTCTTGTAGCCTTTACCTTTACCATGCTGGTCTATTATTTTCTTTCTGATCTCCTCAGACAACTCTCTCCTTTGCTTTCTCTGGTCCAGTGTGGTGCAACAATGATACCAAACAGCACAGTGACTAATTTTCTCCATTTAAATAGGCTGAATGACTGATTACAAGATTGGAGACGCATGATACTAATTAAAGAAACAAATTAGTTTGAAATATCACTATAATCCAATTATTTATTATCTTTTCTAAGGGGTACAAACAAATGTGTCCAGGCCATTTTAGAATAAGCAATATTTAATCTCTTTTCACAGCTTCTTTGCTTTATTCTATGACATACCAAAGGCATGCAAGTACACATGATAAAATAGCTTTTAATTTCATCACTTTTCAGGAGGAATGAATAATTATTTAAATGAGCTGTAAGGGTACCAACAAATGTGAGCACGTCTGTATATACCAGCGTGATTATTAGCATCAGGTGACTTCTCTCCTACAGTGACTGGGCACATTGTTATTCCAGATTCAGAGTGTAGAGCTACTTACACTCCAGGTACACAGTTGGAATGACCCCAAACTGTTGAGGATTAAAGCCACAGATGGCAGCTGAGAAGGGCTAGCTGTAATATTTACGTCAGTTAGCAGTTGTCCCTGGATTCCCCCTATCCTCTGACACCCCGCTTTGTCCTTTTAGGTTTTCTCAGTTGATCTGAAGGTGAGAATTTGAATCATTTTAAAGGGATATCCATCAACCCTCTGGCAGGCAATCCAATTTCACAGAGAAGCACTCTTTATTTTTTTTTACATGCTCAGATTATCCCTCTGTGTGAAAAGCTCTGATACCAGCTCAACCAATGAGAAGACACAAATCACAGCCCTCATCTGGGTCCTGAAATGAATACATAAATCAAAAAAAAAATTTTTTTAATTCCTCATCAAAAACAGGTACTCTTTCTTTTATTGAACCTTTATTTAACTAGGCAAGTCAGTTAAGAACAAATTCTTATTTACGATGACAGCCTACCGACAGGGTCAGCCCCTGGAGCAAATTAGGGTTAGGTGCCTTGCTCAAGGACACATCAACAGGTTTTTTACCTTGGCTCAGGTATTTGAACCAGTGACCTTTTGGTTACTGGCCCAACACTCTAACCGCTAGCCAACCTGCCACCTAGAGTGAAATTATCAGTCTCCGTTTATTACATCATTTGCTTTGGGACCATTCAACCACATATTCAGTGAATACTAATGAATTTGGCTTTTATTAAAGAACTAGGTATGGATGAGTTGGTTCTTCTCAGGGTGTATCGTAATGAGGTAGACGTGAACTTTGAGAAAGGTCCGAGGCGGTCAGGTAGACGTGAGCTTTCAGAAGGATCTGAGGCGGTCAGATAGACGTGAGCTTTCAGAAGCATCTGAGGTGGTCAGGTAGACGTGAGGTTTCAGAAGGATCTGAGGCGGTCAGGTAGACGTGAGTTTTGAGAAGGTTATGAGGCGGTCAGGTAGATGTGAGTTTTGAGAAGGATATGAGGCGGTCAGGTAGACGTGAGTTTTGAGAAGGATATGAGGCGGTCAGGTAGATGTGAGTTTTGAGAAGGATATGAGGCGGTCAGGTAGATGTGAGTTTTGAGAAGGATATGAGGTGGTCAGGTAGACGTGAGCTTTGAGAAGGATATGAGGCGGTCAGGTAGACGTGAGCTTTGAGAAGGTTATGAGGCGGTCAGGTAGACGTGAGTTTTGAGAAGGATATGAGGCGGTCAGGTAGACGTGAGCTTTGAAAAGGTTCCGAGGCAGTCAGGTCTACTCAGCTACATAGATGATTCACTTTTAATATATTCAGTGTCTGTGATGCCATAGTCAATTCATCCAATAAGCAGAGTCAACATCTCCCATAACTCATAACACACTCCAATGACTGCCATTGTAATAAATATTATCTGAGTGGGCGATACAGTAATGGGGGGCGAAGTCACTCTCTTTTTACTTAAGAACTCAGGTACTTTTCATTTCTTCCAGTGACAGAAGATATGGGTGGTCTGAATAATTTAGCAAAGAGCCTTGCTGTCAAATTAAAAACATGATTAATTAAGGCGGTGACCTTATAAGACATTTAACAGATGCCAGGGTGAATTTAAAAGGTCAATTCTGTGTTGGTTTCTGAGAAACTGACTTTGCCCAGCACACGATTGCATCCCTTAATCGACATGGGGCAGATGTTGAGATAAAGGATGGAAGAGTTCAGCAATTTCTGGGAAAAAGGGGCTAATTATACCCATTATAACATACATTTTAACATACATATTGAGGCATTTAATTTTTCCAGTTTGTTGAGGGGTAGGCAGTTACTCTATCCTATCCTACCCTATCCTACCAATCAAAGTGATTGACAGTTACAGTATAGTTTTTGAATAACTTGGAGATGATGTGTCACAATGTATGACATCAAACATCAAATTTCAAAGTGTTTAAGGTTAAGTTTAGGCATTAAGTCTGAACGTTTAAGTTTAGGGTTATGCTCAGGCATTAATAGGCTTAAAACAAAAATTATAAAAACAACTTTCTATGGCTGGATTCGAACTTGCAACCTTTGGAATCAGAGGCAGATGCTTACATCCGCAACACCCTAGCAAAACCGAAACTTACTGGAAGGTAACAGCACTCACTGTTTCCCTAGGTGGACGGTTTTCAAGTCATCTCCTGACATCCTCAGATATGGGTGGTTGTCGAATACTGACTTGTATCACAGGTGACCTGGCTGTGGACACCCAAAAAAACATATTGGTCAGGCTCCAGTATTTACTGTAGTATACTGCAGTATAAATACTGTAGTTAAAGAAAACTGTAGTATATACTATAGTAATTAATGTAGTGTTTTTGCAGATTGTGGTATACTGTAATATGTACTGTAGTGTTTTTTTTTATTATCTTTGACATAGAAGTGGAGGCTTCATTTTGCACATTTTCTATAACCTGTAGGAAGTTAGGACTGGGGTCTGGAACGGATAGTTCAGAACTTCTGCTCTTTTCTATAACCTGTAGGAAGGTAGGACTGGGGTCTGGAACGGATAGTTCAGACCTTCTGCTCTTTTCTATAACCTGTAGGGAACACAATATATGGTCTGTACTTGGCATGAAAGTTTCTCACTTATTGGTGCCACAAATTGCAACATGGGGGAGGGGAATTGGTATATGCAAATTAAATACTGTAGTATTTACTATAGTAAAAAAAGTGTAGTGTTTTTGTGGACTGTAGAGTTTTTGCGGATATTACTGAACTACAGTATTTACTACAGTGGTTTTTTTTGCGGATAATACTGTAGTACATACTATAGTATTCTATAGTATACTACAACATTCTATAGTAAGTACTACACCTGACCGAGGGATAATACAAAGTGTAGTATAGTATTCTACTCCGGAATATTTTATCGCCATGGTATAGAAGAAGTAATATAATCCCACCTGAAAAATACTACAGTTTACTATAGAATACTACAGTACTTACTATAGAATTCTATAGTAAACTGTAGTATACTGTAGAACAGGGTTTCCCAAACTCAGGTTTCCCAAGAACCTGTTTATCTTTGGAGGCTTCTTCCTAGAATCCTCTATGAACGGTTCCACCAGCCTTAATAGCCTTTACCTTTTATTATGACAATACATTACATATACCATAAGGCCTTTCTTCAAGGGCACCAACACCAACACAGTGGTGTTAGGAAACTCATGGTTTACAGGCCACATCAGGCCCGCAAGTCACATTATGCTGGCATGCAAAGGGATGTGTATTTCCTATTGGAATCCAGACAGAGTTAAGATATCCAACAAGTGGAATTGTTAATCACCCTCAACCTGCATTCAGAATGACTGCCAGGGAAGGGAAGATTGAACACTGAGACTACCTCAATCATCTAAACTGAAACAACCATCTCAGTAATGGGTCCAATAGATCCAATTAGTAACAGATTGGATTAGAAAACGGTATGTTATTTATTATCCTGTAGCATAAAATTGATCAACCGATCAAAAACACAGATATTACAGTAAAACAAACTATTCTGAAAACCGCAATAGAGCATGCTGGGAAATATTATATGTGGTTCTATGTAGAACCCTTCTTGCATGTTAAAGGTTCTAGGTAGAACCTTTTGCCTTACAAATAACCCTTCTCTTCCAAAAAGGGTTCTTCAGATCAAGATGATTATTGGTAGAACCCTAGCCCTTTTTTATTTTAAAGAGTGTACTCAGCAACCTTGATGGCTAATAATCAACGAAAAATACATTCAAATAAATTCCTTGAAATGTCAGAAGAGCAAAAGGGAGTTAAATATCTGCCGACTTCAACAGGCTTCTTTGCGTGGGTTAATTAAAAAGGGGAAGAGGGGATTTGGCATGCCTCGGCAGAGTAATGGCCTTATTTTCCGCGCGGCAGAGGGAGGTGGTGCTGTTTTGGTAGGATGATAAAGAGGTCTCTCTCGGTTTAATATAAGGCCAAATGAAAAGTCATTCTGAGCTTTTCAGTCTCTGCCTCACCGAAGACACCCACCACCCACATACCTGACAGGAGCTATAGCTTCCCGAGTGGTAATCCCACTTCATACACACCTAGATTAGGGCCTCAGAAATTAGGATGTTAGTGTTTTTGGTGGTAGTCTGGATCAGAGAAATGTTCTGTGCTCTCTTGATATGAGAAATCGTAGAAGCCGTTTGTCATGGTGTCGTTAATGGGGTCGTTCTGGCCCAGTTTATGTCAGAGTAAATGAGATGGCTGTTGAAACGATGTGCCTCGGTCTCTGCCTCACTGAAGATATACGCAAACCTGACAAAAGCTGGGTATCTCAGGAGTGGGCACATGATTAATCCCACTCCCCACGTACAGAGATTAGGAGATTAAGACTTGAACATTCAGGTTTTATCACAGGCCAGTTTTAATGGACTTCTTAGACTAATAGAGGCACTCTGAACCCCAGCGCCTTAAAAAAACGCTGGCTGTGCATTATCACAATAGCTAATTAAAATTCTGAGAAACACAATTCTAAACCCATGGTTGGTTTGTAAAACTGCAACACTTAGCTGTAATTCGTTTTCAAGATTTATTGATGTGAATGTTTAAGGCAAGTAAGTACTGAACGCCAACAGTGAATGCTAAAGGATAGGTTAACAGGCTATAGTCGTAAATTCTGGATTAATAGGTCCCACATTACAAAATACCAGTGGTATAAAGTACTTAAGTGAAAAATACTTTAAAAGCCATTTTTGGGGTATTTGTACTTTATTATTTATATTTTTGACTACTTTTACTTGTACTTCACTACATTCCTAAAGAAAATAATGTACTTTTTAATCCATACATTTTCCTTGATTAACAAAAGTACTTCATGGTTTAGCAGGACAGGAAAATGGTCCAAATCAGGCACTTATCAAGAGAACATTCTTGGTCATCCCTACTGCTTCTGATCTGGTGGACTAAACATACATGCTTTGTTTGTAAATTATGTCTGAGGTTTGGAGTGTCACTGGCTATCTGTAAATAAATAAATACAAATTAAAAAATATTATATATATATATATATATATATATATAATATAATATAATTAATATAAGGAATTTTAAATGATTTATACTTTTTCATTTACTTTTGATACTTAAGTATGTTCTAAACCAAATACTTTTAGACTTTTACTTCAGTTGTATTTTACAGGGTGACTTTCACTTTTACTTGAGTCGTTTTCTATTAAGGTATCTTTACTTTTACTCAAGTATGACAATTGAGTACTTTTTCCACCACTGAAAAATACATCATTTAACATATCAACATTGCAATACACAGATAACAATGGTATATGGACAAATGGACAAGGAATATGGACAAATAATCTGAATATTATCCAAGATACTCATATTGTACTAAATATGTGCAAAGATGTGCAATTCCCAAAGGGAATACCATTAAGCCTATAGCGGGAAGAGTTGAGGTAAGGGCTGTTAAGAACCACTCTTTCTCCAACTCTGAGGCGGGTCCCAGAGGACAAGTGGTTTGAGGCATCCTCCTCCCGGGCACTGACAGAGCCAACAGAATCTAATCACCAATTAGTCGATCTGGGGCATCCACCACCCGCTAACACCTTTAGCTGAGAGAGAGGATACTCCCTACGTGATGGTGGAGAACCGGAAGGGCATCTGTTTCTGTGAGACAGAGATTTCTCAAGCTGTTTCTACAAACTTTTGTTCAAACTTTTAACAAGTCTAAATTAGAAGTGTGCGTAGCAGACGGGAAGGTTTCCAACCATGGATAACACATCAACCCAGCGGGCAAAACTGGTTGGAATGACATCATTATGACGTCTTTTGTTTTGTGTCATCATGGTCAGGTTATAGACAGGTTGTAAAAGGACTATCTGGTTGTAATCTGTAATCTGAGATCAAATCAAATCCAAGTTTATTTGACACGTGCGCCAAATACAACAGTTGTACCTTACAGTGAAATGCTTACTTACAAGCCCTTAACCAACAGTGCAGTTTAAGTTAAAAAAAGTATTATGTAAACAATAGATAAGTAAATAAATAAAAAACAGTAAAAGTGACAGTAAAAAATATATATATACACATACAGTGGGGAGAACAAGTATTTGATACACTGCCGATTTTGCAGGTTTTCCTACTTACAAAGCATGTAGAGGTCTGTAATTTTTATCATAGGTACACTTCAACTGTGAGAGACAGAATCTAAAACAAAAATCCAGAAAATCACATTGTATGATTTTTAAATAATTTATTTGCATTTTATTGCATGACATAAGTATTTGATCACCTACCAACCAGTAAGAATTCCGGCTCTCACAGACCTGTTAGTTTTTCTTTAAGAAGCCCTCCTGTTCTCCACTCATTACCTGTATTAACTGCACCTGTTTGAACTCGTTACCTGTATAAAAGACACCTGTCCACACACTCAATCAAACAGACACCAACCTCTCCACAATGGCCAAGACCAGAGAGCTGTGTAAGGACATCAGGGATAAAATTGTAGACCTGCACAAGGCTGGGATGAGCTACAGGACAATAGGCAAGCAGCTTGGTGAGAAGGCAACAACTGTTGGTGCAATTATTAGAAAATGGAAGAAGTTCAAGATGACGCTCAATCTCCCTCAGTCTGGGGCAACATGCAAGATCTCACCTCGTGGGGCATCAATGATCATGAGGAAGGTGAGGGATCAGCCCAGAACTACACGGCAGGACCTGGTCAATGACCTGAAGAGAGCTGGGACCACAGTCTCAAAGAAAACCATAAGTAACACACTACGCCGTCATGGATTAAAATCCTGCAGCACTCGCAAGGTCCCCCTGCTCAAGCCAGCGCATGTCCAGGCCCATCTGAAGTTTGCCAATGACCATCTGGATGATCCAGAGGAGGAATGGGAGAAGGTCATGTGGTCTGATGAGACAAAAATAGAGCTTTTTGGTCTAAACTCCACTCGCCGTGTTTGGAGGAAGAAGAAGGATGAGTACAACCCCAAGAACACCATCCCAACCGTGAAGCATGGAGGTGGAAACATCATTCTTTGGGGATGCTTTTCTGCAAAGGGGACAGGACGACTGCACCGTATTGAGGGGAGTATGGATGGTGCCATGTATCGCGAGATCTTGGCCAACAACCTCCTTCCCTCAGTAAGAGCACTGAAGATGGGTCGTGGCTGGGTCTTCCAGCATGACAACGACCCGAAACACACAGCCAGGGCAACTAAGGAGTGGCTCCGTAAGAAGCATCTCAAGGTCCTGGAGTGGCCTAGCCAGTCTCCAGACCTGAACCCAATAGAAAATCTTTGGAGGGAGCTGAAAGTCCGTATTGCCCAGCGACAGCCCCGAAACCTGAAGGATCTGGATGGAGGAGTGGGCCAAAATCCCTGCTGCAGTGTGTGCAAACCTGGTCAAGAACTACAGGAAACGTATGATCTCTGTAATTGCAAACAAAGGTTTCTGTACCAAATATTAAGTTCTGCTTTTCTGATGTATCAAATACTTATGTCATGCAATAAAATGCAAATTAATTACTTAAAAATCATACAATGTGATTTTCTGGATTTTTGTTTTAGATTCCGTCACTCACAGTTGAAGAGTACCTATGATAAAAATTACTGACTTCTACATGCTTTGTAAGTGGGAAAACCTGCAAAATTGGCAGTGTATCAAATACTTGTTCTCCCCACTGTATATATACACAGGTGGTATACAGGTGGTATACAGGTGGTACCGGTACAGAGTCAATGTGCAGGGTCACCGGTTAGTCGGGCTAATTTAGATAATATGTACATGTAGGTATAGTTAAAGTGACTATGCATAGATGATAAACAGCAGAGTAAAAGAGAGGGGGTGGGGTGTGAGGGGGGGACACAATGCAAATAGTCTGGGTAGCCATTTGATTAGCTGTTCAGGAGTCTTATGGCTTGGGGGTAAAAGCTGTTGAGAAGCCTTTAGGACCTAGACTTGGCGCTCCGGTACCGCTTGCCGTGCAGTAGCAGAGAGAACAGTCTATGACTGCGGTGGCTGGAGTCTTTGACAATTTTTAGGGCCTTCTTCTGACACCGCCTGGTATAGAGTTCCTGGATGGTAGGAAGCTTGGCCCCAGTGATGTACTGGGCCGTACGCACTACCCTCTGTAGTGCCTTGCGGTCGGAGGCCGAACAGTTGCCGTGATGCAGCCAGTCAGGATGCTCTCGATGGTGCAGCTGGGTGCAGGACCCATGCCAAATCTTTTTTGTCTCCTGAGGTGGAATAGGCTTTCTCGTGCCCTCTTCACGACTGTCTTGGTGTCTTTGGACCATTCTAGTTTGTTGGTAATATGGACACCAAGGAACATGAAGCTCTCAACCTGCTCCACTGCAGCCCCATCGATGAGAATGGGGGCGTGCTCGGTCCTCCTCCTTTTACTGTAGTCCACAATCATCTCCTTCGTTTTGATTACGTTGATGGAGAGGTTGTTGTCCTGGCACCACACGGCCAGGTCTCTGACCTCCTCCCTATAGGCTGTCTCGTCGCTGTCCGTGATCAGGCCTACCACTGTTGTGTCATCTGCAAACTTAATGATGGTGTTGGGAGTCGTGCCTGGCCATGCAGTCATGGGTGAACAGGGAGTACAGGAGGGGACTAAGCACGCACCCCTGAGGGGCCCCTGTGTTGAGGATCAGTGTGGCAGATGTGTTGTGTCCTACCCTTACCACCTGGGGGCAGCCCGTCAGGAAGTCCAGGATCCAGTTGCAGAGGGAGGTGTTCAGTCCCAGGATCCTTAGCTTAGTGATGAGCTTTGAGGGCACTATGGTGTTGAACGCTGAGCTGTAGTCAATGAATAGCATTCTCACGTAGGTGTTCCTTTTGTCCAGGTGGGAAAGGGCAGTGTGGAGTGCAGTAGCGATTGCATCATCTGTGGATCTGTTTGAGCGGTATACAAATTGGAGTGGGTCTAGGGTTTCTGGGATAATGCTGTTGATGTGAGCCATGACCAGCCTTTCAAAGCACTTCATGGCTACAGACGTGAGTGCTACGGGTCGGTAGTCATTTAGGCAGGTTACCTTAGTGTTCTTGGGCATAGGGACTATGGTGGTCTGCTTGAAACATGTTGGTATTACAGACTCAGTCAAGGACATGTTGAAAATGTCAGTGAAGACACTGCATGCTAGATGACTAATGATGTCTGTCTGACAACGTTTTGATGTCATCTTACATCTTTACCAGGAAGTAACAGGTACATTTGGTGTAATTTAGTTAAAATCTGCCTGAAGTCATGCTACATTTTTACACCAGTAACATTATATATGTTATGCTATCACAAATTGCTGGATATGAAAGCCCCCTTGTAAATATTAAAACATTGAAAAAAAAGAGTCTGATGTAATAGCCGCTCATAATCACATCATGTTATTAAAATGATTATACTGCCCTCTCAACTGTCAGTCTAATTTCATTACATGGCGACAATGGAGCAACATTCCAATGTGTCATTGTCATAATAAGAACGCGTGTGCTTTTTTTGTTTATGTGTTTGGGTGTATGACGATTTCAGGATTGAAGGCTTTGGGTTCAAGGCAATCATAAAAGCTCATAACATAACAACATGTCACATACAGTACTGTACATCAACATAACTTATAAAGCCCATCTGGCGTTTGAGTAAAAGTACACAACTCATCTAACTTCTATGCTACACTCCTCTCCTCCCATCTACTGCAATGCTCAGCCCTCTCCAAATGAAAGCAGACAGCCTGTCCCTCTTAAATGTTTGATGAGCAGTGAGCCACATGGGCTGTGTGGCAGGCCACTCAATCTGCTTTGACGACTCTAAAATACTTCTCCCAAGGGACTGGGGTGGAATCACACCAAGTCTTTGGATGGCAGGCGCCACGTCAATTGGTCAACACTGAGCTACTCCACTGACTTCACGCTCCCAGCTGTTGCCAAAGTGAATGCCATAGAATGGCAATTAGAGAAGCTGGCATTTCTGTCGTTTTTTATTTTTCTTCAACAAGGTGCAGAGGATACCTCAGGCTAAAAAAACAACCAATGGCTGCTGACGTGAACGTTTCAAAGAATCGGGGCAGTAGTCTTAAGGATACATTCCTCCTCAGGAAGGCCATGTACTGTACGTCATGTGAAATAGGATAACAAAGCCCCTGAAGACAACAATAGCAAATGGAAATCATTTACAGGTTTTATCTCTAAGACTTCCATTTGAAATAGAAGGGCCCTAACCGACAATGCAACATGACAGAGAGTCTTATGCATAATTGGTCCTTAGATAGATGCAGGCACAGCAGTAAACCTCTTGTCGTCCCCTAAGATGATAATAACAATGTATTTTATTTACCACTTGAACAACTACTTATGTTTATTTACAAAAGTGTGTAGACACCTCTTCAAATTTGTGGATTCGGCTATTTCAGCCACACCCGTTGCTGACAGGTGTATAAAATCGAGCACACAGCCATGTGCCATAGACAACCACTGGAAGTAGAATTGCCTTACTGAGGAGCTTAGTGATTTTCAATGTGGCACCGTCATAGGATGGCACCGTTCCTGCTAGATCTGCTCCGGTCAACTGTAAGTGCTGTTATAGTGAAGTGGAAACGTCTAGGAGCAACAACGACTCAGTCGTGAAGTGGTAGGCCACACAAGCTCACAGAACGGGACCGCCATGGGCTGAAGCGCGTAAAAATCGACTGTCCTCAGTTGCAACACTCACTACCGAGTTCCAAACTTCCTCTGGAAGCAACGTCAGCACAAGAACTGTTCGCCGGGAGCTTCATGAAATGGGTTTCCTTGGCCAAGCAGCCGCACAAAAGCCTAAGATAACCATGTGCAATGCCAAGTGTTGGCTGGAGTGTTGTAAAGCTTGCGGCCGTTGGACTCTGGAGCAGTGGAAACGCGTTCTCTGGAGTGATAAATCACACTTCACCATCTGCCAGACGAATCTGGGTTCTGGCGGATTGCCAGGAGAATGCTACCTGCCTGAATGCATAGTGCCAAATGTAAAGTTTGGTGGAGGGGGAATAATGGTCTGTTTCTCATGGTTCGGACTAGGCTCCTTAGTTCCAGTGAAGGGAAATCTTAACGCTACAGCATACAATGACATTATTTACCGTATACAATGACGAGGCTCTTTCCTGTTTCAGCATGACAATGCTCCTGTGCACAAAGCGAGGTCCATACAGAAATGGTTTGTCGAGATCGGTGTGGAAGAACTTGACTGGCCAGAACAGAGCCCTGACCTCAACCCCATCAAATATCTTTGGGATGAATTGGGACGACGACTGTGAGCCAGGCCTAATCGCCCAACATAAGTGCCCAACCTCACTAATGCTCTTGTGGCTAAATGGAAGCAAGTCCCCGCAGCAATGTTCCACCGTCTAGTTGAAAGCATTCACAGAAGAGTGGAGGCTGTTATTGCAGCAAAGTGGGGAATAACTCCATATTTATGCCAATGATTATGGAATGAGACGAGCACGTGTCCACATACTTTTGGTCATGTAGTGTATATATAAATGATGACAACACCGCCACACAGAGATGGAACTTAACCAGAGCATTTGCCTGAACAGAAGACACAAGTAGAGAAGCTTTGTAGGAACAGTATACAGTAGGGCTAAAAAGTCCTGTGAATTAAGTCAGTAAAGTCAGTCTCTTTTTTACTTAATCACATTATAAGTCTAATTGAGCTCTCTTTTTGTGCTGGCTTGTCTTTCTCCATCCAGAGTTAAAACAATTACCTAGGTCTATTGTCAAGACATGGCTGGCTTTTTTTTTTTTTTTTAAAGGCTGGCGAACACATCTGACATACTGCACTGCTAATCCTGTTGCACTTTGGGAAAGGATAAGCTTTCTTCTCGGTCTGTTACGTTTAGCGTTTTGGGAGAGTGCACTGTGTTAAATGTGAGACCATCTCTTTTTTTTGTCTCCACATTGTTAGAAACAGTGGCAGTCATCATCCGACCACTAGCAGTGGGAGGCAAAGCAGGGTTTGTATCAAATCCAGGAAGGCAGCATGATCTCTTCTCCTCTCCAGAGTGAGCTGTGAGCACAGAAATACAAGCTATTCAATGAACAAGGTTCTGTGCATTGCAATAGTGATATGCTAACTAAAGCACCATGGCTACATTACTGTGTACACAAAGTTCAGAGCCAGAGCTGTTGCAAAAGAGCTAAAAAAACTGCAATTCTCTTCAGATGGTTGATCAGATGTCTTTTAAACGACATATGGCTAAGAACAGTGATATCTGTTATATGCACCTCAATATGATAGGGATTCCTGGAGCTACAGGCTAACACCTTGCTGCTGTATTTCGAATCATCTCTCTGGCAGATGGAAGGATGCAGACAAACTCTATGGGAGTGTGACATGAAGGGGCACTTCACTGCGTTGTTCTCCAGCTCCTCTCCCTGTGACTGAGTGCCCTCGTCTCTGTGTCTGAGAGCTCTACGTGTGAGAATGCTCTCACTGACCCCCTCGACATTAAGAACAGCACACAGCGCCGAGTCATTACACACCCATATTTGACAGATTTCATAGACAAAATGGTAGCGCCTAGGAGCTGTCTCTATACTGTGGCACACTCAGTACTTTTCTTTCGGGTGCAAATTTAGGCAGTCTCCCCTGGAGGCCAGGATGATTTACATTTTAGACTGATCAACGTGAAGTGAATGCACACTAGCAGCTCAAAGACAGGCAGCCAAATGGTCGGTAGAGAAAGAGCAGAATTGCGTTGAGTTACTTTTTCAAATTACCATTTTCTAGATAATCCAGTGTGGCGACATTGTTAATAATACGATTTGATGAATGACAGGAAAACAACATTAATTCAGCCTGTGGAAGCAGACTCGGTGCAGTGCTGGTGACTCCAGGAAATACAGTGATGTTTACCCCATTACTGTTCTTGAGGCAAATACCAATCCCAGCCAATGACAAAGGGGACTTTGGAGACAAGGGGGACACCTGTCCCATAACAATCCATATAAATGTACTTTGCTTCTGGTTGCTGCAGGCTAATCAACACAAATTACTAGTCTGCATTAGATTGTGGTGAAGGGGGCTACACTCCCCTTTTTCAGGTGGCTCTACCGCAGTACTTTACCCATCAGCGTCTAAATATTATCTTTTAGCATAACAGAAAAAAACCCTTTTAGGTTATAGATAGCGCCTTTACTTCTAAGAGTGTATAATGGTTAAGTCATATGGTTAACTAAAATTAAAGGTGCAATATGCAGAAATCGCTCTACCATTTCCTGGTTGATAAAATTCTAATAGTTTGCATTATTTCAGTTTATGTGACAAAACAGGAACTCAGAGTGTAGAGAATCATTGTACCATCCAAACCACTGTGAAATATATGTTAAATAAACTAAAATTATTGAATACTGTACAAAAATATAAACGCAACATGTAAAGTGTTGGTCCCATGTTTCATGAGCTGAAATAAAAGATCCCAGAAATTATTGTGCTGGGGACAATAAAAGGCCACTCTAAAATGTGCAGTTTTGTCACACAACACAATGCCACAGATGTCTCAAGTTTTGAGGGGGCGTGCAATTGGCATGCTGACTGCAGGAATGTCCATTAGGGCTGTTGCCAAAAAAATGAATGTTCATTTCTCTACCATAAGCCGCCTCCAACGTTGTTTTAGAGAATTTGGCCGTACGTCCAACCGGCCTCACAGCCGCAGACCACGTGTAACCACTCCAGCCCAGGACCTCCATATCCGGCTTTTTCACCTGCGGGATCGTCTAAGACCAGCCACCAGGACAGCTGATGAAACTGTAGTTTTGCACAACCGTAGGACTTCTGCACAAACTGTCAGAAACCTTCTCAGGGAAGCTCATCTGCGTGCTCGTTGTCCTCACCAGGTTCTTGATCTGACTGCAGTTTGGTGTCGTATCCGACTTCAGTGAGCAAATGCTCACCTTCGATGGCCACTGGCACGCTGGAGAAGTGTACTCTTTACAGATGAATCCCGGTTTCAATTGTACCAGGCAGATGGTAGACAGTGTGTATGGAGTAGTGTGTGCGAGCGATTCGCTGATGTCAACATTGTGAACAGAGTTCCTCATGGTGGCGTAGGGGTTATGGTATAGGCAGGCAAAAGCTACGGACAACGAACACAATTGAATTTTATCGATGGCAATGAGATCCTGAGGCCCATTTTTATGCCATTCATCCGCCGCCATCACCTCATGTTTCAGCATGATAATACAAGTCCCCATGTCACAAGGATCTGTACACAATTCCTGGAAACTAAAAATGCCCCAGTTCTTCCAAGCCCTGAATACTCACCATTAGGGATGCACATTTTGGGGAATATTCAGAGGTGGAAACTTTCCGTTGGAATTAACGGGAATATATGGGAATTAACGGGAATATATGGGAATTAACGGAAATATGTGCAAATGAATATTAATACCATTTAAATGTAGACGTTTTTTGCATTGGATATATTTACCATATCATATGGAGACAGAAACATAAACCTTTTACCTTATCGTAAGTAGACATAATTGCAAATGATTAAATCCTTCCTTTCATTGAAGCTCTATAACTCACATTTCTATGTGATTTTAGTCACATATTGCAACTTTAAGGGATTCCTATAATGGTTGATTATATGCAACCACATTCATCACAGAGAGGCTGAGGTAAGACATCAAATAGAGTCAATAAAAGTGTCCCTTCATTGTTTTTAGCGCTTCGTCAATCTCACTAAAGACTTCACATGCTAATGACCTGCCAGTTGTGTATTGATTTCACGGGCCAGAGGTCTAACTGAATACTAATGTAATGCAAAAGCAAAAAAAGTTCCTCTAGGGTTCTTCTTAGACATTTCATACCTCACAAGTTCCAACAATCCTTTTGCTTTGATTCTTATGTGCACTTGAAAATAAACTCAGCAATACCCAGTTGTACTTCAGAGCCAAAAGAAAAGAAATCGCAATAACCACATGCGTGACAAGGGCCTTTCTCAGACATAGTTTATTATCAAACAGAAATGGAGGCACACAAATCATACCTAGTAGCAATTTGATCAAAGCAGCAGAGGCCTTGAAGCTCCATTTCATAGGCACCATAAAGCACATTATATTAAATACCAAGAGGTTCCATCACTTACTGCATAGCGTGCATTCCACAAATTGAGAGAATTTATTGAGGAGTTTTATTCGGTGCTTCCTTTGATAATTGACTGGTGCTATCAACAGCACTGACTCCATATGTGAAGCAGAATGGATTTACCCATAAAAACGACATGTACTTTATCCTGACAGGTTTGCATTTTGATTGGACGGCCCACAGAATCACCAGAAAATAGGCATAATTTCCTGCTGGGACATGTTCTGATTACTATTGCCAACCTTACAAATCTACAGAATTTCAGTGCACAAGTTCCCCTGCAAAAGACTGAATAACATGTCCGGGATTGGTCATATGTTAAAACCCAGTAGCCTGCGGGCCAACGATCCATGGAACACATAAGCTCTAATTTGGCACAAATCCAAAAGATGTAAATGAACCTAAATGAATTGCCTAGAGGTTAAGAGAACAGAGTATCCAACAACTGAGTAATATGAAAGACCTGAATCGATTCTTACTGTGCAGGTGCATGACTGGGCCATCAGGTTTGAGTTTATCAACACTGACGTGACATTGAGGATGCACTTACTTTTGACTATTAGATAATGTGCAGTTTTTCATAACATTGTACTCAGACTTATATTGTAGAATATCAATTTCAGTCAAGCTCAGTTGGATACACTTCAATATTTACAAAGCTCCTGTGTAACTGCACCATGCTCCCCACGTCTTCCTTCAGCTACTTCCACAATCCCATTGTTTAAACATATCACTTGTTAATTTGGCGATGGCTCCCGGGGGCGGTTTGAAATCTGACTGCTGGTGGCGAAGCTGATATCATTAACATAAGATGATCAGCCCGGAGGTCGACCCACACTATGAGTCAATCAGATCTCATTTACTATCAATTCAATCCACATTTCCCTGCAAAATAGGATTCATATTAACAAGGGAGGCAAAACTGAGCTCCACATAAAATCTCAACGAACTGCCCGAATTCCTGTATAATATCATTGCAGCACCTTCCCACCGGGCACAAAACTGTTAAATCAACATTGTTTCAACGTAATTTGTCAATGTATTGTGAAGTGGAATCTACGTGGAAAATACATTGGTTTTGAAAAAATGTATCACTGTTGTTTTGAAGGTAACATTTATGTCATCATGGTAACCAATTTTTAACATAGACAAACCTTAAATAAAATATGTTGAATTTGTACCATTAAACAACGTCAGATCTTCAACGTAATATCCACAATAAGAAAAAAACTACAGGCTGGGCAGCACCTCCTACTGGAGAGTTGATCTATCTAGAGCTATACATTTGGTCTCCCATCTAGGGTTTTAAACAAGTCCAGCTATGATATTTGTCACGGAATATTATCAATGTGCTATCGTGAGAATGATTGTTGAGAAATCTCCACTTAATAGATTCACTGTTGCTATCAGTGAATCATTCCAAAGGGTAGGTTCAACAGAGCAAATAAAATGTAACCATACTTTATCAATCATATACACTACATGACCAAAAGTATGTGGACACCTGCTTGTCGAACAGCTCATTCCAAATTAATGGGCATTAATATGGAGATGGTCTCCCCTTTGCTGCTATAACAGCCTACACTCTTCTAGAAAGGCTTTCCACTAGATGGTGGAACATTGCTGCGGGGACTTGCTTCCGTTCAGCCACAAGAGCATTAGTGAGGTCGGGCACTGATGGTGGGCTATTAGGCCTGGCTCTCAGTCGGTGTTCCAATTCATCCCAAAGGTATTCGATGGGGTTGAGGTAAGGGCTCTGCAGGCCAGTCAAGTTCTTCCACATCGATCTCGACAAACCATTTCTGTATGAACCTCACTTTATGCAAAGTTGGAAGCACAGAACTGTCTAGAATGTCATTGTATGCTGTAGTGTTAACATTTTCCCTTCACTGGAACCAAGGAGCCTAGCCCGAACCATGAAAAACAGACCATTATTCCTCCTCCACCAAACTTTACAGTTGGCACTATGCATTAGGGCAGGTAGTGTTCTCCTGGCATCCACCAAACCCAGATATGTCCGTCAGACTGCCAGATGGTGAAGCGTGATTCATCACTTCAGAGAACACATTTCCACTGCTCCAGAGTCCAATGGCGGCGAGCTTTACAACACTCCAGCAGATGCTTGGCATTGTGCATGGTGATCTTAGGCTTGTGAGCGGCTGCTCAGCCATGGAAACCCATTTCATGAAGCTCTTGACGAACAATTCTTGTGCTGACGTTTCAGCTTCCGTTCTGTGAGCTTGTGTGGCCTACCACTTCACGGCTGAGCCATTGTTCCTCCTAGACATTTCCACTTTACAATAACAGCACTTACAGTTGACCGGGGCAGCTCTAGCAGGGCAGAAATTTGACGAACTGACTTGTTTTAAAGGTGCCATCCACGTTGAAAGTCACTGAGCTTTTCAGTAAGGCCATTCTACTGCCAATGTTTGTCTATGGATATTGCATGGCTGTGTGCTCGATTTTATACACCTGTCAGCAACAAATGTGGCTGAAATACATAAGTATTAGGGGTGTCACAATACTTTTTTATATACAGTCATGTGAAAAAGTAAGTACACCCGCTGGAAAGTTGTCTTTTTTTTTAACATATTTGGACACATGGATATGTAATCTTCACTTCAACACTATTGACACATAAAGGTTACTCAATTTGACAAACAAAAAAAAAAGTAACAAAAATGCCTTTTCCTTATGGGGAAAAAGCTAGTACACCCCTACCTTTACCATCACATAAAATGGCAAAATTAGAATTAGGTACCAAAACAAGTGCAAATGATTAGAAAACATTAGAGAGAAACTTAGGAGGGTCCAGCCTTCCATAGAGATAAGAACATTTGGCTCAAAAAATAATATCAAGACACAACTGACTTTTGTCAGACAACACCTGGGTAAAGTCAGTTGTGTCTCGATATTATTTTTTGAGAGCAGGGGCTTCTTCCTTCCTGACCTCCAATGTAGGCCAAGTTTGTGCAGTCTCTTTCTGACAGTGTACCCATGCAATTCGACATTGATTGTGGCAAGAGAGGCCTGTAGATCCCATGATGTTACCCTGGGGTTCTTAGAGACTTCTATGAGCATCATTCGGTCAGCTCTTGGGCTGACTTTGGTGGGACGACCTGTCCTAGGTAGTTTGCCAGTGGTCTGGAATTTTTGTCGGACAGTGGAATGATGTACTTCGAATTGCTTGGAAATGGATTTGTAACTCCTCCCAGACTGTAACTCCTCCCAGACTCATGGGCATCAATAATCTTTCTTCCTCGGGTAGGTCTTTTGATCTTTGAATGATGTGTTATCACACACCCATATGGTTAAGACCAAACCAGACCAAGTTTCTTATCTTTAAACTTGGCGTACATGGGAGGTCAGGAAGGAAGAGGCCTCTGCTCTCAAAAAATAATATCAAGACACAACTGACTTTACCCAGGTGTTGTCTGGCAAAAGTCAGTTGTGTCTTGATATTCTTTTTTTAGCCCAATTGTCTTATCTTTATGGAAGGCTGGACCCTCCTAAGTTTCTCTCTAATGTTTTCTAATAATTTGCACTTGTTTTGGTACCTAATTCTAATTTTAGCCATTTTATGTGATGGTAAAGGTCTGGGTGTACTAACTTTTTCCCCATAAGGAAAAGGCATTTTTGTTTATTTTAATTGCATAACATTTTCAAAGTTTTCTTTTTTTTTGTGTCATTTCTTAAATTGGGTAACCTTTATCTGTCAATAGTGTTGATGTGAAGATTACATATCCATCTGTCCAAATATGAAGAAAAAAAAAAAACTTTCCAGGGGTTGTACTTACTTTTTCACATGACTGTATAGCGTATCATCAATGACGCTATTTGGGCCTACAGTATATACAGTGCCTTCAGAAAGTATATATAGCCCTTGACTTATTCCACATTCCACCCATCTACACACAATACCCCATAATGACAAAGTGAAAACTCCATGCGTGCTATCATGTGCCTTTTTCTCAGGAGTGGCTTCCGTCTGGCCGCTCTCCCATAAATACCAGATTGGTGAAATGCTGTAGAGACTGTTGTCCTTCTGGCAGGTTGTCCCATATTAGCCAAGGAACTCGGTAGTTCTGTCAGAGTGGTCTTTGGATTCTTGGTCACCTCCCTGACCAAGGTCCATCTTTCCCGGTTTCTCAGTTTGATCGGATCTGGGTAGTTCCATATTTTTCCCATTTCCCAATGATGGATACCACTGTGTTCTAGGAAACTTTCATCACTGTTTTATACCAGATAAATAACTCATCACAATTCTCTCTCAAGGATTTACGGACAGTTCCTTGGACTTTATGGTATAGTGTCTGCTCTGACATGCACTGTCAACTGTGGGACCTTACATAGACAGGTATGTTTTTTTCTAAATCATGGCCAAACAATTTAATTGGCCATAGGTGGACTCCAATCAAGTGTAGCGACATCTCAAGGATGATCAAAGAAAACTAGATGCACATGAGCTCAATTTGGAGTGTTATATTTACTTATGTAAATTAGTATACATTTCAAAGAACATGGTTTCACTTTGTCATTATGGGGTATTGTGGGAAGATGGGTGAGAAACAACATTTATTTAATCAATTTTGAATTCAGGCTGTAACACAACAAAATGTGGAATAAGTCAAGGGGTATGAATACTTTATGAAGGCAACGTAGCATTTGAGAAATCATCAACAACTACAACCTATTGTTTAAATTCAGCCCAGGATTCAACAGAAAATACACAACACATAACTAATAAAACTTGAAATTTTAAGAGAAAAAGAGAAAAATTTGATTTCAGTCTTGGAGGTTTGTTTCCTGGCCGATTCTGCATTTGGTTTATGATGTTTGTCCCCCATGAGACACTGTAGAAAGGAAGCCTATTTCACTTCCTCAGAATCCCCAGAATGAATCTAAGATACGTCAAGAAATGTGTAATTAATTTGGACGTTTATCCAGAGGATGTTTTAGTTGCGCAATTTTACATGTATTTCATATTTTAAAAAATGTGCGACATGCCGTCTTACAGTGCCTCCGTAAAGTATTCAGACCCCTTCACTTTTTCCACATTTTGTTATATTACAGCCATATTCTAAAATGTATTAAATATAACATTTTCCTCAGCAATCTACACACAATACCCCATAATGACAAAGCGAAAACAGGTTTTAAACTAGAACTAAAATACAGAAATACCTTATTTACATAATTATTCAGACCCTTTGCTATGAGACTAGGTGCTTCCTGTTTCCATTGAACATCCTTGAGATGTTTCTACAACTTGATTGTAGTCCACCTGTGGTAAATTCAATTGATTGGACATGATTTGGAAAGGCACACACCTTTCTGTATAAGGTCCCACAATTGACAATGCATGTCAGATCAAAAACCAAGCCATGAGGTCGAAGGAATTGTCCGTACAGCTCCGAGACAGGATTGTGTCAAGAAACAGATTTGGGGAAGGGTACCAAAAAATGTCTGCAGCACTGAAGGTCCCCAAGAACACAGTGGCCGCCATCATTCTTAAATGGAAGAAGTTTAGAACCACCAAGACTCTTCCTAGATCTGGCCACCCGGCCAAACTGAGCAATCGGAGGAGAAGGGCCTTGGTCGGGGAGGTGACCAAGAACCCGGTGGTCACTCTGACAGAGCTCTAGAGTTCCTGTGTGGAGATGAGAGAACCTTCCAGAAGGACAACCCTCTGCAGCACTGCTGGAGTTTGCCAAAAGGCACCTAAAGACTCTCAGACCACCAAGATTGAACTCTTTGGCTTGAATGCCAAGCGTCTGAAGGAAACCTGGCACCATCCCTATGGTGAAGCATGGTGGTGGCAGCATCATGCTGTGGGGATGTTTTTCAGCGACAGGGACTGGGAGACTAGTCAGGATCGAGGGAAAGATGAACGGAGCAAATTACAGAGAGATTCTTGATGAATTCTTGATGTATTCCTGCTACAGAGCACTCAGGACCTCAGAGTGGGGAGAAGGTTCACATTCCAACAGGACAACGACCCTAAGCACACAGCCAAGACAACGCAGGAGTGGCTTCGGGACAATTCTCTGAATGTCCTTGAGTGGCCCAGCCAGAACCCGATCAAACATATCTGGAGAGACCTGAAAATCCAACCTGACAGAGCTTGAGAGGATCTGTAGAGAAGAATGTGAGAAACTTCCCAAATACAGGTGTGCCAAGCTGGTAGCGTCATATCCAAGAAGACTGTTATATTATGCTGGTATCGCTGACAAAGGTGCTTCAACAAAGTACTGAGTAAAAGGTCTGAATACTTATGTAAATGTAATATTTAATTTCTAAAAACCTGTTTTTGCTTTGTCATTATGGGGTATTATGTATAGATTTAATCAATTTTAGAATAAGACTGTAATGTAACAAAATGTGGAAAAGTCAAGGGGTCTGAACACTTTCCGAATGCACTGTATGTAAACAGTCGGAGCTTCTGGTCAGGTTTGTCTCACTGTCTATGCCCCCCATACTCAACTGACAAATCAAATCAAAACCCAACCTTGACACTAGAACAACTGTTTCTGAGTCATAGTGATGCCACATAGGCTGTTTTCAGAGGGATCAGTTGCTTTTTAAAGGCAGTCACTCTTTAATAATAAATATATTGGATTCCCATCTCTATCTCAACCAACAATTTATGTAAAAAAATAGGATTACATCAAATCAAACTGTATTTAAAGTGCATTTTAAGTTAGATTTTTGTTTGAAATGGAGAATGAATCCAACCTATCAATTATTAATTTCAAGAAAAACTGGAATTAAAGCCAGACTCAGTGGCACAGAAGTAGCTATCTAACCAGAAGATACATATATATTTGTTTGCATTGACAACAAAACACAATTCAATATCACGTTTGCAATACGGTAGTAAAAAGTAAAATAAAATGTTCCCCTTTTTCCTCCCCAATTGGAAGTTACAGTCTGGTCCCATCACTGCAACTCCCGTACAGACTCGGGAGAGGCGAAGGTCGAGAGCTGTGCGTCCTCTGAAACACAACCCCGCCAAGCCGCACTGCTTCTTGACACAATGCCCGCTTAACCCAGAAGCCAGTCGCACCGATGTGTCAGAGGAAACACTGCGCCCGGCCTGCCACAGGAGTCGCAATGGGACAAAGACATCCCAGCCAGCTAAACCCTCCCCTAACCCGGACGACACTGAGCTAATTGTACACTGCTTCATGGGTCTCCCGGTCACGGCCAGCTGGGACAGCCTGGAATCTAACCAGGATCTGTAGTGACACAGCTAGCACTGCGATTCAGAGCCTTAGACCGCTACGCCACTCAGGAGGCCCTCAACTTGTTGACAAGTTAACAAATTATGTTGGATTCTCAACCAAAAAAAATAGGATTAAGCCAGTGGCTCAAATAGAACTATCCAAGCAGTCGATACATCTCATTTTAAATGTTGATATTTGGTTGAGTTTTGTAAGACAGGAAATAGCCTAATGTTAAGGCTATCTTACAAATTCATGTGACAGTATTTATTCAACCTTAACATGAGTAACACAATCCATAGCCACATTGAGGTTACTGTAACAATACATGTATTCTTATGTAATCATGTCCAGAGTCGCAGGTCTGTGGAAATCTTCCAAATTTGCTATAATAATCTCCACAGAATATCACACAGCATTGATCACTTGCACCATGTACTTTAATGTAATCTCAACTAACTGCAGTCCAGGTCATTTAATTATGCTATTAGATCAAGCACATTAAGCTGTTGTATAAATAAACAACATATCTGACATTGTATTCCCATTTGAACTGTGGTGTGCTTTTAAATAGTTGTGATAATGTGATAATGCATTTAGGTGACAACTAAACATAAAATCAGACGTTGATTTTCCATTGGAATTTGATTGTGCTTTTAGATGGTCGAAAGGATAATGATAACACATTTGGGAATTCAACAAACTTTTTGCTGTGTTTTTCTGAGTGGGTGAAAATAGGTTGTAATCTCATTGATCAACATATCAACCAAACATTAGCCAATTCTCCAGGATTAAATGATGTGATGTGCCCAGTGGGTTGGCACCCGCAGAAACGTGGCACTAAAGCTGTGGTTAGATTCAGCCCAGGCTGATTATCTGTATTTCTATTCCATTTAACATTGTATCAGTATTAGACTTGGCACCCATTAAAGGGTGCTCTCAGTGTTTATTCAGCACAAGGTCAGTCAGTCACTGGCTTCCATGTACAACCAGGGCAGACCTAGCCCCAGGAGCTACTGTATGTATTCTGCATCCAGAATTTAGTGTGCTACTTTTGACCAGCATCTGGGGGCTCTGGTCAAAAGTATTGCACTAAATGAGGTGCATTTGGGACACATCCTAGCCTTTAAAGCTGCAATATGTAACTTTTTGTGCGACCTGACCAAATTCACATAGAAATGTGTGTTATAGATCTGTTGTTCTCATTTAAAGAAAGTGATAGATCTGTTCTATGTGCGCTTCCCGTTCTTAAGTCTTTTCCTTTTGGTTTTGTACACCAGCTTCAAACAGCTGAAAATGCAATATTTTTTTGTTATGGAAAATATATTTCACAGCGGTTTAGGTGGTACAATGATTCTTGCTTGTTTTGTCACATAAACTGAAATTAGGCAAACGATTACAATTTTAGCAACTAGGAAATGGCGGAGCAAATTTCTGCATAATGCATCTTTAACTGGAGTAGTCTCTGCTTTTAGTGTTGAACAATATGATCCCAGATGTCACTGAGGAAGCCGTGCCCTCCTCTCGGACTGGCTTTGGATAATGGCAGATTTTTCACATCTCCTGTATGGATATATTTTTTTGAGGTAATAGATTGGACACAGCTGGTTTATTAAGTTAATTCACAGGTAGAAAGTAGGCTTATATAACATAGCATACGTAAGTCTAATTTAGGGGCAGAGCTAAGGCTGGTGTAAGCCTGACAAAACCACATAGTGTTCAAAACGTTGTTACATAACTCTGGGAGGATCTCTAAACAGTGTCTGTGTAACCTCACTGAAGTTTCTTTATTCCTATGAAAAGTCACAGATATATTGTACAAGATTTTGGTGAGCAATCTTCCAAAGATCCAAAACCCCATTCCAAGATGGCCACTCAGCAACACCGAACAAACGAAGTCAAACGACTCTTGAAACAGTGACTACCGATCTACATTCCATTTCAATTATGTTTCCTAATAGGCAAGCACTCTATATTATTCCGGACATTTTCCATGAGTGGACCGCCCTTTAATAGATGTTGGCCACTTCTGGTGTAGTATGAATGGATATATTGATCCCAAAGTCAGAGGGAGGAAACAAGCTATCCTCTTGAGAAGACAGACGGATGTCTGGGCCTTTATGTCACATTAACCCTATCAGTCGCTGATTTAGGCGTCCATGTGGGAGATATTAGAGAGGAGGGAGAGAGACTCTCATTTTAATCCACAAGGAAAGTGGTGTAATTTAGTCAGAGTGCAACTCTAGAAGGAAAAACAACCACAGCGATGTATGATTGACGATCTGCAACCTGGGAGCATGTATGTTTTTGTCCCCCCCCCCAACCCCCCCCCCCCCCCCCCCCCCCCCCCCCCCACAAAAAGGATGCCTTCAGTGATAAATATTGGTAATCATCAAATACTCACCCTATCGGCATATAAAATCAATTGCAACATTATCTCGGTGTTAATAATTATGTACATGTATACATCTGTTGATATAGAATCAGTATAATCATTCTGTGTAATCAGGAATATTTCATTTGGCTGATTATTGAAAATGCCATCGTGTTCTTCTCATGAGACCCTGCAATCCTCCAACCCAGCTGATTTACACAACACAACACCTCACATGAACTAGTACTGTAGGCCTACATCTATCATCTTACCTGAGGTCATCAAGCAGAGGAACCCATTCAGATACACCTATATGCAAATAAATGGGCAATACTAATTAAATCAAGATCAATTCCATTGAATCAAAAAGTAGACTGAAATACACCTGCCATACTGAACATACCCTACATTAGGTAGCCTAAGAACAACATATAGCCTATAGGTATTTAAAAACGGTCAAAATACAATTCATTCATTCATATGGTACAACAATTATGTTCCCCATGCCACACTGTGACATGTAAGGTAATGTATACCTGTACAACAATACTCAATTGGAGATACAGTCAGGTCGAAAATTATTGGCACTCTTGAACAAGATGAGCAAAAAATAATACTGTATAAAATAAATAATACAAATACTGAGCCATTATTGTATGCTCAAACGTTTTTTGTATTTATATTATTTTATGTTAATACAATTACTCTGATAAATAGATTTTGATCAACAAGTTATATTTATTTATATTATATTGTTTTAATGGCTTGCTTAAGGAGCAATTGTATTAGTATAAAATAACATAATTGGCTCATACTGAAAGTAGGGATGAATCCCATTGCAATACAACAGAATCAACTATAGTTACTGAACTGGGAAAGGAGAAACGTTTTTTTCTTTATTTTGTCTACAAAACCTTTCCAACTAACTAGTCTAGTAGCCTACCCGAAACATTGGACGTCAGCAAAGTTCTAATAAATACTTGCTTTATTTTTCCATCATCACATTTATTCGTCTCTAATATCTGTAAAACGTTGCATTGGTTTGATAGTTCTTTCATATACGGTGAACGGATCTCGCACAACCGCACACCCTGTAAAAAAAAAAAAAACTATTTATCTGAAGCACAGTAGTAACTCCGCGCACTTACCGTCTAAACCCCACAAACGAAGATGGCCAGGACATCCTCGATTTTTTCAAGCCCGGTCTGTGCCCGGTGTCCACGGCGTAGGTCCTATCCATATTTGAAGATGCCAGGTTATTTTCGCTGTGTGTCGGAATATCCTCTCCCTTTTTTTGTGAGGCGCGTCTCACGCTCTCCGCTGCAGAGTAGTGTGTGAGTGAGTAAGCGTTGAGACTGGAGCGGCGGGTGTAGTAATGTTGCTGCTGCCTCCTCCTCTGTTTGAGCACACTCTCATCTCCACCGATGCTGCCTGGCTGCCAAGGATGCTTTTGCGGTCACAGCGATGATGGCAGCATCCAAGAGTGGGACTCGCAGAGCAACTCAGAGACGATAATAACAGTGGTATTCAAACTTTTGCGGAGGAATTTTTCGAGACACAATTTTTGGTCAAAGGCTTTCACCTGACCCCACTCCATTCCAAATCTAATGGCACAACCTGATTTCGATTTTTACATCAACAAATAACCTTAAATTAATTGCATTTTAATCTCCAAACCAAACCAATAAATAAAACATTTATTTTTCCAAATCATCTTTCTCAAATACATCTGTATATTGTCCCATACAATAACCTGTAATACTAATATTTCACTGCTGCTCTATTTCACTATATAGGTCCATTGATGTTATTAACCAATCATATGTGTCCTAAAAAATTTGAATTTCCTCACTATATACAAATACAGGCGTTTCTGAATATTATCTGTAGAAACAGGCCAGCTACATTTCCTGGTTGTAAGAAAACCACAAAATCCAGAATTCATTGCGATTTAAGCTAATGTGAGAAATATCTAAATGTCTGCGTTAAACCCAGAGACACAACATCGCAACACTTCCGGGAACGCTTGCCTTTTATGCTCGCTTCGAGGCAAGCAACACTGAAGCATGCACGAGAGCACCAGCTGTTTCAGACAACTGTGTGATAATGCTCTCGGTAGCCGATGTGAGCAAGAACTTTAAACAGGTCAACATTCACAAAGCCGCAGGGCCAGATGGATTACCAGGATGTGTACTCAAAGCATGCGTGGACCAACTAGCAAGTGTCTTCACTGACATTTACAACACACTCACTGGACTCTACCCACACACTCACTTGACTCTACCCACACACTCACACATACTACACTGACACTCCAACACACATATACACACACACACAACATACGCTCACAAACACACACAAGCATATTGATGCCAAACATACTCACACATAGACACTCTTACCCACTCTTCACATACGCTGCTGCTACTCTGTTTATTATCTATCCTGATTGTCTAGTCATTTTTACCCCTACCTACAGTGGGGAGAACAAGTATTTGATACACTGCCGATTTTGCAGGTTTTCCTACTTACAAAGCATGTAGAGGTCTGTAAAATCCAGAAAATCACATTGTATGATTTTTAAATAATTAATTTGCATTTTACTGCATGACATAAGTATTTGATCACCTACCAACCAGTAAGAATTCCGACTCTCACAGACCTGTTAGTTTTTCTTTAAGAAGCCCTCCTGTTCACCACTCATTACCTGTATTAACTGCACCTGTTTGAACTCGTTACCTGTATAAAAGACACCTGTCCACACACTCAATCAAACAGACTCCAACCTCTCCACAATGGCCAAGACCAGAGAGCTGTGTAAGGACATCAGGGATAAAATTGTAGACCTGCACAAGGCTGGGATGGGCTACAGGACAATAGGCAAGCATCTTGGTGAGAAGGCAACAACTGTTGGCGCAATTATTAGAAAATGGAAGAAGTTCAAGATGACGGTCAATCTCCCTCGGTCTGGGGCACCATGCAAGATCTCACCTCGTGGGGCATCAATGATCATGAGGAAGATGAGGGATCAGCCCAGAACTACACGGCAGGACCTGGTCAATGACCTGAAGAGAGCTGGGACCACAGTCTCAAAGAAAACCATTAGTAACACACTACGCCGTCATGGATTAAAATCTTGCAGCGCACGCAAGGTCCCCCTGCTCAAGCCAGCGCAAGTCCAGGCCCGTCTGAAGTTTGCCAATGACCATCTGGATGATCCAGAGGAGGAATGGGAGAAGGTCATGTGGTCTGATGAGACAAAAATAGAGCTTTTTGGTCTAAACTCCACTCGCCGTGTTTGGAGGAAGAAGAAGGATGAGTACAACCCCAAGAACACCATCCCAACCGTGATGCATGGAGGTGGAAACATCATTCTTTGGGGATGCTTTTCTGCAAAGGGGACAGGACGACTGCACCGTATTGAGGGGAGGATGGATGGGGCCATGTATCGCGAGATCTTGGCCAACAACCTCCTTCCCTCAGTAAGAGCATTGAAGATGGGTCGTGGCTGGGTCTTCCAGCATGACAACGACCCGAAACACACAGCCAGGGCAACTAAGGAGTGGCTCCGTAAGAAGCATCTCAAGGTCCTGGAGTGGCCTAGCCAGTCTCCAGACCTGAACCCAATAGAAAATCTTTGGAGGGAGCTGAAAGTCCAAATTGCCCAGCGACAGCCCCGAAACCTGAAGGATCTGGAGAAGGTCTGTATGGAGGAGTGGGCCAAAATCCCTGCTGCAGTGTGTGCAAACCTGGTCAAGAACTACAGGAAACGTATGATCTCTGTAATTGCAAACAAAGGTTTCTGTACCAAATATTAAGTTCTGCTTTTCTGATGTATCAAATACTTATGTCATGCAATAAAATGCTAATTAATTACTTAAAAATCATACAATGTGATTTTCTGGAAGAGTACCTATGATAAAAATCATAGGGACTGCTGTTGGGACTCTGCTGTTGGGACAGCTTTATGAAGGCCCTAACAGTTTGTGGGCACCATTCGTCACCGTTATAGTGGAATTAATATATTGTTTAGTGTTGTGTTGTGTAGTGGCTTTGATGGCATGCATCCCACATTTTTTTTTACATGCTAAAATCGCCAGTAACAATTATCTGTCCAGTAACATTTCTCTGTAAATACTAAGGCAACAATGGGTATGCAAACCAGGTATTGAAAAACTGTAGTCCGAAGTGTTGGTTAATAGGCTAATTGTGATGCGCAATTATCATCATGCGCTGTTTGCATCACGGGCGTAGACACACAGGCCCGCCCACTGGGGAGCCAGGCCCTGACAGGCCCACCCAATCAGATTGATGTGGTTTAAGCATTGTTGTGGACTTAGACCATCATATTTTTGTATGTTTTCTACATTTAAAAAAAAGGTGTGGTTTTGAAAGTAAAAATCTATAGGAAAACTCTTTAAAGTACTACTTAATTAGTTTTTTGGTGTATCTGTACTTTACTTCACTATAAATATACGTTCCAACTTTTACTTTTACTTCACTACATTCCTAAAGAAACTAATTTTAGTTTTTACTCCATACATTTTCCCTGACACCCAAAAGCACTTGTTACATTTTGAATGCTTAGCAGGACAGGAAAATGGTCCAATTCACACACTTATCAAGAGAAAATCCTTGGTCATCCCTACTGCCTTTGATCTGGCAGACTCACTAATCACACATGCTTCGTTTGTAAATTATGTCTGAGTGTTGGAATGTAAATAAAAAAAACAAGAAAATCATGCTGTCTGTTTTGCTTAATTAATGTAAGGAATTTTAAATGATTTATACTTTTATTTTAGCAATTACATTCACTTTAGACACTTACGTATATTTAAAACGAAATACTTGGTTTTACAGGTCCCCTTTAAAACGTGGTGAAGTTCCCCTTTAAAACGTGGTGAAGTTCCCCTTTAAAACGTGGTGAAGTTCCCCTTTAAAACGTGGTGAAGTTCCCCTTTAAAACGTGGTGAAGTTCCCCTTTAAAACGTGGTGAAGTTCCCCTTTAAAACGTGGTGAAGTGCCCCTTTAAAACGTGGTGAAGTTCACCTTTAAAACGTGGTGAAGTTCCCCTTTAAAATGTGGTGAAGTGCCCCTTTAAAACGTGGTGAAGTGCCCCTTTAAAACGTGGTGAAGTGCCCCTTTAAAACGTGGTGAAGTTCCCCTTTAAAACGTGGTGAAGTGCCCCTTTAAAACGTGGTGAAGTGCCCCTTTAAAACGTGGTGAAGTTCCCCTTTAAAATGTGGTGAAGTGCCCCTTTAAAACGTGGTGAAGTGCCCCTTTAAAACGTGGTGAAGTGCCCCTTTAAAACGTGGTGAAGTGCCCCTTTAAAACGTGGTGAAGTTCACCTTTAAAACGTGGTGAAGTGCCCCTTTAAAATGTGGTGAAGTGCCCCTTTAAAACGTGGTGAAGTTCACCTTTAAAATGTGGTGAAGTGCCCCTTTAAAACGTGGTGAAGTTCACCTTTAAAACGTGGTGAAGTTCACCTTTAAAACGTGGTGAAGTGCCCCTTTAAAACGTGGTGAAGTTCACCTTTAAAACGTGGTGAAGTTCACCTTTAAAACGTGGTGAAGTTCACCTTTAAAACGTGGTGAAGTTCCCCTTTAAAACGTGGTGAAGTTCCCATTTAACCTTATTAGGTCATACATTCAGTGATCAATGCAGTCTCATAGTCTGTCAGGCTCTGGCCATAGAGAAACCTATTTGCTTCTTTATGTAGCCATGGTCAGAGTCTGACAGTTCTTTTCTTTCTTTCTGGTGGTGGTTTGTGTTGGATCCCTAATTAGAGGCAGCTGTAGTGCATCGTCTCTAATTAGGAATCCTACATAGGTTTGTATGTTCCACAACGGGGATGTGGGTCGTTGTCGTATATTTCGCAGTCACGGTGACAGTAAGTGTGCCTCTTTTGTTACGTCCGTTCATTCGTGTGTGTTTTTTGTAAACGTGACGTTTGTACATCGTGTGTTTGTTTGTTTTGTTAGTTCGTACATTTGAGTTGGTTTATACATAGTATAAATAAAATGTCGAACTACTATCCCTGCGCTGCGTCTTGGTCTATGCTTGCACCCACTCGTGACATAGTCTCGTCAATGTTGCTATAAGCCCGTGTTTGCCAAACTCAGTCCCAAACCATATTCATTATCTCCAGCACCAGTGTCTACATCAGGGTTCTCCAACCCTGTTCCTGGAGAGCTACCGTCCTGTAGGTTTTTGCTACATTATAAAAACAGTGATTGTCCTATAGTCAAAAAGATAATAAGAAAAGGTCCTAAAATTAGGGGGTAGTTTCCCTTCCATAATGCTGTAACTCTCAAAAAGTGTCGCCGTGATGCATAGAGCCAGCAAATGCCCTCTCCCTGGCTGGAATTTTTCAAATTCAGCAACAATATGCATGATGTGGCACCATTTGTTTCGCTGACACCATAACAGGGTTGACAACCACCTAATTTGTCTCTTTTTTGACCACGTCTTAATCTATTAAACCCAACTAAAGAAACATGCATTTTGAGGGGATCATGTTTTATGCAAAGAGTCCCTCTTCCTCAAAGAAATAGGACAGCCGGCCTTGCATTTCTACCCTCTTTTGTTTTGTCCAACACACTGAAACAAAAGTTCCCAGAGGAAAAGCTCAACATTTAATTATGCAACATATTTGAATTCTCCAGCAAGGCAAACTGTACACAAAGAGCGTGACTCATCAAAACAACTAATGATGTGTGAGGTGAAAAAGACTGCATCTGGAAAGTGATATGGCTGGTAGTGCTGCTGAATAAGGCTAGAAGATTATTACTGGGGAAGAAAAAACAACCATGAGAACAATATAAATTAGAGGTAATACAAAGTCTGTCTGTGTGTGTGTGTGTGTCTGAGGTTGTTCACTGAACCATGCTTGCACCATGAGCAGCGTTGCCCAAGACCTAAAGAACTTGCGTTAGCCACCCCAGGCTTTAGCTCGATGTGCTGCTAAAATAGTATTTTGGTGCGCATACAACCTGGGTTCAAGCCCAGCAGTCAGTTGGCAACATTAAACGACGACCCCGAATGACTTCTCACCCGAGAATTGAGTTAGCCTACAGTGTATCCAGTCACTGTGGTAAAAAATCGTCATCATTGAGGCAGAGCAGATGTGTCATACTGTAGGAATTCTATAACATATCTCCTTCCCCTGTTGGATATGAATGATATATGAGGTGGGCTTGGGGCCAGTGCTGAGACACATTGTTATGAGCTATGTTGGGTAACCCCTATGGGAACACAGCTCACAGATCTGCCTCCACTCATTAAATGCAAGTCGAGAGTGAATACGCACTCAATCACAGGGATCCAACGGGTTAATTCACAAGGAAGTTAAATATTGAAGAGTGATTGCGTATGTGACCAATAAAATTTGATTTGATTTGCTGGTAATATTCTATGGTTGGGTATATCTGACCGAATTTTTTTTTGTTGTGTTTAAGACGTAAACGTCACTGTTTTCAGTCAAATAGGCTATGACATGACAAGAAGAGGAGAGGAGAAAAATAGAGCTGCTTTTTCAACATACTTCGACTAACTAGGAGTTTACCTACACAGAAATCCCCCCCAACAAGTACACAAAAAGCTCAAATTTTATCAAACCAGCATTGCACCTAGCTCATGAACACACATTCTCCCGGTAATCAAATCAAATTGAACGTTTTGGGTGAAAAAGGTTTATCACAGCAGGTAAACGCATACTTACAGTAATTCCATATTTCAGTGTGTGTGGGCTGTAATTGTGTAAACAATGGAAAGACAGATTGAATACCAGCCAAATACATTACATCATCACTGTTGTCTGGTTTTATTTCAATAAGGTAAACAAAATTAATTTAAAATCACTGTACCTAGTCACTACTATCAATTCAACTGTCACTCAAGACATGCTTTCAAGTAATCTTTCATAATTTTATCCACTCTGTATATATATGTATAATAATCACTTAAATAGGGCTAACAATTGCCTGTTTCATAAAGTAGGTTGATTGGCACATACTGTACTGTACAGTACTGTACAGTTTACCAAGAGACAAGCACAGCGAATACTGCCAGGAAGCCTCGATCCTTACAGAATAAGCTTGAACTTTTTCCCTCTGTGACCATAGAGAGATTTCCACTTCCCATAAAGAGATGGACCTATTGTTGTTACGACAGACAAAATAAGCTTAATCATAGCAATCCTGTCTGCAGTCACATGTACATTCTTGTCAATGCCTACATTCAAAATGGCTACAGCTCACTTCTGTTTGCTTAACTAGTGATTTTCCTCCTGAGCGTGGCCCAAATGTACAGCCCAGGAGGAGGGCATTGTGGGCTTTTCATGGAATGATAGCAGTGGGAAAGGGTGGGCTTTTCATGGAATTACAGCAGGGGGACATTGATTGGGAGCAACAGGGGGGCGGATGATTTTCCATCCTTCCTGTAACCACAGTAACCAAAAGACCAAGACGGTGTGTGTGTGTGTCTGTCTGTGTCAGGTTGTCTGTCTGGTGTGTGGTTGCCTATGTGTGTGTGAGGACTGTTCAACGTTGGTCTGACCAATTGGAATCTATGCTTCAAGATTGTTTTGATCACGCGGACAGGGAAATGTTCCGGGCTGCCCCTGAGAAAAGTACTGACGTATACACTGACTTGGTGACGAAGTTCATCAGGAAGTGCATAGAGGATGTGGTTAACACTGTGAAGATTAAAACCTATCCAATCAAAAACCGTGGATAGATGGCAGCATTCACGCAAAACTGAAAGCAACTACCGCATTTAACCACGGCAAGGTGACTGTGAACATGGACGTGTACAAACAGACCAGCTCTGACCTCCGTAAGGCAATCAAAGAGGCAAAACGGCCTCTTTGGGAAAGTGGAGTCGCAATTCAACGGCTCAGACATAAGACGTAGATGGCAGGGACTCCAGACAAAAGCCAGCCATGTCGCGGACACCAAATCCTCGCTAAACACCTTCGCCTGCTTCGAGGAAAACACTGAACCACCAACATGGGCCACCGCAGCTCACGAGGACTCTGAGCTCTCGTTCTCCATAGTCGAGGTGAGAAAGACATTTAAGTGTGTCAACCCTCTCAAGGCTGCCGGCCCAGACGGCATCCCAAACCGCGTCCACAGAGAATGTGCAGACTGACTGGCTGGAGTGTGTGCGGACATAGTAAATCTCTCCCTATCCCAGTCTGTTGTCCCCACTTGCTTCAATATGTCCCCCATTGTTCCTGTACCCAAGAAAGTGAAGGTAACTGAACAAAATGACTATTGCCTCATTGCACTCACTTCTGTCATCATGAAGTGCTTTGAGATCATATCACCTCCAACTTAACTGACACCCTAGACCCACTACAATTCCCATACCGCCCCAACAGATCCACGGGCGACGCAATCGCCATTGCCCTATCCCACCTGGACAAGAGGAATGCCTATGTAAGAATGCTGTTCATCGACTACAGCTTAGCCTTCAACACCATAGTGCCATCAAAGCTCATCACTAAGCTAGGGGCCCTGGGTTTGAACCCCACCCTGTGGAGCTGGGCTTCGGACTTCCTGATGGGCCGACCCCAGGTGGTGAAGGTAGGCAACAACATCTCCGCCACACTGATCCTCAATACGGGATCCCACAAGGGTGCGTGCTCAGCCCCCTCCTGTACTCCCTGTTTACCCATGACTGCGTGGCCACACACGTATCCAACTTAATCATCAAGTTTTCTGACAGCAGAGAGAGCACACACCCATCCACATCGACGGGGCCACAGTGGAGAGGGTGAAAAGCTTCAAGATCTTTGGTGTGCTGACCTGAAATGGTCCATTCACACAGACAGTGTGGTGAAGAAGGCGCAACAGCTCTTTTTCAACCTCAGGAGACTGAAGAAATTCAGCTTGGCCCCTAAGACCCTCACAAACTTCTACAGATGCAACATTGAGAGCATCCTGTAGGGCTGTATCACCGCCTGACTGAAAAACAGCTCAAAATGATTATATCAAGCTTGTGACTCTACAAACTTGTTGGATGCATTTGCTGTTTGTTTTGGTTGTGTTTCAGATTACTTTGTGACCAATAGAATTTAATGTTTAATATGTATTGTGTCATTTTGGAGTAACTTTTATTGTAAATAAGAATAGAATGTTTCTACTACACTTCTACATTAATGTGGATGCTACCATGGTTACGGATAGTCCTGAATGAATCGTGAATAATGATGAGTGAGAAAGCAACAGATGCATGCTAACCTCTCACCATTACAATAACAGGGGAGGTTAGCATTTTTGGAGGTATGATATTTGTGCGTCTAATAACTCCCAAATGACTCAATACATTATTTACCATTCATTTATATTGTTACAGAGTTTAATGGCTGTGATAGAAGAAAACTGAGGATGGATCAACAACATTGTAGTAACTCCACAATACTAACCTATTTGACAGTGTGAAAAGAAGGAAGCCTGTACAGAATAAATATTCCAAAACATGTATCCTGTTTGCAACAAGGCACTAAAGTAATAATGCAAAAAATGTGGCAAAGCAATTCACTTTTAGTCCTGAATAAAAAGTGTTATGTTTGGGGCAAATCCAATACAATACATTACTGAGTACCACTCTTCTTATTTTCAAGCATAGTGGTGGCTGCATCATGTTATGGGTATACTTGTCATCGTTAAGGACTGGGGAGTTTTTCAGGATAAAAAAGAAATGGAATGGAGCTAAGCACAGTAAAAGTCCTAGAGAAAAACCTGGTTCAGTCTGCTTTCCACCAGACACTGGGAGATGAATTTACCTTTCAGCAGGACAATAACCTAAAACACAAGGCCATATCGAGTTGCTTACAGTGAATGTTACTGGGTGGACGAGTTACAGTTTTGAAAATATATGGCAAGACCTGAAAATGGTTGCCTAACGATGATCAACAACCAATTTGACAGAATTTTGAAAATAATAATTGGCAAATGTTGCACAATCCAGGTGTGGTAAGCTCTTAGACTTGCCCAGAAAGACTGACTCAGGGGTGTGAATTTCATTTTCAATAAATTTGCTAATATTTCTAAAAACATGTTTTCACTTTGTCATTATGTGGTATTGTGTGTAGATTGGTGAGAGGATTTAAAAAATACACAATAAAATGTGGAATAAATAAAGGGGTGTGAATACTTCCTGAAGTCACTGTATTTATACTCCAGACTCTGATATTACTCATTCTAATATTTCTTTATTTTAATTTGTTATTTTGTTGTGCTAGGTATTAATGTTGGAGCTAGCGAAAACATCTGCAAAAATGTGTACGCGACCAATTCAATTTGATTTGTGCACTGACATCCTCACACACCCTCACTATCCATCAAAACTCCCGTCCAACAACAAACTCCGGGGCTGACCTTATCAGACGAAACTGCCATTGTCAGAGAGATACTAACAAAAACACAGCTCTCCATCTTCTTTCTTTACGTAAAACCATGGAGTAATTGCTCATGAACGGGAGTCATAGATCACTATTCCCATCTCATCTCCAGTTTCTCTCCAGACACTATCAATTCCTAAATATAAACCATGGCAAAGGTTTACACTCTCCCATCTACAAAGGTTTCGGAATGATGAAGTACACTAGAGATGGCACTTGTAGTAATCCAACCAGTATCATTCAGTATTCTCATGAATTCTCATGAATATGAATAACATGAGACTATACTTACATCTTACACGACACCGTTTCTAGACTAACGAAATCATACAACCGAATCTAAATGAAGGGCGAGTCGCTGACCCATAGAAAATTTGGCATGAAAGATACTGATTGCACAGAAAGGCGTTGGCTGCGTCTCAAACGGCATCCTATTCCGAGTACACTACTTTTGACCAGGGCCCATAGGGCTCTTGTCAAAAATTCTACACTATAAAATCAAATCAAATCAAGTTTTATTGGTCACATACACATGTTTAGCAGATGCTATTGCAGGTGTAGCAAAATGCTTGTGTTTCTAGCTCCAACAGTGCAGTAATATCTAACAATTCACAACAATACACACAAATCTAAAAGTAAAAGTATGGAATTAAGAAATATATAAATATTAGGATGAGCAATGTCGGAGTGGCATTGACTAAATACAGTAGCATAGAATACAGTATATAGATGTGAGATGAGTAAAGCAAAAATATGTAAACATTATTAAAGTGGATAGTGTTCCATTATTAAAGTGGCCAGTGAGCAGCAGCCTCTAAGGTGCAGGGTGACGGAACCGGTTGGAAGCCACCTAGTGATGACAATTTAACAGTCTGATGGCCTTGAGATCGAAGTTGTTTTTCAGTCTCTCGGTCCCAGCTTTGATGCACCTGTACTGACCTCGCCTTCTGGCTCAGTTGGTTGTTGTCCTTGATGATCTTTTTGGCCTTCCTGTGACATCGGGTTCTGTAGGTCTCCTGGAGGGCAGGTAGTTTGCCCCCAGTAATGCGTTGAGCAGACCGCACCACCCTCTGGAGAGCTTTGCGGTTATGGCGGTGCAGTTGCCGTACCAGGTGGTGATGCAGCCCGACAGGAAGCTCTCTCTGTAGAAGTTTGTGAGGGTTTTGGGTGATAAGCCAAATTTCTTTAGCCTCCTGAGGTTGAAGAGGCTCTGTTGCGCCTTCTTCACCACACTTTCTGTGTGGGTGGACCATTTCAGATCGTCAGTGATGTTTACGCTGAGGAACTTGAAGCTTTCCACCTTCTCCACTGCGGTGGATAGGGGCGTGCTCCCTCTGCTGTTTCCTGTAGTCTGTCTCGTCATTGTTGATAATCAGGCCTACTGCTGATGATTGAGTTGGAGGCGTGTGTGGCCACGCAGTCATGGGTGAACAGGGAGTACTGGAGGGGGCTGAGCACGCACCCTTGTGGAGGCCCATGTGTTGAGGATCAGCGAAGAATAGATGTTGTTTCCTACCTTCACCACCTGGGGGTGGCCCGTCAGGAAGTCCAGGACCCAGTTGCACAGGGAGGGGTTCAGACCCAGCAAGTGGGAACAGTAGACTGGGATAGGGAGAGATTGAATATGTCCGTAAACACTCCAGCCAGCTGGTCTGGGCATGCTCTGAGGATGCGGCTAGGGATGCATTCTGGGTTTTCTCAGAGCGAGTGCTACAGTCAATATGTTGGTAGAACTTCGGTAGCGTTTTCCTCAAATTTGCTTTGTTAAAATCCCCAGCTACAATAAATGCAGCTTCAGGATATGTGGTTTACAGTTTGCATAAAGTCCAGTGTAGTTCTTTGAGGGCCGTCGTGGTATCGGCTTGAGGGGGAATTTACACGGCTGTGACTGTTACCGAAGAGAATTCGGGTGAACAAAAGGAGCGAGTTCATGTTTAAGTTTTTACTCAGCACTGTCAACAGTTTGTATTTAACACTTTTATAAGCCATTAAATGTGCGTTCTTCCTATTTCCACTCAGCGCTACAACAAGCACTGCAGCAGTAATGAATGAGTAGGAAAGTGTATCTATAGGCTTACGTTATTGTTATTATTAGCGGCTTGGGTCTATTTTAATATCAAGAAATATTTGACTTTCTCTGTTCGTAGGAGTAACAACATGAATTTGTGCATGAGGCAGAAATAATGCGTTGCGACTTGAGTTTCGCCACCAGCTGGAAGATGGTGTTCCTTTTTTGTCAGTATCAGCAGAGGAAAGGGAGAGCTGAGGGATGTTGAGAGGCGGACCCTCAGTCTGCTGCTCTCTCCCTCCGCTGAGACTGACCATCAGATGCAGGCACCATCAGCCGAGTAAAATAAAAATACAATTATTACAAGTAATAAGACAACAGATCTATTACCGGTGTGATCATATAGCCTACCTCAAAATGGCTTGAACAACAATGCATTGGCAGGGCAATTCAAGCAAAGCTCATATGTGGTGATAATGTATAGGGCCTAAAGCTTACTGCACAAACCTCATTGCTACAATGTTGCATAGGCTTTTTAAGTCATGTTTTAAAAAGTCTGAGCGGTAGATCTCAGTTTGCATTTTGACTCAGAAAGGTATCTTGAGAGAGAGAGAGAGAGAGAGAGAGAGACTTCCCCAAATTTGAACAAGTAGTCCGGGGCTTTGAGGACCTCTCTGAAATAGAAAGGCTGCCGATCCTTTTGGGGGAAGACATGGACAGCTGTGCGCTGGCAGCATGCTATGTTGCTGCCTGCCACAAGTTGAGGGACAGTGCCTGACATATTTAGAGAGAGAGAGAGAGAGAGAGAGAGAGAGAGAGAGAGAGAGAGAGAGAGAGAGAGTTCTTAGCCCGTGTGGATAGTCAGAGTTTGAACCACTTTACACTCACAGTTGCAGCCTGGCAATGTCTGGGTCTAGTCTGGTGAGTTTATCTTCTTCACCTCGTGTTGAGGTTCAAAGTTCGAACCACTTCAAATGTGTAGACCACCACCTCACGTCTTTCTGGTCTAATGTTAATTTATTTTTATACACTCTAGGTTCCCTTGTGCTGACACGCTTTCTGAGCTCCCTCGGGACGTGGCTACTTACTGGGGCAAAGTATCATCAAAAACTATGATCTCGTTAGAAAACTAAAATCACATTCATATCTTAACAAAAACACTCTGATCATTTGTCATATTTCCTACGCAATGTAAAGGATGAAAACTTGGCATATACCGTGTGAATACTTTTCAAGTTACAGTATTTTCGTTCTACAGTTTTTATCACAAAATAGACATTAGTTTTCCAAAGACCATCTCTCATCATTCCCCACGTGGGACCCTCAAGTGTAGTCATGAGAACACTATCAACGTTTCCTTTTACTGTGGCAACTGTGATCGAATCAACGCAATATTAGCCACTTTCAATGCAACATAGTGAAATAAAATGAACTATGCAAGAGATTTTGTTGACATTTGAGCAGATGCTCTTATCCAGTGACTTACAGGAGCAATTAGGGTTAAGCGCCTTGCTCAAGGGCACATTGGCAGATGTTTCACCTCGTTGGCTCGGGATTTGAACCAGCAACCGCCCAATGCTCTTAACCATTAGGCTACCTGCCACCCCTGTTGTAGGCAGAATGCATAGGTCTAGGATTCTATGGCACTGACATGCACTAATCAGCCTGTACTCTACACAGATCTGTGAAACATAAACAATCAAGAGATGCAGTAGGGCCTATATGCAAATAGACCATGGATCTGTGCCATTTACTTTGAACTGGACTGTGTTTATAGCATGAGTAGTCGCTTGTTTGAGATCAAAGCGAGAGTTGCATGTAGCCACGTGTGCACATTTTGTTCATATCCTTTGCTAGTTAGTGAGTTATTAGCCCAGTTATAGATCATTTGTAGTCAGTAATAGGGGAGTGATTGCTTCCTACAAGAGCACAAAAGGTGTACATTTCTAGACACCTGTCACAATCGGGTGCAGAGACAGACCAAGAGATAGTAGTTTGACATATTTTTTTATTTAACCTTTATTTTACTAGGCAAGTCAGTTAAGAACAAATTCTTATTTACAATGACGGCCTAGGAACAGTGGGTTAACTGCCTTGTTCAGGGGCAGAACGACAGATTTTTACCTTATCAGGTCAGGGATTCGATCTGGCGACCTTTCAGTTAGAGGCCAAACACTCTAACCACTAGGCTACCTAGCCTTGTATTTTATTACTATGTATAAATACACAAACAAATGCCGAACTATAACAACACCAAACAAACTAAACGACACGTTCACAAAAACAAACACGAATGAACAGACGTAACGAATAGCACACTCACTTACATTTCACCGTGACTTGCGACATATATCGACAACGACCCACACCAAAGTGAATTACAGACTTAACATATATAGGATCCCTAATTAGAGACAATGCGGTGCAGCTGCCTCTAATTAGGGATCCAACCCAAAACCCACGCAGAAACAGAAAAGAAAGACACTGTCAGACTCTGACCATAGCCACATAGAGAAGCAAATAGGCTTCTCTATGGCCAGAGCCTGACAGAACCCCCCCCAAGGCGCGGACTCCCGGATGCCCAAAAAAAACACACAAATACAAGGGGGGGTTAATAGGGAGGGAAGACTAGTCCATCGGGGGCGGCTCTGGCTCCGGCGAAGTGGACAGTTTTGTCCCATGCCCCTTCTTTATAACTGGGCCCGGGCTGGGTACCGGTGGGGCAAACGGCTCCGGCCATGGAGCGGGGAAAAACAATCGGTCCCGGACTGGGCACCTGTGGGGTAAACGGCTCCGGCCATGGAGTGGGGAAAACAACCGGGCCCGGACTGGGCACCGGTGGGGCAAACAGCTCCGGCCATGGAGCTGGGCAATTAACCGGGCCCGGACTGGGCACCGGTGGAGCGGACTGCTCTGGCACTGAGGCGGAGCAGACGGCTGGACCCGGAATGGGTACCGGTGGAGCGGACTGCTCTGGCACTGAGGCGGAGCAGACGGCTGGACCCGGAATGGGTACTGGTGGAGCGGACTGCTCTGGCACTGGGGCGGAGCAGACGGCTGGACCCGGAATGGGTACCGGTGGAGCGGACTGCTCTGGCACTGGGGCGGAGCAGACGGCTTGACCCGAAATGGGCACCGGTGGAGCGGACTGCTCTGGCACTGGGGCGGAGCAGACGGCTGGACCCGGAATGGGTACCGGTGGAGCGGACTGCTCTGGCACTGGGGTGGAGCAGACGGCTTGACCCGAAATGGGCACCGGTGGAGCGGACTGCTCTGACTCTGGAGCGGAGCAGACGGCTGAACCCAGAATGGGCACCGGTGGAGCGGACTGCTCTGACTCTGGGGCGGAGCAGACGGCTGAACCCGGAATGGGTACCGGTGGAGCGGACTGCTCTGGCACTGGAGCGGAGCAAGCGGCTGGACCCGGATTGGGCACCGGTGGAGCGGACTGCTCTGACTCTGGAGCGGAGCAGACGGCTGACCTTCGCTGGAGGTTCAGGGCGGCGGACCTTCGCTGGAGGTTCCGGGCTGCTGACCTTCGCTGGAGGTTCCGGGCAGCTGACCTTCGCTGGAGGTTCCGGGCTGGGGAGGCGCACCGGATGTCGGGTGCGTGGAGCTGGCACAGGAAGCACCTGGCTAGGCGCACGCACTGGAGGTCGGTGCGGGGAGCCGGCACGGGTCGTACCGGACTGGGGAGGCGCACCGGAGGTCGGATGCGTGGAGCCGGCACTGGAAGCACCTGGCTGGGCGCACGCACCGGAGGTCGGGTGCGGGTAGTAGAGCAGAGGTCCAGACCCGGACTGGACATCGGTGAAGCGGACTGCTCTGGCATGGGAGGTACCGGACTGGGAAGGCGGACCGGAGGTCGGAGGCGTGGAGCCGGCACTGGAAGCACCTGGCTGGGCACACTCATGGGAGGTCGGATGCGGGGAGTAGAGTAGAGGTCCGGACCCAGACAGGACACCGGTGGAGCGGACTGCTCTGGCATGGGGGTGGAGTAGACGACCGGACCCGGACTGGGGATGCTCCCCTTGGGCACCTTTATTTCCAGCTCCCTCCTCTCGCTCTCACACTCCTCCATATTGCGCCAACATAGCTCCATGATCCTCTCATACTCCTCCCTCCGTCGGTATTCCCCCACATACTCATTTTCCGGCCTCGGAGAATGCCACCTGGAAAGTGGGACTGGTGCCTCCTCTTCTACACCCGACCACCCCCATAGCCCCTCCCCAAATTCACCTTGGGGTTGCTTTTGGGCTCCTCTCCGTCTCGCGCCCCGTCTATTACGCGGCACTCTCTCTCTCTCCGTCTCTCCCCAGTTACGCTGCTTGGTCTCGCAGTGGTGGGTCGTTCTGTCACGATCGGGTGCAGAGACAGACCAAGATGCAGCGCAGGGATAGTAGTTCGACATATATAGCCTTGTATTTTATTACTATGTATAAATACACAAACAAATGAAGAACTATAACAACACCGAACAAACTAAACGACACGTTCACAAAAACAATCACGAATGAACGGACGTAACGAATAGCACACTTACATTTCACCGTGACTTGCGACATATATCGACAACGACCCACACCAGAGTGAATTACAGACTCAACATATATAGGATCCCTAATTAGAGACAATGCGGTGCAGCTGCCTCTAATTAGGGATCCAACCCAAAACCCACGCAGAAACAGAAAAGAAAGACACTGTCAGACTCTGACCATAGACACAAAGAGAAGCAAATAGGCTTCTCTATGGTCTCTCACACCTACAAAAATAAATGATGGGTGGATAAAAGACAACCATAGCTGCAACTATAACTAAGAGGGAGAACGATTGCTGTGCCAAGGTGTATATAGCGATCTAGAAATAATAAAAAAAACTGAGGTATATTAACAGTTAGGACTATAACAAAGTTTCTATCTACCTGTGAAGTAAAGCAGTTAAAATGTTCCATCTACCTGTGAAGTAAAGCAGTTAAAATGTTCTATCTACCTGTGAACCAAAAGCAGTTAAAAGGTTCTATCTACCTGTGAACCAAAAGCAGTTAAAAGGTTCTATCTACCTGTGAACCAAAAGTAGTTAAAAGGTTCTATCTACCTGTGAACCAAAAGCAGTTAAAAGGTTCTATCTACCTGTGAAGCTCTATTCTGCAGAGAAGAAAACCAGGGCAAATCAATTTTGTGACATTGAGGACCTTTTGAAGCTGACACTGACAGACAAAGCGTGGTTACATGTGGACATTGAAAGAGCCGACCGTGGCTTCAAGTAGAGAGGTTGCAGTTTGCTGGCTGAAGGACACTGTGTTCTTAAAATCAAAACCCAATAGTACAAGTTTGCATTGATGAGTCACACGTGGACACATCACGCTCAAACAAAGAAAAGCTGATCACATTTAACATGAGTCACCAAAATGCATATTGTATGTCATTCACAGGCTTTCAAGGGGCAACTACCCTCGTAATTCAGACTAGAGTTTTATTGGTCATTGTGCTGTCTGAATGGAGAATGGAGAGCAGATTTCATTCACTCTAGCTTTAGTGTTCCATAATTGTAAATTACAAAGACCACATGCATTTATACTCACACATATACTGACACACATAGCCAGATACACAAACACTCAATACAGAAAAGACCTCTAAGCTTCCCTGACTCTTTCCCCTTCTCTCTCCCTTTCTCGCTCACCTACCTGTCTCGTTCTCCCTCTCTCACTCATACATCAATCCGCATTTCACCCTGCCACCAGACCTTTGTCTCCACATGCAGTCTCCTGTCTTTCCTACCTGCTGATGTCTGCTGAGGTGATGGCGATGAGCGGGGGGATCCTGAGGGCGAGGCTAGTGGGCCGAGGGATTTGCTCCGTCTCTGGCCTCGGGGCCCAGTCACGCTGCTCTGCTTGCCTAAAGGCCAACGGGGGCAGCTGCAGGTTCCGGCAGGAGAGCCTCCGCACCTGGAAAGGCTCCATCTCCACGCCCAGACCCAGGCCTGGCTCTGGGGAGTCATCGTCAGACACCTGCAGGGACAGAAGAGCAGGACCTCCATGAATGATAAATGATCAGGGATCTTCTTCAAGGATATAAAATAGAAGGTTTGAATCTGTGGCTGTGTAATAGCTACAGTGGGGAGAACAAGTATTTGATACACTGCCGATTTTGCAGGTTTTCCTACTTACAAAGCATGTAGAGGTCTGTCATTTTTATCATAGGTACACTTCAACTGTGAGTGACCGAATCTAAAACAAAAATCCAGAAAATCACATTGTATGATTTTTAAATAATTTATTAGCATTTTATTTGATGACATAAGTATTTGATCACCTACCAACCAGTAAGAATTCCGGCTCTCACAGACCTGTTAGTTTTTCTTTAAGAAGCCCCCCTGTTCTCCACTCATTACCTGTATTAACTGCACCTGTTTCAACTCGTTACCTGTATAAAACACACTCAATCAAACAGACTCCAACCTCTCCACAATGGCCAAGACCAGAGAGCTGTGTAAGGACATCAGGGATAAAATTGTAGACCTGCACAAGGCTGGGATGGGCTACAGGACAATAGGCAAGCAGCTTGGTGAGAAGGCAACAACTGTTGGCGCAATTATTAGAAAATGGAAGAAGTTCAAGATGACGGTCAATCTCCCTCGGTCTGGGGCACCATGCAAGATCTCACCTCGTGGGGCATCAATGATCATGAGGAAGGTGAGGGATCAGCCCAGAACTACACGGCAGGACCTGGTCAATGACCTGAAGAGAGCTGGGACCACAGTCTCAAAGAAAACCATTAGTAACACACTACGCCGTCATGGATTAAAATCCTGCAGCGCACGCAAGGTCCCCCTGCTCAAGCCAGCGCATGTCCAGGCCCGTCTGAAGTTTGCCAATGACCATCTGGATGATCCAGAGGAGGAATGGGAGAAGGTCATGTGGTCTGATGAGACAAAAATAGAGCTTTTTGGTCTAAACTCCACTCGCCGTGTTTGGAGAAAGAAGAAGGATGAGTACAACCCCAAGAACACCATCCCAACCGTGAAGCGTGGAGGTGGAAACATCATTCTTTGGGGATGCTTTTCTGCAAAGGGGACAGGACGACTGCACCGTATTGAGGGGAGGATGGATGGGGCCATGTATCCCATGTATCGCGAGATCTTGGCCAACAACCTCCTTCCCTCAGTAAGAGCATTGAAGATGGGTCGTGGCTGGGTCTTCCAGCATGACAACGACCCAAAACACACAGCCAGGGCAACTAAGGAGTGGCTTCGTAAGAAGCATCTCAAGGTCCTGGAGTGGCCTAGCCAGTCTCCAGACCTGAACCCAATAGAAAATCTTTGGAGGGAGCTGAAAGTCCGTATTGCCCAGCGACAGCCCCGAAACCTGAAGGATCTGTATGGAGGAGTGGGCCAAAATCCCTGCTGCAGTGTGTGAAAACCTGGTCAAGAACTACAGGAAACGTATGATCTCTCTAATTACAAATAAAGGTTTCTGTACCAAATATTAAGTTCTGCTTTTCTGATGTATCAAATACTTATGTCATGCAATAAAATGCAAATGAATTACTTAAAAATCATACAATGTGATTTTCTGGATTTTTGTTTTAGATTCCTTCACTCACAGTTGAAGAGTACCTATGATAAAAACTACAGACTTCTACATGCTTTGTAAGTGGGAAAACCTGCAAAATCGGCAGTGTATCAAATACTTGTTCTCCCCACTGTATATGATATGAGGAAATGTGTTAATACAGAATGTTCTATTGATTAATATCAATCAGAAATGTGACATAATGGCTTTTTATAGTGGAGATGAAGTTTATACATTTATTGTCTGGGCTGATGAGACAGTGGATTGAACAGTCAGATGGAACAGAGTAAATAGGCATTTTAACGTCATAGATTTAGCCAGCGGTAACTTGTGGAATAGACACTGCCTGGAAAGCTTGAACCAATCAGAATTCAGGATTAGACCCACCCGTTGTATAATTACACAATAAAGCACGAGGAGGTGTGGTATATGGCCAATATACCACGAATAAGGCCTGTTCTTATGCACAACGCAATGTGGAGTGCTTGCATACAGCCCATAGCCGTGGTATATTGGCCATATAACACAAACCCCCGAGGTGCCTTATTGCTATTATAAACTGGTTGCCAATGTAATTAGAGCAGTACAAATAAATGTTTTGTCAGACCATATACCACGGCTGTCAGCCAATCAGCATTCAGGGCTCGAACCACCCAATCTGAAAACTAAATAAAAAATGAGTAAAGTTAATACTGAAGGTGTTATGTAAAGATGTTACGTGAAGGTGTTATGTGAAAGTGTTATGTGAAGGTCTTATGTGAAGGTGTTATGTGAAAGTGTTTTGTGAAGGTGTTATGTGAAGGTGTTATGTGAAAGTGTTATGTGAAGGTGTTATGTGAAAGTGTTATGTGAAAGTGTTATGTGAAGGTGTTATGTGAAAGTGTTATGTGAAGGTGTTATGTGAAGGTGTTATGTGAAAGTGTTAAGTGAAAGTGTTACGTGAAGGTGTTACGTGAAGGTGTTACGTGAAGGTGTTACGTGAAGGTGTTACGTGAAGGTGTTATGTGAAGGTGTTATATACTCCAGTTGTGTTTCCTATGAGAGTGGTTTTAACTCAGAATACAGGTTTCAGATAATCTTTTCTGTCAAGTTGTCAGTTTGTTTGGCAAAGTCCAGTAGGTTTTCTAATTGTCAGTCAGGGAGGCACAGTACTCTTAATGCAAGGTAGATGAAACATCATAATAGATGACTGTTCCTCCCTGCAGTTCACCGAAATAGATATTTGATGCAGTATCAAATTAGTATGATGGCTTAACAAAAGCGCCATCCCAAGGCTGAATTTCAGTTTTGAGCCTGCATACATTTCCACCTAGGCCAAGAGCCCCACCAGGGACTAAATGTCATCTAAAGATGTGATCTTTGGTTCATATTGTATGTACGTGATCTTAATTAATGTCAAGGCTAAACTGAGAGGATGCCTAGAGGAGCATGCTTGTGCTTAGAATTGTAAAATAAGTGTACCCTGCATTTATACAGTCTACAGTACAAATACAACTGGAAAATGTTTTTGTTTTTTTAACCATTGGCACTACTAGGATGCAGACTGACTCATCTTGTAAATGTAGGCTATCTGGATGGAAAGTCAAGGCAGCATTGTATCAACCAATCACAGCGTCTTCCAGCAGTATAAACTCTGATGAAGCGATGCCAGCTAACGGCAAAATAAACTATTTTTAATTAATATGACACATTTTGCACACGCCAAGCACAAGCGCACAAATGTACAGTCATGTTCAAATACATATAACAAACACAATGGACTTTGTTGTATAAAAGTAAAAAGGGAACCTTTTACAATCCTCGAAAATAGACTGTTTCTTGTGGAGACATTTAGAGAATCAGTAAACAAAATGAGTTGAGCAATAACAAGGCAATTTACAGTGCTGGCACAAACGTATACCTCCAAGCTTTAACTGCACATCCATGTAGCCAAATGGAGAAGGGGGAATCAGTGAGCAAGGCCACACAGGTCTGAATGAAGACATTCACATTTCACACAAACAGCATAATATTATGTGAAGGCTCTCAATGGAATATCACCGGTAGGAACCGGTCCTAGACAACGGCGACATAATCTACATGAATGTATCTGCCAATCCACTGGAACCATTAGATGCAGTTTATCACAGCACACTACGCATTATTACGGGTGGACAGGTTCAGTACACATCACTGCATTCTATATCAGAAAGCAGGTTGGACCTCTTTGAAGTCTCGTAGATCAATGCATTTTAAAGCTCTTTTACTAAAACTCCTGCTGTACCTAACATCAATAATAACTTTTAGATGTACAAGTTACCATACACACCATACACGTTTTCAGGGATGGCTAACTGAAAATTCCTTTGGTCTCTACAGAGTTAGGTAAATCAGCCTTTAGGTTTTTTGCGCCTTACTTGTGGAATAATAAAATTGGATGAATTGGTGCCTCTAGGGCATTTCAGAAGGCTGATTGAGGACCTTTTTAATTAAGAATATGTTTGAAGAGTTTCATTCCAAAATGCCATTCAGTAAATCCATTGCTTTTATTGTTTAAAGAACTTATGAAAGAGATTGGTGTTTTTTTTTCTCACTATTTAAACATGGCATGGGGTTGTTCAATGTTTAAAATCTATCACTTGATCGTTTCATTTCAGAGACAAATAATCATGTTTTTTTGAAAATGCTATCACTCTCAGACATGAGTAGTACTTCTAGGTTTTACACAGGCAAATGTAACAAATCACTGCATTTTTTATAAAGAACTGTACGAATAATACATTTGTGACATCAATATATATATTTTTTAAGTAAAACAAATAATTCAATACAGTAATATGAGATCTGAGTGTAAAATATTTACATTAGACATTTCAGTCATTTAGCAGATGCTCTTATCTTCATCTTCATCTTTCATCTTAAGATAGCTAGGTGAGGCAACCACATATCACAGTCAAATAAACAGGATGCGGACAGCCCAGTACATCACTGGGGCCGAGCTCCCTGCCATCCAGGACCACTATAACAGGCAGTGTGAAAGGAAGGGCCGGAAAATTGGGTGAATTTTCGCCCATTCCTCCTGACAGAACTGGTGTGACTGAGTCAGGTTTGTAGGCCTCCTTGCTCGCACAGGCTTTTTCAGTTCTGCCCAAAAATGTTGTATAGGATTGAGGTCAGGGCTTTCTGATGGCCACTCCAATACCTTGACTTTGTTGCCCTTAAGCCATTTTGCCACAACTTTGGAAGTATGCTTGGGTCATTGTCCATTTGGAAGACCCATTTGCGACCAAGCTTTACCTTCCTGACTGATGTCTTGAGATGTTGCTTCAATATATACACTTCATTTTCCTTCCTCATGATGCCATCTATTTTGTGAAGTGCACCAGTCCGTCCTGCAGCAAAGCACCCCCACAACATTATGCTGCCACCCCCGTGCTTCACGGTTGGGATAGTGTTCTTCGGCTTGCAAGCCTCCCCCTTTTTCCTCCAAACATAACGATGGTCATTATGGCCAAACAGTACTATTTTTGTTTCATCAGACCAGAGGACGTTTCTCCAAAAAGTATGATCTTTGTCCCCATGTGCAGTTGCAAACCGTAGTCTGCCTTTTTTATGGAGGTTTTGGAGCAGTGACTTCTTCCTTGCTGAGTTGCCTTTCAGGTTATGTCGATATAGGACTCGTTTTACTGTGGATAAATACTTTTGTACCTGTTACCTCCAGCATCTTCACAAGGTCCTTTGCTGTTGTTCTGGGATTAATTTGCACTTTTCGCACCAAAGTACGTTCATCTCTAGGAGACAGAATGCGTCTCCTTCCTGAGCGGTATGACGGCTACATGGTCCCATGGTGTTTATACTTGCGTACTATTGTTTGTACAGATGAACGTGGTACCTTCAGGTGTTTGGAAATTGCTCCCAAGGATGAACCAGACTTGTTGAGATCTACAATTGTTTTTCTGAGGTCTTGCCTGATTTCTTTAGATTTTCCCATGATGTCGAGCAAAGAGGCACTGAGTTTGAAGGTAGGCCTTGAAATACATCCACAGGTACACCTCCAATTGACTAAAATGATGTCAATTTGCCTATCAGAAGCTTCTAAAGCCATGACATAATTTTCTGGAATTTTCCAAGCTGTTTAAAGGCACAGTCAACTTAGTGTATGTAAACTTCTGACCCACTGGAATTGTGATATAGTGAATTATAAGTGAAATAATCCGTCTCTTAACAATTGTTGGAAGAATGACTTGTGTCACGCAGTAGAAGTCCTAACCGACTTGCCAAAACTATAGTTTGTTAACATGAAATCTGTGGAGTGATTGAATAACGAGTTTTAATGACTTCAACCTAAGTGTATGTAAACTTCCTACTTCAACTGTATATCCCCATGCCATAAGACTGCTAAATAGCAAAAACAAATAGCTACATGGACTATCTGAGTTGCCCTTTGTATTTTGTTATTACTGTCTCTCACAGGGCCCTACACACTCATGCACACTGACACTCCAACACACACTCCAACATTTGCTCACATACAAATAATATGCATACATTTATACTGACTGTACACACACCCACTCAAATACAATCATCATATACTATGCTCCTACTCTGTTCATCATATATCCTAATGTCTAGTCACCTTACCCTCATACATACCTACGTCTATTGATCCAGTATCCCTGTACATTGTAAATATGTTACAGTATCCTTAATAACTTGTTTTTTGTTTTACCTTGTTATTTTTAGTGATTACTACATTGTTGGGTTTAGAGCTTGCAAGAAAGGCATTTCAGTGTACTTATGCATGTGACATTAAAACATAACAATTGATACGAACATTCCATTCCAGCTAAACAATGGATATATAGTTTTTTGCTAAAACTGGTGTATGTACTGTAGTGTTTGGACCTGTATACTGTGTTTTGTATCCCTGCTTTGCTTTTCATATTGTATTAATGTGTGTATTTTTGTAATACAGGTCGAATCGGTGTTAAAATAAAGGTAACATAAATATAATGGGCCTCAATCTCAGTGTGGCCTTGAACTGGGCAACACAGATGTCCTCACAAACCCAGAGATTCATGCATATTATTGGAGGCAGCATCTATTTGAAATAAGTAAACTCTTGATGTGATAAATAATTTACCTGCTTGAATGATTCTGTTTATCTACTTGAAAATCAGTTGGTGGACACAGTTAATTTGTGGTGTGCAGTTTATAGGAATGATATCTGTGAGGATGTGAGGGTAGTGAGCACAAAAACGAAGGAGGCTGAAAACGAAAACGAAAAGCAAAATGAAGTTTAATCGGCACACTCAACATGAGTACAATTACAATAATCCACACACTCACACTGGGGCTGGGAACATAAATAGGGAGCGCAATCATGTGAAATGGGAACAGGTGTGTGTGTGTGTGTGTGTGTGGGGGTGTGTGGAATCAGGGGAAATGGGAACAGGTGTGGGAGCTTGGGTATGACTGCCATCATCCTCTTGCTGGTGGCTAGTATACCGGCGAGCCGGAGCGCCGGGGCCGGAGGCGCACAGTCGTCGGCCAGGAGAACCGTAGCTGGGTTTGGGCGGTAGCCATCTGTGATCCATCGCTGATGAGGGAGTTCCAGGCGCACCTGACGCCGCCACTCGTCGGTTCCTCGGACGACCGAGGAGCGGCCCCAACGGAGCGTGTGGAACTCCCTCGTCAGCTACGGGTTCTCCTGGCCGTATCCCGCCCAGTCCACTAGGTACTGGACCCGACCCTGCCGCCGCCGAGAGTCCAGCACCGTCTCCACTCCATACGCCGGACCCCCCCTCCACCTCCATCTCCATGTGGAGGGTGACTGAGATGTAATTAACTTTCCGGAGGACCTTAAACGACCCCACATACCGGGGGCTTAACTTACGGCAGGGCAGGCAGAGGGGAAGGTCCCGCGTGGAGAGCCACACTCTGTCCCCCAGGCGGAAGTCCGGAGCCTCGGTCGCTTGAGGATGGTACCCGGACGTGAGGCTGACCGTGACCCTCTGGACGATGAACCGGGGAAGGGACCTCAGTTCCTCAGCTCCACTACTCCACAATGCCGTTATCCAATCGAGAGCGCATCCGGTAAGCAGAGTGATCATCATGGTTACCATGAGATCTGTCATCTGTCCCTCCATGACACGGCACCTGTCCTCCAACCCAGACAGCCGGCCGCCAGGACCGGGCCCCCAATCGTGCTCTCCCGTGCTCATGACGAGAGTGAAGAAAAAAGGGGGCGAAGTAAACTCGAAAAAACTGAAAAGATGGTAAAAAAATACAAAAACTATCTCCGGGATGGTGGATTATTCTGTGAGGATGCGAGGGTAGTAAGCACAAAAACAAAGGAGATTTAATCAATTTTAATTTTAATAATCCACACACTCACACTGTGTGTGTGTGTGTGTGTGTGTGTGTGTGTGTGTGTGTGTGTGTGTGTGTGTGTGTGTGTGTGTGTGTGTGTGTGTGTGTGTGTGTGTGTGTGTGTGTGTGTGTGGAATCAGGGAAAATGGGAACAGGTGTTGGAGCTTGGGTGTGGCTGCCATCATCCTCTTGCCGGTGGTTAGTAAACCGGCAGGAGGGGCACCGTCGAGGTAGATGGCACAGTCGTTACAATATTGTAATGTCTGAGAAATGTAACACTATTGTCTCCGCTAACTAACTGTAAGTGGCTCTGGATAAGAGCGTCTGCTAATGGACTAAAATGGAAATGTCTTGCTTAGCCTCCTCCTTCTATGGAAAATACTGCATAACTTGAAAGAAAATGGACATATTTAACAGATGATTTCTAAACCAAATCTCTTCAAAATCGATAAGTACTGTGTATGATGTACGTCATATGTCATGTGCTCATATTATGCAACAGTTGGCGAGTAAAGTATTAACTGGATAAATTCCGACTGATGGGTATCAGAGATCATTAGTAACAGTTTATGAAGGTTGGGACGAACTCCTGAAAAAAACGAGATAAGAATAATTTTGTCTAATGAAATGAATGTTGAAAAACAGGGACATGGCCATTAGGAATAGCAAGGCATACACATTACACACTGAAAATCCCACTTCACAAGCATATGATTCCCCTTCATCAATTGACATGCAAGAACACAAGAGCCACAAAAGGCTTCCCAGTGGGCCAAAACTGATTTGAATTTACGTTGTTTCCTCATCATTTCAACCCCTCAAAAAAATCTTTTTGCATTTTAGCAGACGCGCTTATCCAGAGCAACAGTGAGTGCATACTTTTTCATACTGGTCCGAACCCACAACCTTGGGAATTGCCAGCGCCATGCTCTACAACTGAGCCACACAGGATATATGTGACGACGTTGAATCAACGTGGGAAAATTATTTGATTTGCAAAAAGTCTTCAACTTGATTCTCACATTGAATTTACATTGGTTGACAACTCAACCAAATATAAATCAAAACACACACACCCCCTCACACACACACACATAAACACATAAACACATAAACACACACAATCCTGGTGAGTACTCCCTTAAGACCAAACTGACGGAATGATGCTCACACTGGAGCGACCATAATGGGAACCTGGAGCTTCTGATTGTGTAATAAAGATATTATATTATTGATAATCCTTCAATATTATTGAAGACCTTGTCCCCTGTACTCTATTGCAGTACCTCATAACACGCTTTTATCCTGGGGGGGGGTCATTGAAGGTCAGTGCTGGTACACCCTCTGTAATTGAACAGTAGGGATTTGATAGGTTAACTGTCGGTGTACTTTATTTATTTTGCTGCCTCGACAGTCATTATTCTTGAGCAGTTGTAAAATGGCCTATTTTTGTTTTATTTCCATGAGGTCCTGGAGGGAAATGTTTCATTGCACCTCTGCTGCACACACAAAATGTGATCATTATTGGAAATTGAAGTTTTCCTCTGACAAACTGTTTGGCAGTTGAGCAGAACTGCCCTTTGATTTTTTATTGATTTATTTTTTATATAACCTTTATTTAACAGGGCAAGTTAAGAACATATTCTTATTTACAATGACGGCCTACCCCGGCCAAACCCGGACGACGCTGGGCCAATTGTGCGTCGCCCTATGGGACTCCCAATCACAGCCCGGATGTGATACAGCCTGGATTATAACCAGGGACTGCAGTGACGCCTCTTGCACTGAGATGCAGTGCCACTCGGGAGCTGTTCTGCCACCAGTCATTGCGTTAGCCTCCAGAGTCAGCTGCTGCGTGCGCAAACTATACAATTGTTGGGGAGTTTTAAACTGATGTTTCCGTGAATACTTTGACACCCCACAATTGGGTTTGTGTCGACAATAAATAATGCTGTGGTTCATTCTAAAGGGCAGCTTCAGACTCAGAGGGCTTTTTAGGAGTTTTGGGTCAACCACGTGATTTGGGCTGAACTAAGCAACTAAATCAGTGGTCGAGGTTGCCAAAATAAAATTATTACTGATTATTGTATGGGACAATATCCAAATGTTTTTGAGAAAGATCATTTGAAAAATACAATTTTATTGAGTAAATGTTTTTATTGGTTTCTTTTCATTTTGGAAATCAAATGAATTAAAGGTTATTTGTTGATGTAAACATTTTAATGTACCGAATTGAAGCTTGTCATTAGATTTTGGCTGGGGTGGGTCCATCACCCACGATTTCTGATAACAGTCTTAATTTTGGGGAGGTATGTCTTCATGTCATCTGTGTAGACCACTACATGTCTCCCCACCATATCCCGGAACAGAAGGCCTTCATTTCAGTGTAATTTAAACAGGCTAAACACGTTTTTTATGTCAGTAAAGGTAGAGATAGCTAGTTAAAGGTAAGCACAGCAATAAGACATAGATGCAGAAAGTAAACAGCATAGTGGGTCAATTTCCGCAACAACTAAGAGCGTTGAAGTGCATGCATCAACTTCTCTGCTGTTTTGGTGCACTGGCTACCACGCTGTAAACAGCGTGAAGCAAACCCTTGCACATGCGCAGATACTGTGGGTAACTGTGTGAGAGCAAAGTCTTTTATCTCGCTCATCTGCGGTGCTGCTCGTGGCAACGTAATTTCGCTGAATCTACCTTTAACTATGTCAGTAAACTAACTACAACAGTTAGCTAAGCAGCTTATCAAGTCACTGCACTGGCGACTGGCGTTCTTGTACATATTATTTTGCAGGAGATAGCAACTGCTTTGTTAATTTTGGGGGGAATTTATTAGGATCCCTCTTCCTGGGGTCCAAACAGTAACGTTATTAAAACAATTACATCACAACAAAACAATTGCAAACTATTAAATCACTGTCACAACGTTTGTAGTAATTTAGCTAGTTTTCTTTTCTTAGTTTTCTTTTCATACGAGAACGTAGTGGCAAGGTCCCCCTGCTCAAGCCAGCGCATGTCCAGGCCCGTCTGAAGTTTGCCAATGACCATCTGGATGATCCAGAGGAGGAATGGGAGAAGGTCATGTGGTCTGATGAGACAAAAATAGAGCTTTTTGGTCTAAACTCCACTCGCCGTGTTTGGAGGAAGAAGAAGGATGAGTACAACCCCAAGAACACCATCCCAACCGTGAAGCATGGAGGTGGAAAAATCATTCTTTGGGGATGCTTTTCTGCAAAGGGGACAGGACGACTGCACCGTATTGAGGGGAGGATGGATGGGGCCATGTATCGCGAGATCTTGGCCAACAACCTCCTTCCCTCAGTAAGAGCATTGAAGATGGGTCGTGGCTGGGTCTTCCAGCATGACAATGACCCGAAACACACAGCCAGGGCAACTAAGGAGTGGCTCCGTAAGAAGCATCTCAAGGTCCTGGAGTGGCCTAGCCAGTCTCCAGACCTGAACCCAATAGAAAATCTTTGGAGGGAGCTGAAAGTCCGTATTGCCCAGCGACAGCCCCGAAACCTGAAGGATCTGGAGAAGGTCTGTATGGAGGAGTGGGCCAAAATCCCTGCTGCAGTGTGTGCAAACCTGGTCAAGAACTACAGGAAACGTATGATCTCTGTAATTGCAAACAAAGGTTTCTGTACCAAATATTAAGTTCTGCTTTTCTGATTTATAAAATACTTATGTCATGCAATAAAATGCAAATTAATTACTTAAAAATCATACAATGTGATTTTCTGGATTTTTGTTTTGGATTCCGTCACTCACAGTTGAAGAGTACCTATGATAAAATGATTACAGACTTCTACATGCTTTGTAAGTGGGAAAACCTGCAAAATCGGCAGTGTATCAAATACTTGTTCTCCCCACTGTATATAACATTATGTTGGTGGCCAGAATTTTGTATAATAATTTAAATTGAAAAACTCAAAGTCTTGAATCAAGTGTTGTTTTTTGTACCAGTTCATAAACCATGTGCCATTTTTGTCCTCAAATGAAACTGGCATATTTTTCTATTTATGCCAATTCCTTATTTTTTATAATTTAATTTAACCAGACAAGTCAGTTAAGAACTTATTTACAATGACAGCCTACTGGGGAACAGTGGGTTAACTGCCTTGTTCAGGGGCAGAACAACAGATTATTTATCTTGTCAGCTCTGCGATTCGGCAACCTTTCGGTTACTGGCCAACACCCTAACCACTAGGCTACCTGCCGCCCCAAATATATGGCAGGCAAACCAGTTCCCTACCTTCTCCGTTTTCCACTTGCCTCCTCCATTTTTGTGGTGATGCTGAAATCAGTTGGTTTTAAGTTTGGATTGAGCATACACAGTTTAACCATAACTTTTGTTGTAATATTTGTTCTATTTATCTGGAGGATAAAACTGAAATTGTGTATGGCTTGTTTAAGAAAGGGCGATAGTTTGAACAAAACTTCATTTTCAATTAGTCGGAAATGGGAAGTTGTAATCTCTATAAAGGAAAAAAGGCCATTTTTGAACGAAGGATGAGCTTTTTTAATTATCTACTGGAGAACTGTTTTCGGTTTAAGTATAATTTATGTATGAGTGAAGCTTTTAGTGAAAGATTTAAAGCTTTAATTTTTAATAATTTTAGCCCCCCAAACTCATATTCATTATATAAATAAGCACATTTAATTTTGTCTGGCTTTGTCAGGCTCTGGCCATAGAGAAGCCTATTTGCTTCTCTATGTAGCCATGGTCAGAGTCTGACAGGTCTATTCTTTCTGTTTCTTGTGGTGGTTTGTGTTGGATCCCGAATTAGAGGCAGCTGCAGTGCAGCTGGGGATGTGGGTCATTATATTTCACAAGTCACGGTGACAGTAAGTGTGCTTCGTTTATTACGTTTGTTCATTCGTGTTTGTTTGTTGAGTAGTTCGGTTTTTTGTTGTTAAACATAGTATAATATTCTTAGTTATACATAGTATAAATAAAGAACATATGTCGAACTACAATCCCTGCGCTGCGTCTTGGTCGATGTATGCACCCACACGTGACAGAATGACCCACCAGTACGAGACCAAGCAACGTAACTGGGGAGAGACGGAGAGAGAGGAAGTGCCGCGTCGCAGTCGGCGCGCGAATCGGCGAAAACCCGAAGGCATCCGCAAGAGAATTTTTGGGAGGGGCTATGGGGGCGGTCTGTTGTAGAGGAAGAGGCGCCAGTACCACTCTCCAGGTGGCATTCGCCGAGGCCGGAATGTAAGTGGGGGGCGAAGTGCCAGGAGGAGATGAGCGTGGTGGAATACCTAAGGAGGGAGTATACGAGTATATGGGAGCTAGGCTGCGTAAGATGGAGGAGTGTGAGAGCGAGAGGAGGGAGCTGGAGTTAGAGGTGCCCAAGGTGAGCATCCCCAGTCGTCGGCTCCACTCCCATGCCAGAACAGTCCGCTTCACCGATGTCCAGTCCGGGTCCGGACCTCTGCTCTACTCCCCGCACCCGACCTCCAGTGCGTGCGCCCAGCCAGGTGCTTCCAGTGCCGGCTCCACGCACCCGACCTCCTGGTCCGCCTCCCCAGTCCGGGCTGCTCCCCACACCCGACCTCCAGTGCGTGCGCCCAGCCAGGTGCTTCCTGTGCCGGCTCCACGCACCCGACATCCGGTGCGCCTCCCCAGTCCGGTACGTCCCGTGCCGGCTCTCCGCAGCCCGGAACCTCCAGCAAAGGTCCTCAGCCCGGAACCTCCAGTGAAGGTCCGCAGCCCGGAACCTCCAGCAAAGGTCCGTAGCCCGAAGCCTACAGCGAAGGTCCGCAGCCCGGAACCTCCAGCGAAGGTCCGGAGCCTACAGCGAAGGTCCGGAGCCTACAGCGAAGGTCCGCAGCCCGGAACCTCCAGCGAAGGTCCGCAGCCTGGAACCTCCAGCGAAGGTCCGCAGCCCGGAGCCTACAGCGAAGGTCCGCAGCCCGGAACCTCCAGCGAAGGTCCGCAGCCCGGAAACCCCAGCGAAGGTCCGCAGCCCGGAAACCCCAGCGAAGGTCCGTAGCCCGAAACCTCCAGTGAAGGTCCGAAGCCCGAAACCTCCAGCGAAGGTTCGTATCCCGGAACCTCCCGAAGTCAGCACCGCTCTGTGGTCGGAACCTACCGCTCCACCGGTGCCCAATCCGGGTCCAGTCGTCTGCTCCGCTCTAGAGCCTGAGCAGTTCGCTCCACCGGTGCCCATTCCGGGTCCGGCCGTCTGCTCCGCTCTAGAGCCTGAGCAGTCCGCTCCACCGGTGCCCAATCCGGGTCCAGCCGTCTGCTCCGCTCCTGAGCCAGAGCAGTCCACTACACCGGTGCCCAGTCCGGATCCGGCCGTCTGCTTCGATCCTGAGCCAGAGCAGTCCGCTCCATCGGTGCCCAGTCCGGGTCCGGCCGTCTGCTCCGCTCCGCTCCAGTGCCTGAGCAGTCCGCTCCACCGGTGCCCAACCCGGGTCCAGCCGTCTGCTCCGCTCCAGAGCCAGAGCAGTCCACTCCACCGGTGCCCATTCCGGGTCCGGCCGTCTGCTCTGCTCCAGTGCCAAAGCAGTCCGCTCCACCAGTGCCCAGTCCTTGTCCGGTGGTCTGCTCCACTTCAGGGCCGGAGCCGTTTACCCCACCGGTGCCCAGTCCGGGTCCGGTTGTTTGCCCCGCTCCATGGCCGGAGCCGTTTACCCCACCGGTGCCCAGTCTGGGCACAGTTGTTTTCCCCTCTCCATGGCCGGAGCCGTTTACCCCACCGGTGCCCAGTCCGGGCCCGGTTATTTGCCCCGCTCCATGGCCGGAGCCGTTTGCCCCACCGGTGCCCAGTCCGGGCCCGGTAAATTGCCCAGCTCCATGGCCGGTCATAAAGAAGGGGCATGGGAAGAAACTGTCAACTTGATTGTGGTGAATTACAAGTACATCTTCTTCACCATCTGCCCATTTTATTGGTACAAGGTAGTGTAAACACTGAGTCTTTTAATGATCCAATACGTAATATGGTACACTTGTCATAATTTGGTTTTAGTCCAGAGAGGCTAGAAAAGTGATCACGATCTTCAATGAGACTGTGCAGGGATCCAGATTGCGGACTTAAGAAAAAACTTGAGTCATCGGCATACATTGACACTTTTGTTTTTATCCCCTGGATTTCTAACCCTTTGATGTTCTTGTTGGATCTAATTTTAATAGCTAGCATTTCAATGGCCATAATAAAAACATATGGAGACAACGTACAGCCTTGTTTTACTCAATTCTTTCTGAGATTTAACCATTATTTACTACTTTACATGTGGGGCTGCTGTACATAACTTTAACCCATTGTATAAGAGATAAACCGAAATTAAAGTAATCCAGGCATTTATATATAAATTCTAGTCATACTTTATCAAACGCCTTCTTCTATGTAGACCAGGCCTGGTATCTTTGATGTTTCATAATGTTCAATTGTTTCAAGTAATTGTCGTATATTATCTTCAATATATCGTCCATGTAAAAAAAAACATCGTTGATTATTTGTACTTTATTAATCTCGATTAACCCAGAACTAAAGTCTCACGTAATTGCTCAGCTCCTCGATTAAGTTCTGGGTCCATACGTGTTAAGAGATGATGATGCACCTTTTATAAATTTTTTAAATGTAACCTTTATTTAACTAGGCAAGTCAGTTAAGAACAAATTCTTATTTACAATGACGGCCTACACTGGGCCAATTGTGCACCACCCTATGGGAATCCCAATCACAGCCAGTTGTGATAGTCTGGATTCGAACCAGGTTGTCTGTAGTGATGCCTCTAGCACTGAGATGCAGTGCCTTAGACGACTGTGCCTCTTGGGAGTCCTTAATTTACATCCATATATAACAATATAGGAAATATTTGTCTGAGCTTAGATCCTCTCCCATATAACAGAGACAGTAGTAACAGTACATATAACAGAGACAGTAGTAACAGTACAGCTACATTAAGGCATTTCAAATGGGATCATTTCTAGAGTACCTTGGTGTTGACAATTCTGATAACTATTGCTAATGAAATGAGTGTCTTGCTTTCTTGTGAAAGGGTTGTAAGTATCGAGTGGAAGGCTGATAAGTATTTTTTGGATTTTGGAATATGGAATATGCACATCCAACAGCGAGCACTAGAATCAGTGTGACAATGTATTATATCAAATATTAAACCAGGTGTGTGTGATTCATGGGCGTCCCAAATGGCACCCTACTCACTACTCAAAAGACATATGGAGCCATTTTGGATGCAGCCTGGTTGGTTTTAGCATGGCTGTGCTTTGGTCATAGGTATGAAGCGCTAACTGAGTCGTTCTAGCCGAGTCGTATTGATACATTTTGCGAGTGAAAGTGGTGAAGTAGTCATGATGGTATTTTTGTTTTAGCATGACTTAGATTAGAACACCTCTCAGCCAATCAAAAATGCATGACCAGGACTAAGCATTTCATAAAAAGTATTTCAGCACATAACACACATTACTTATTTTGAGTGTATTTTATCGACCTGTATGATGTTGATGTTTCTCTGAAGTTAGACCTCCATGGCAGACATTTAAACCCTACTGCTCCTGGTTCCAATACTGCCAAATAATTTGGGGATTCACTTGACATGGATGATTTTGGGAGATTTAGCTGTTCTAAGCTGGGAGCTTCACTTGAGCTCCTGGGTGAAATTTCATTGGAACAGGGTCATTCTTGAATTGCGGTGGTAAATGCTGTCCCTTGACTTTGGTGATGTGTGGAGGTGTAGTGACATGTTTTGGGGATTTTTAGAGTTATCTATTATTTTGAAGGCTATACAGTGAACACAAGTATTTAATATATTGTATAGATTAATAGAAACAAAGAAGGCTATTAAAATACATGTTTTATAGTATACTATGTGTTCCTCAGTTGTATGTCATTTGTGTTACTGCCTTATAAATGACTGATTACAAATACAAGGACCTTGAGCATTCTCTCCAGCGGCAAACTGTTATCGGGGGAGGGGTCTATCAGTGATGGGGATTCTCCAGCCGGCTCTTTTGGCTCCCAAACGGCTCTTTAAAAATTAAATGTTTTGTATTTTTTCAAGTCAAACAGTTTGCCTATGATTGGTGTTAAAACAATTCTAATTAAATGATCAAATGAAATCATACTCTACCTTAACCACAATGTATTTAAAAATGCATTGGTTTGTTATGAAAAATAATGCTATTAAACATTTGCATTTAAAGTATAACTTTTTAATGTATATAAACAAAGTGCATATAAATCTAACCATTCAAAACTAATATAATCTCAACAGCATAATATAATATTGCACCATATCAAAGAAAAATAAATAACAATTAGCAAAACTGCAGCATCCCACTTAAAACATATTTTCTCTCTCTTCTTTATTTCCATGTTATAACCAGCAGCACACAGCAATGCTGACCAATTTGAGCTTTTATGAGATTTGCATTCAGAAATGTCACATACTGTAGCTGGAAAGAGAGAACAGTAATTTATTAATTCAGGTTCATGTTTTGTCTGCTGATACTACATTCTCATCTACTGCTCATATACATATATAATACTGGATTAAATACTGATGTAGTAATTACTGTACCTCTCTCCACTGATCTCCACAGTGACCTGTTCCAGGACTCTGCAAACCCCCTCCACCACCTCCCATTCCTCTTGGGTCAGAGCATCAACAGGTGCATCCACGTGTTGAAGTGCTGGCTCCACCACTATCACTAGCAGGCCCGTTAGTTTCTCGAAGCTCCGCTACAGCTAGCTTCACAGTTGGGTGCACAGTTCGCATATGCCGGTGCAGGTTGAGCGTAGAACCGGCTTTCTATGAGATTTTGTTTAAGCAAATCCTACACTGTGCTCTAACATGGTTTACATCTAAATGCTACTGTGCTTCCGACTCATTTTCCTGCTGTTTTCGAGCTGTCCTTCCTCTCTCTCCTCCCTGCTAAGTGTATGACTGTGAGTAAATTGTTGGCTCGCCCTCCCTCGCGCGTCTTTGGTTCATTGGTTGACACTGCGTGTCTGATTGACCGGAACAACAGGTGAGGCTGTTAGTCTGAGCAGACAGTCAGAACGAATGTTTGTGCGCTTGAGAATTTACGCCTATATTATTTTATTTCTTTTTTCGTTCTTTGAATTAGTTAATTCTATTCATTTAATCCTTTTGATTATTTGATTATTTTTTATTATTGATTCTGATTCTGATATGCGAGCCGGCTCCCAACGTTCACCTACAAGAGCCGGCTCTTAGGATTCGTTCGCGAACGAACCATCACTAACTCTTATAATGTAACACATAGAGAGAGCTTGGGGGCATTATAATATAACACATAGAGAGAGCTTGGGGGCATTATAATATAACACATAGAGAGAGCTTGGGGGCATTATAATATAACACATAGAGAGAGCTTGGGGGCATTATAATATAACACATAGAGAGAGCTTGGGGGCATTATAATATAACGCATAGAGAGAGCTTGGGGGCATTATAATATAACACATAGAGTGAGCTTGGGGGCATTATAATATAACACATAGAGAGAGCTTGGGGGCATTATAATATAACACATAGAGAGAGCTTGGGGGCATTATAATATAACACATAGAGTGAGCTTGGGGGCATTATAATATAACACATAGAGAGAGCTTGGGGGCATTTCAGTTTAAGGTCATTGCTGGATAAATATAGTCATGAACCCTGGGTCAAATAGAATCGTCATGGAGCCAGGGTAAACACATTAGTCATGGTCACTGAAAAAGCACCCTAATTAAAAACACTACTTTATCTCAAACTCGAGTCCACAAATAATATTACATAGTACATAATGGTAAATTGCAATGCAAGGCACAATATCATGGAAACAAGTGGAAAGAAATTCAATTGAGCAAAAACAAGCCTGTTCCTGAAAGGGAAAGAGGCAGTGAGATAGTCAGATATATCTTGAAAGATGCAGGAAAAGGTCCTCTGAGAAGCCATGTGTGTGATGATGCACAGCTCACCCTGACCCTCAGTAGATTGAAACTGAACAAAAACAATGGCCTTGTGTCTCAGGTATAAATTAGATCCTGTGCATGTGTGGGATGCAACACACAGAGGACGTGAGAAACACACAAGGTATGTTCACTTGGAGCTCTCAATGTAAGCAGCATTGCTTGCTATACAAGGTCTGTGAGACTCATAAGGACAGATTCATGTACAGCAGGAAACCTGTACTGTGGGGGGACAAAGCTCTTCCAAAAATACACCCTGTCATTTAATTAAGAAATTATGTGTTTCCTTTCATATCTTTTACATAACTAATTTCCCTGCAAAACAGATATCCTGTCGGTCAGAATAGATGTGCTTTTGTTGTATTTAACATATACTATATGCAATGCCCTGTATCATTAATTATGAATCAAAAGTCAAGTTGACTAAGATGGGACCAAAGCCAATTTCCAGCTCATCCATCAACCAATTCCCTGGATGATAACGCTTCAATCATCAGAAAGGTCTTGGGTATTTGAACCGAAAGGTCACTGGTTCGAATACCCAAGCCGACAAGGTGAAAAAACCTGTCTGTGTCCTTGAGCAAGGCACTTAACCCTAATTTTCTCCAAGAGCTGACCCTGTAGGTAGGCCATCATTGTAAATAAGAATTTGTTCTTAACTGACTTGCCTAGCTAAATAAAGGTTCAATAAAAAATGTTTAAGTCAGTCTACATAACAGCCACACATAGTGAAAGGCTTATTCGCCTCCCTAGGGTCCTAACTAAACGGTATTTACTTCCGGGTCCTAACTAAACAGTATTTACTTCCGGGTCCTAACTAAACAGTATTTACTTCCGGGTCCTAACTAAACAGTATTTACTTCCGGGTCCTAACTAAACAGTATTTACTTCCGGGTCCTAACTAAACAGTATTTACTTCCGGGTCCTAACTAAACAGTATTTACTTCCGGGTCCTAACTAAACAGTATTTACTTCCGGGTCCTAACTAAACAGTATTTACTTCCGGGTCCTAACTAAACAGTATTTACTTCCGGGTCCTAACTAAACAGTATTTACTTACTCTCACCCTCCGCACCAAATGTGCGGCACCTCATGTAACAATAACATTTCGAGAGATGTATTCTGTTAAATCACCTTCCTCTGATTGTCATTTTACAAAAAGGAAGAAAAGCCCCGGCCTAACTGGTTTGTGTGATTCCACTGCTTCACCTCAAGTGAGGGCTAATGGTGGTAATACTTTAAGAAAGGAAGACGTGGTTCTTGTTGGAGCGTCCATTTTGTAATGACCTAGTATTATTGCTTGGATCGTTGTCGGGGCGTCCATTTTGTAATGACCTAGTATTATTGCTTGGATCTTTATTGCTCTGTTTCCCAAATGTAATCTGTTGAGATAATTGTACAGTGTACTCATATTGATTTAACAACCAATTACTGGCTAGAGAAACATCTTTTGCACTTTTACAGAACGAGCGATTGTGCTTGAATATAAATACAATTTTATTTGTCACATGCGCCGAATACAGTAGGTGTAGACCTTAACGTGAAATTCTTAATCGCAAACCCTTAACCAACAATGCAGTTCATGAAATAGAGTTAAGAAAATATTTACTAAATGGTTTGTTGTTAACATCCTTATCAGGATGCACCGTTTACACGTGGTGTGCTTTTGAGAATGTGTTTGTACTGGTCGTCCCTTGGGTCACCCGCACTGATTTTAGCAATTAGTCTGGAGCCAGTGAATTCGTTATGGCTAGCCTGTTACACACTGAAAGATATTAGACAACAGATTATCTACAGGCTGAAGGAAAAACAACATTGCTTGTGTAAGAAATGCAATGATGTCACTGTTCTCATAACAATAATTATTTTCAATGACAATATCATGTAGGCAATTGTTTGATAATGAGGGAATAATCATGTAATTTATAACCAGTCAAATGCACCCTAGCCCATATAACCAAACGATGCACCTGCTCCACTATGGGTGTTTATCGTCACTAAGAGCTAGCTAGCTCTCCCTAATTGTTGCTTCCAGCTAGGTGGCATTTATTGGAGCTTGGAAGTGGGTCATTGGTGGGTGCTTACTTATATGGCTGCGTTTACACAGGCAGCCCAATTTGGCCTTTTGACCAAATCACATCAGATCTTTTCACATGAGCTCTTTTTCAGAGCTGATCTGATTGGTCAATAGACCAATTACTGGGGGGGGGGGGGGCAGAATTGGTCTGCCTGTGTAAACACAGCCTGTTTGTCATATTTCACACATTGTTTCTTACAGTTGGGGGTGAAATGTCAGAAAGTGTTAGAATATATTGAAGGGGATATTTTGCGAATACATATGTTGCTCTGCTAGTTGTGTGTGTGTGCGCGTGTGTGTGTCATCATTATCTACAACAATGGACAGCCAAGATTGTGTGTGTGTGCCAGTTTGTGTAACAGTACATTTCCTGCTTTCTGGCACTTCAGCAGATGTCTGCTGTGATTCGCTGGGTCTCGTCCAATTACACTGTCTGTACCGCCAGCCTTCCCAGACACTTTCCATTGAGCTGACTGTCACACCGACATTTCAACTCACCCCAGCAGTGACACATGCAACCGCCCCCCAAACACACACACACACGTTACTTTCTCCAATAGTGACACCCACGTACATACAGACAAACTCACTTCAACATTGTCACACACGGGGCCTCCTGAGTGGCGCAGCGGTCTAAGGCTCTGCATCGCAGTGCTTGAGGCGTCACTACAGACCCAGGTTCGCTCCCAGGCTGTGTCGCAGCTGGCCGTTACCGGGTGACCCGTGAGGTGGTGCACAATTGGCCCAGCGACGTGAGGGTTTGGCCGGATCGCTCTAGCGACTCCTTGTGGCGGGACGGGCGCATGCACACTGACTTGGTCGCCAGTTGTACAGTGTTTCCTCCGACACATTGGTGCGGCTGGCTTCCGGGTTAAGCGAGCAGTGCGGCTTGGCAGGGTCGTGTTTCGGAGGACGCATGGCTCTCGATCTTCACCTCTCCCGAGTTGTACTGAGTTGCACTGAACAAAGATCACATGATAGGCCATCATAGTGCATTTGACTGGTTATAGATTACATTATTATTGTAAAAGCAACATGGTTATAAATTATGGCAGCGTTATGTAAAAACAACATGGTTGAAATTTACCCATAAGGAATGGGACATGCCATTAGACGTGCTATTTGCTGAGGGCCTTTCATTCCTTGATGATTGACTATATGGATTCAGCACCCCCTTTCTTGAAAACAATAAGGACTTCAGTGAGCACATTGTTTGGGATATTCATCCAGTCCATCACTTATGAGCAGTCATCAAGGACATTTGTAAGTATTGAGACATAGCCATTTACAATATAAAGAGAAAACAAGCACATTTGTAAGTATTGAGACACAGTCCTTTACAATGTAAAGAGAAAACAAGAACATTTGTAAGTATTGAGACACAGCCATTTACAATATAAAGACAAAACAAGAAAATGTAAGTATTGAGACACAGCCATTTACAATATAAAGAGAAAACAAGCACATTTGTAAGTATTGAGACACAGCCATTTACAATATAAAGACAAAACAAGAAAATGTAAGTATTGAGACACAGCCATTTACAATATAAAGAGAAAACAAGCACATTTGTAAGTATTGAGACACAGCCATTTACAATATAAAGACAAAACAAGAACATTTGTAAGTATTGAGACACAGCCATTTGCAATATAAATAGAAATCAAGAACAATTGTAAGTATTGAGACACAGCCATTTACAGTATAAAGAGAAAACAAGAACATTTGTAAGTATTGAGACACAGCCATTTACAATATAAAGAGAAAACAAGAAAATGTAAGTATTGAGACACAGCCATTTACAATATAAAGAGAAAACAAGAAAATGTGGAAGTATTGAGACACAGCCATTTACAATATAAAGAGAAAACAAGAACATTTGTAAGTATTGAGACACAGCCATTTACAGTATAAAGAGAAAACAAGAACATTTGTAAGTATTGAGACACAGCCATTTACAATATAAAGAGAAAACAAGAAAATGTAAGTATTGAGACACAGCCATTTACAATATATAGAGAAAACAAGAAAATGTGGAAGTATTGAGACACAGCCATTTACAATATATAGAGAAAACAAGAAAATGTGGAAGTATTGAGACACAGCCAGTCCCACCACTAGACTTAAGGGGAGGTAGTTAAGATGCTTTCTTTCATAAAGATGTTTATGAAGCCCTTTCATCACCCTGTTCACATTGATTATTTCATCATAACCAAGAAGGATGTCTAATCTGCAGTTCATTTAATTAGATGTTTCATCTCCTTGATCTGATCTAATCAAACAATGTAACCTCGCCCCTCTACCCTACATTCCAGCATCACATTGGTGTGTGTGTGCGTGTTCATGTGTGTGTGTATTGTGGCACAGGACACTGGGAGGCAGTGTGATGTTGTGAGGTCAGAAAATGTGAGGTGGGTGTGGGAGAGGATGTACGGATATTATATTGACAGGCGGATTATGGGCAACATGCTCTCACAGTGTGAAAACTGTATATATATATATATATATATATATATATATATATATATATATATATATATATATATATATATATATATATATACACAGTGCCCTTTTCATTTGAGCATGGAGCAATGTCTGGAAAGAGGTAATGAGCAGTTGTCTAGAGAACAGTACTAGTGAGGAAGCATCCTTCAGTATCCAACATTTTCAATCAAAACTGGTATTCAGGCATTCCTAGAGCTAGGCTAAAAAGACTATGCACAGTTACTAAGGGCTGGGTTAGAAATTAATGTGTTAACATTGTGTAAATGAACTAATCAGAATATTATCAATAAAACCAGTCTAACAGCACCAGATTAATGTTGTTTTGCCTCACTTTGGAAACTCCTGGATACGGGTTTCGATTGAATATACAGTTGAAGTTGGAAGTTTACGTACACCTTAGCCAAATACATTTAAACTCAGTTTTTCACAATTCCTGACATTTAATCCTAGTAAAAATTCCCTGTCTTAGGTCAGTTAGGATCACCACTTTATTTTAAGAATGTTAAATGTCAGAATAATAGTAGAGAGAATGATTTATTTCAGCTTTTATTTCTTTCATCACATTCCCAGTGGGTCTGAAGTTTACATACACTCAATTAGTATTTGGTAGCATTGCCTTTAAATTGTTTAACTTGGATCAAACGTTTCGGGTAGCCTTCCACAAGCTTCCCACAATAAGTTGCTTCAATAAGTTAGCCACATAAATGTTGATATAGGACTTGTTTTTTTCAGTGGATATAGATACTTTTGTACCCGTTTCCTCCAGCATCTTCACAAGGTCCTTTGCTGTTGTTCTGGGATTGATTTGCACTTTTCGTACCAAAGTACGTTCATCTCTAGGAGACAAAACGTGTCTCCTTCCTGAGCGGTATGACGGCTGCGTGATCCCATTGTGTTTATACTTGTGTACTATTGTTTGTACAGATGAACGTGGTACCTTCAGGCGTTTGGAAATTGCTGTGGAGGTGTACAATTTTTTGGGGCTGATTTCTGATTGATTTTCCCGTGATGTCGAGCAAAGAGGCACTGAGTTTGAAGGTGGGCCTTGAAATACATCCACAGGTACACCTCCAGTTGACTCAAATTATGTCAGTTAGCCTATCAGAAGCTTCTAAAGCCATTACATAATTTGAATAAAGTGAAATAATCTCTCTGTAAACAATTGTTGTAATAATGACTTGTGTCATGCACAAAGTAGACTATAAAACTATAGTTTGTTAACGTGAAATCTGTGGAGTGGTTGAAAAATGAGTTTTAATGACTTCCGACTTTAACTGTAGCCCTTCTTTTTAAAAGCCAGCAATTACAGCATTGCAAAGCAATCAGCTGTGAACTTTCAGAAGCAATTACCAGCAAACAGGTAACGCAAACATGACCCTGTAGTTCCCTGAGAATGCTTGACTTTGAAATTCCCCACAGAACTTGACACATTGAATGACATACCATTCTCGACCATCCTTCCTTTCCCCAAGACAGAAAGACATTTGTGCATCTCTTAATTGCTGAGCACTTTATGAGTTCGCATTTCAAAGTGCATGCATCGCCTTTGCTCTGGGTGCCTTTTGGCCTTATTTAGTGGCATTCAAAATCAACACTAATGGCAGAGCGCACCAACATCCTGGGTGATGCAGTTCTGGACTGACGGTGGATTGGACGGGGACGACCCTAGTGAGGGAACTATGGCTAAGTTAACACAGGCAGCCCGATTCAGATATTTTATTTTGACCAATCAGATCAGCTCTGAAAAAGAGCTGATTTGAAAAGATCTGATGTGATTGCCCAAATATCAATTTGTGGGAAAGAAAATGCAGAATTGGGCTTCCTGTCTAAATGCATCCTAGGAGTGACACTTGCGCCCCCTATCACATGTTGGCCATTTGAGTGCTCTGGGAGAGAATCAGAGACAAACATGCTGGCGGGAGTTTAGCAGACTGTTTATCTCTGACCTTCAAGCCTCTGAGTCATACCTCAGACGTTTTACTTTCTCTCTCTCTCTCTCTCTCTCTCTCTCTCTCTCTCTCTCTCTCTCTCTCTCTCTCTCTCTTTCTCTCTCTCAGTGCCATAAACAGCTCTTCCACTCATTAAATGAGGGGGTGAAATAGCTTTGTATGGATTCATGAATAGGTTGTCTTACAGAACCATGCTGTCTGCAACCTTTGAATAGCTCCAGAATCTTTATGGTTGGCTGAGATTTTCTCTATCTGGTCATGAGGGTGAAATTAGATCAATAAATCATTAGAGTTCAGACATCTTTGTTTTGAGTTTTACAACGTGAATCGGCACCAAATGGTTTAAGACAATTAGATTCTAGCAAGCCTTCAAATGCTATAGCCTTGGAATGTTTGGAGACAACATTAGGACGATAGTTGAAATGGATGAATTGAGGGGGAAAACACATGACAGTGTAGAGATAGTAAGATGGACTTACACTGTCTCCTCTGTCCTCTCTGGAGTTCTCATGCTTTATCATGCTGGGTACTGCTCGCAATCCTGCTGTTCAAAGCCGCCAGAGCCCTGGGGAAAGAGAGGAGAGAGTGGAGCCAGACGAACACAACAGCATCTCTTTCTGGTGTTTATTTTTATTGTATTCATTAGGTATCTTATTTATTTATTTATTTATTTGGAAAACAACAGATGTACAAACATTTCTTGTTGGGGGGGGGGGGGGATCCCCAGA